>JAJGRX010001034.1:1200000-1800000 GCA_025461125.1 Carex kokanica | reverse complement strand
CATAATGGATGGAATAACTTTCCTCACAAAGTCCAAACATACGAGATCTCTAGTGGGCATCCATGCGGACCATAGCTCTGTTTATCTTATCTCATCTCATCTCATCTCATGATATCATCGTGTCATGAAATAATACATATAAAATAACCAAAAAAGTGTTTTCTAACTGCTCCCTGATTAGCAATCGCTGATTGTTAACCCAACATTATGACTAATTAAATATCATCAATGGCCTATATATTTTAGTACACCAAATTGAAGTGCTCGGTGTTGTAACATTAAAGGGAAACTAGCGCCTCAGCATTTTTCATTTTTTAAGAAATAGTAGCTTGAAAGCAAATTGGGTCTTAGAAAGCGATTGAGAGTTCATAGTGATAGCAATAGTAGATTGGATGGGAAAAAGAAATAGTCTTTTTAATAAAGGCATGAGAGTGACATAAAATGAGGGTGAAGCATCTGTCGACAATTGCGAGTTGTTTTGGGGACAGCTTGATTGATGTCATTATTGTTCTCAACAAAGATCTAACGTGCGGTTCCTTTTTTTTTCATTTTTTTTTTTTACCAGAAATGGGGAGTTTCAATTTTTGTTTAATAGGGATAGGGTGTTTATCGGTCCGGTTTAATTGGTTTATATTGATCCGAACGAGTTCAGATTAAACGGTTTTATTTTTGTAGTTAAATGGATTGCTTTGGTTTATTTTTAAAACCAGTTTAAATATT
The DNA here is from genome assembly GCA_025461125.1 of Carex kokanica. NCBI lineage: Eukaryota > Viridiplantae > Streptophyta > Magnoliopsida > Poales > Cyperaceae > Carex > Carex kokanica. Next base: position 1,799,280 of record JAJGRX010001034.1, on the reverse strand, counting down.
TTGTTTGATTTAGTACAGAAACGAACTGACCGAACCAACCGAAAAGGTGAGTATAATTCTTTTGAGCCTAAAAGAAATTAATTATAAATGTTTTCTTTCACCTTAAGTATGAAAATCACTAAATCTTAATTCAACAAGTCTATTGAAATAAATGATTCTTCTGAACCTATAATAAAAAATAAAAAAATTAACAAATACTCTTTATTTTTTATTAATCTTCTTATTTCGATTCAACCGAACAAAATGAAATTTGGTTCAGTTTGTTTGATTCGGTTGATAAGTTTATTTCGGTCGGTTCGGTTGTATTTTTACTTCAAAACTAAAAAAATAAACTTGTGTACTAATTACTCTATACCAGCATTCAACACCCCATCCATCCTCACAACCAGACTTCTTCCACAGCACTTTAGCCACAATTCAGTTTCCTCTTTGATGTTCGCATTTTATTTCGATTTTAACTGACCAACTGATTGGCACACTGAAATGTTAGGTTATACAAAATTCTGTTAAAAAGGAGAAAGAAAGAAAGAAATCTTTAGAAAGGTTCAGAAATATTGTCCTAATAAAATATTCTACGACGAACGATCATTATGAAACATACACGAAATGAAATGTGCATAACAATATCTAATATTTTCTAAACAAAAACCAATCCGGTGGTTTATGATATTTCTTTATCCGCTATTTAATTAAACTGTCGATGTCTATACTGCTCGACAAAATAAAAAAAAAGTATAGTGTGCAACTAATGTGAGTCAAAATTTCCGAGTTAAATTCTTAAATTACCGAAATTTTTATTTATACCATAATAAAAAAAAAATCAAAACACTCCCATTTGGTGGGAATTCGAATTCTACCTAAGCCACCAAATCTACAGCCTCAAAGACTGAGGACCGCCAATTAGCCCTGCAGCCCCAACCTAGAGACCTCCCAATTAAATAGCTCCCCCCCTTTTTTTTTACATAAATTTTATTAAAATCAGCAGCTGCCCATAACAAAATTCACATTACCCAGTCTAGGGGCCTTGTTCACTGTGCCCATAATAAAATCATTCGGATCTTTGTGCCCATTACAAAAAAGAAAGGGGTCGCTAATCTATTCGGAGGCCCCCAGTTTTTGGGGCCGCTAAACAATTTGGCGGTCTGGGTGAATTTCAAAATTTCTCCAAACTGTGGTGTTTTAGTTTATTTTTTTGTGATTATGGTACAAATAAAAATTTCGGCTTAACTTACGAGTTTGATTAAATCAAAATACATTTTGAGAGCACTATCGGTTACGGTTCATAGTGAAAATAATTTTTCAAGTGCTTTATTTTGTTTTCTATAGGCAACGAAACTCAATAAAATGATCTCAAAATATAAACTAATATTACAATACTAAGCTAAATATTTTAGTAAATCAACATTGTCTAATAGTAATTATGATTAATTAAGCATCATATTACGTAAAAACTAATTAAAAGAATATAAATATAAGTATTTAAATCATACTTGTTTAAAATAGTCATTGTCACAATTAAAATATTAAATGAAAAAATAAAATAGGAGTTCAACAATAAAGTTAAAATAACCAGTTTTTGATATAGCGGCTAGGGCTGCACAAAAAATTCGTAGTTCGTAATTCGATTCGAGTTTGATTCGAAAAAGTTCGGAAAAAATTCGATTCGAAATTGAGTTCGTTCGAAATTATTTCAAACCAAACTTTGTTCGAAATTAATTCAAACCAAACTCAAACTGGACCTAGTTCGTTCGAAATAGGTTCGCAAACCAAATTTAGTTCGAAATTAACTCAAACGTGAACCATTCTGCTGATAACTTATGTTCACTGATGAAAAATAAGCCGTCCAGTCCATAATTGCTTTAAATTCTGACTTCTGAAATAGAAAGTCCGGTCCAATTACAAGCTCAAATAAAAAAATTCACATGTTTATACCAGAAATTTTGTTTTTTATGGTAAGATTCTGAGTTTTTCAGGTAATCCAGTCTCAACTCTCTCGTTTTTTTTCTTTGTTTTGATAAAGTTATTATTAATTTGATAAATTTGTTCAATTAATTTCAGCTTTAAGAAACTATTAAATAATAAATAATAAATAAATAAAATAAATATTGTACCTTTATCATTTTTTTGACAGCAATACATTTTTTGGCATTTTTTGCATTTATTTTCGGACCGTTCGTTTTACCACGGGAATTCAACGGTCGATCTACAACAAAATTATTCCAAATCTGATCTAAAATGATCAAGGTACAATATTGAACATAACCAACATAAAAGTTTGGAAGTTTTATTATGTATGAGATTTGATCCAACACGAAATGTTTATGGCCATACGATGCTTCAATTTTGGTCAACTAGATGGATGGGTAAATGAAAACAAAATTTTATCACACTTTCATATAAGACGATAAATGCAATGCTATTTTATTTCAACGGCCCCGATTGGTCAACGGACGACATGTTTACGTGCGCATTCATTAACTTAGAAAGCAAGAGTATATGTTTCATGAAACATAAACTCTTGCCTTGTGAGTTAATGAAGGCGCACGAAAACGAACGGTCCGAAAATAAATGCAAAAAATGCCAAAAAAATGCCAAAAAATGCAAAAAAATGTATTGCTGTAAAAAAAAGAAAAAAATGCTGTCAAAAAAATGATCAAGGTACAATATTTCTTTATATGTCTAAAAAATGCAAAAAATGCTGTTATTGATAAGCTATTCATTTAGAAAAAAAATTATATGTATTGCTGTAAAAAAAAATTCAAAAAATTCAAAAAATACTTTTTTATTTGATAAAAATAAAAAAAATAAAAATAAACATGCAAAAAGTAAAAAGTAAAAAAAATGTAAAATGTTTGAAATTTTTTTTTTTTTTTTTCCAAATTATTTGCTGCCTAATTTTATTTTGTATCATTGTAATGCACTTTTAGACTCATTCAATAAAATATTAAATAAAATATTAACTAAGCGAGTGACTCCACAAATCCTGCAATTCGATCACCTCAATAATTTAACACCCTTAGATCTATCATCTTACCAACGTCTAGATCTCTTCCATGTCATCAATTCGCTCCCTTTCCATTCAACCAATTAACCTGCTATTTTTTCCGCCACTGCCTCCAATTTTTTTTTCCCTCTTTCCGCTAATTTACGCCAAAACCGCTCGCCTAAATTTCTCTCCCGCTAAGTACCAAAATAATCTCCCTCACGTCTTCTCTCTCTCTCTCTGGTGGCCTCTCACAACAAAGACTCCTCTCTCGCCCAAATCCCCTGTTGCATACATTCAAACTGAGTGTGGTATTTGGTTGTAATTAATTTTGGAGTGCTTGAGTTTTTATTTAAATTGTACTTCTATTGATATTTGAGTTTTATTTAAATTGTATTTTGAATACTTTGGAGTGCTTGAGTTTTTATTTAAATTGTACTTCTATTGATATTTGGGTTTTATTTAAATTGTGCTTTGAATACTTGAGTTTTTATTGAAGTGCTGTAATTTCGCACTATGGCCCAGTCAGAAGTCATAAATCGTAAGTCGTAACAAAGTTCGTAAAGGCTCGAAATTGAGTTCGTAAAAAATTCGGTTCGAAATTGGGTTCGTTCGAAATTGAGTTCGTTCGAAATTAATTCAAACCAAACCTAGTTCGAAATTAATTCAAACCAAACTCAAACTGGGAGTAAGTTCGATTCGGTTCGGTTCGTTTGCAGCCCTAATAGCGGCAAATGACAACATCCTCATGTTGGTCCCAAAAGACACCTAAAAGGGGTTGAATATGAGACCTTTTAAAATTTTAACCCTATTTGATTTGATAGTATATTATAAAATTAAATCTCGTGTGTACGTGCGTTGTTCTTGGCAGAAACAAGAAACTTAACAATAAGCAAGTGTATGTAAAAATAAATAGAAGAGTTAAGAGATATTTGACACGAGATATGTTTATGGAGTTCAGCTCAAAAGATGCCTATATCTCCGGAGTTTCGCGACTTTCGAGATGATGTGTCTTTCTTTACCCCATGAGAAAGGAGTACAAGGTGGAACCGGTGAACCCTTACAAACTTCATAAAGTCGCACGGCCCAAAGAAGCGAGCACTCAAGGCTCTAATGTTTGAATAAACAAGAGATCTCTCACAAATCACTCTAATTCTAATCAAGATTGAGGTTTAGTGGAGTAGATTCGAGGTTGTTTGAATGAGTATTGGAGTTTTAAGAATAAGCAACCATGGTGGCTTTTTTTCAGCAAAGGAGAATGTATTTGATGGCTGGGAGCTCTCTTGAAAACCTAATATTTATTTCTATTTATAGGGAGAGAAACAAATCTAGGTTTATAAACGTTACCATAACTAACATCGGCCTTCCACGGCCCATAGAGACCCTCCACTTCTGAATAAAGTTACAATATGAAAGTTGTAGATCTCGGTTTCTTGGTTTTTTCAAGCTTTGATTCACTCAAATCGGAGTTTGTATGACCAAACTGTGGCCAAAATACGAACGGTGTGTAAGGTAATCGATTTATTCTGTTATAACGTTTAACCAGCCGTTACAACGGAACAATTCATTTCCGAGATCCAAATTTCTGTAAAAACTTTCAGAGGCAACCGTTGTGACAGCCGTTACAATGCCTATTAACCGTTATAACGCTTATTAGGCGTTGTGAAATTTCAGCAATCTTTAACAATATTCAAACTGGCGTATCTCGGCGCTCGAGTATCCGATTTTAGCTTATGACCATTTTTCGGAAAGCTTGTGAGGAGTAGAAATTTATTTTAAAGTCTTAGCCTTTATCTGAACAATGGTGTAATTAATTATCTAAAAGACAAAGGAAATGACCTCAACAGTCATGTTGCAATTATAAATCTTATGAACCTGCAAATATCTCAACTAAAGGAAATTGTTAAATTTAATAAATATATATTTTACAAATCTAGTCAAATAATTAAGTAGATTATTGCTTAGTCCAACACCTCAGTGTGGACAATTAAATGGAAGTTGGTAGGCTAGATCTCTATATTTTTATTTAAAAAGAGAGAGAGAGTTAAAACTAGAGAGAAATTAGAAAATTCAGCTGAATTAGTTAAAATATCAGCTATGACACTAGGGGTGGCAAAAAAGCTCGTAGCTCGATTGTGACTCGCACCTGACTCGCTCGTTACTGGACCGAGTTTTAAACGAGCTAGCTATCACTAGCTCTATCTAGAATTAACGAGTTCAAGCTGGGACCTAACTTGCTCGTGAGCTAGCTCGGCTAGGCATCAATTTGTGAATTTGTATGAATTTGTGTGCATTTTATACTGTATAGCTCGGTCCAGCTCGGTTAAAATAAGATCTAGCCAAACTCAGCAAGCTAGCTCGGGCTAGCTCGTCACAATTTTAAACTGAGTTTTTAGTTCGGATGCCCTAGATCCAGCTCGCTCAGTAAGAATTCGGTCCAGAATTAACAAGCTGAGTTAGGACCCAACTCGGCCCGAACCAGCTCATTGACAGCCCTATATGACACCTCCATATTTCAAAAATATCAGCTATGACAACTATCGGTAAATATAGTAAATTATGTAATTTAAGAAAGCATCATAATGTCTATCAAACGGCACCGGTAAAGTGGCCGCTATAGTCGCTATTTAAATCAATGTTAAGTTGTTAACACATGGTATTATAGCACAATGCACATTTGGTGTTCCATATTGCACTGCTATTTTAAACTTCCTTACCCATTTGGACCACCTTAAAATGTGCTTTTGACTATTGCATAATGTAACATTGACGATTATCTAATGCACATCTAGCTAATGAATTTATTAGTCGTTTTTTTTTTTTTTAAGTTGGCAAAGAACATTAAGGGAATTTTTATAGAGTGAATATTTGGGAGTAAGTATATTATATTGGTTTCGTACAAATAAAGAAAATAAATATAGGTAAAATAACTAGAAATTTAGAAAAAAATGAGGGATCACTTGATATTGGTTATTTTGACAATTTTAAAAATAATTCTTAAAAAATAAAAAATAAAAACGAGAATTAAAAAAATAATTTATAGGTATGTTATTCGACATGTAGGCATTCCAACAATCAACTTACATGTTATTTAAGTGTATTTGATGACCATTAATTTCAGACTATTGGATTTCAAATTATTTGACGTATATCTCAAATCTCATTATTTTTTATAGAAGTGATGTGTTGATAATATAAACCATGATATTATAATTTCAATTTTAAATTTTATTTTTAAAAATTGTCAAAATTATCAAAATAAAAACTGATGATGTCTCTCTTTAAAAAATATCTAACTTCTAGAAGCTAAGGTCGATATTATACATCTCCAACTCCTGTGCCATAAATATCGATGATGAATCTTAATATATTTTTTTTTTAAAAGGACAAGGTTATGTTACCAACTATTTAATATTTAGAAGAGATTAAATACTGGTTCTTGGTAATCTATCTTAGTAAGGACAACAATGTGAAAATTAAGATAAAGAAAGAAAAAATTCTCAAGAAAAAAGAGATATAAAAGAAAAAAAAAATTAGAAAATAATTGGAGAAAGGAGAATTGACAGGGACTCACGGGGATGTGGCAAGATATAATGGCATTGATAACCCGGTCCCCGTTAGGTATACACCAATCAACAACAAAAACAACGTTAGTTTTAGAAAGTCTGGTTGCATTTGATTGCTCTAACAGCCTTAGAGAGGACTAAAGTAGCCTATGCATGCTTTGTGACATGTCAAGTTGTCAACCAAATCACATGCCCTCTCTTGCTAAATGTGCAAGAGTTTAAATTTTATTTATTTTACCTTTTTATTTGGAAAAGAGAACACTATGCAACGGAATTAGTGTATTGCAAACCGGCCGGTCCGGTCCACACCCGACCGGGTCACGGTTTCACGGATCTACACAGTCCGGGTTTGACTTGAAATGGTTGGTCCAAACCCGTGCTAGGACTATGGTCCAGTTGACCACGGTCCAGTCTGGTTCGGTCCGGTCCGTACGGGTCCACGAGTCTATTTTATCAATCTCCAAAAAAAATCAGCGGTTTTGACCACGGTCCGGTCTGGTTTTGCTCTAGTTTAGCACGGTTTAGAACGGTTTAGCACGGTTTTGACTACAGGTTAGCACGGTTTTGCACGGTTTATCACGGTTTGTCACTGTTTAGGCACGGTCCGGTCCGGGTTTAGTCCGGTTATGGTCCGGTCCGGTCCATGGGTTTAGAACCGTCTGGGTTAGTCCGGGTCTAGTGGAAAAAACACACCAAAAACCGTGCTAAGACCCTCTTTATCCTCGGTCCGGGTTGATACAGGTCGGTTCCACGGATGGTTCGGTCCGGTCATGGACCAGCCGTTTTTTTCCAAAACACTAAATGTAATTAGCTTCTATCCATTTGCCAAATGAATTCCAAATGCATGTTTTAGATTGTGTGGTATAATATTGATCTAGACGCACATATGCAATTTTTAATTAGTTTCCTTGGTTTTTATAGTTAAGGGGTGATTTTTAGTTGCCAAGGTGAGGCGCTAGACATAATATACCACTTTATTTTTCTAGCTTGAACTGATCATATCTGATAATATATTGAACTAAACTATTTTCCCTTGCATAGATGGTCATGTGATGCTTTTATAAATTAATAGTCTGATATTGTTTCATGACAATGCAACATATTTTTTATAAGAGTCTAAACTGACTATGTACCATATACTTTGTACATAAACCACGAATTAGGGATATGGACCAGATGAATTTAAATATACTTAAGTTAGGGGTGCAAACGGAGCGAATTCAGAACAGATAATACTAATTAATATTAAATTTGTATTCGTCTTTCAATAAACTAATACGAATATGAATACGAATAGTAACTAAATATCTATTAAATTAAATCTGCCCTAAATGGATACAGGTATGGAGGAGAAAATCTACAAATACTAATACGAAACAAATAAAATTGTCTGATAATTGAGTCATATGAACGTTAAGATACAAATACTGATTAAGAGAATTAAAAAAATAAATCAGAAAAATAGTAAAATAGTAAAATGGAGGTGTTTATAAAAATAAGAATGGAGAAGAGAAGAAATAAGAGGTAAAGAAATAAATAGAAAAGGCAGCTAAATAGCGAATGTAAAGGAAAATCTTGCACCGGACCGAAGCTTAACAAATTAGTTCCACAAGTAAAACGTAAATTTACTTCAGACATTTATATATCAACCTCGTTGTAGAAAAAAAAAATGGTCCGAAAAATAAAGCGGATTCGGATGGATATTATTTGTTATTCCGTTACGGACAGAGACGGACTCAGGATTTTCGTCAGGAGGGGCAAAAAATATCGAATCGGGTTTAAATCCATTAACTAATTGAATACTCGATTAAAAATAATGCTTTAACTTATACTTTTTAATGTTTTGACTTGTAATTTATGATACTTTGACTTATAATTCTAATTACCAATCAAAATTCAACAAATTTATTTCAATTTTAACTCTAAATTTAACCCGAATTACAAATCAAACGTCCAGAGGAGGGCAAAAAAAAATTCAGAAGAGACAAAGTCAGTCGAAACCGATAAATCTCTACTAAAACTCAAAATCCAGGAAGGCAGCTGGAATACACTGGGTTCGCCCCTAGAACCGGATATGCGTTCTGTTTACGCATCATAAAATATATTTGTTTTTGCGACTTTCAGTTGGGTTTTCCATAATATTCATCAGAGAGATAAATTATCAAAAATATATCAGCTCTTTACAACTGTTTTATAGAATATAACTACGACACTATCTTTTATCCTATGAAATTTGGAGTGCGACAATTAATGCTGGAGATTTTGAGACAATTTGAAGACATGTGACTATCGTAATTAAAGTCAGCTCCTTTTTTTACGCTTATAAATCATAAAAATTAATTCATTGATCATCATTATTTTTCAACAAGTTGATGGGGTCCTTGAATTAGTAAAGTAATTTGAAGAGAGATTTTAGTTGCTCATATGAATTTGAAACATCAATTTTTGTGTTAGGTGTAGCCCAACAACAAATAAAAATTTAATAACTTTGGCAGATTATATGGTTCACTGGGCCTACTTAAGGTCCCTCATAAACTAAGCAGCTTAATGGGTTTAGTACCCATGATATGGATTGGTATGTAGCTATATAAATTCTTTTTCTAGAAGTTTCGTATATAAAATGAGGAGATTGTTGTAATTTTGCATGAGTTGATTCAAACCTGACCATTTTTTTTTATAAATTAAGAAGATTCATAAGTTACACACTCAAATTTAATGTTTTTTAGGATAAAGATTTTAACAGAGCATGTTTGGCTTCATGCAGCACACGGACTATATAATCAAAACATCACTTAATATGGTTTGTGCTCTGGATGAATCCAAAACTGCTCTGTTAAAATCTTTATCTATTTTTTAGGTTCAAATATGTAACCTCTTCTTAGAAATAATTCTACCCACCACTTCTCTACTTGGTCATTTGATTAATCTGATGATAAAAGTTATTCCCAACTTTAATTTGCAATTTCGCTAAAGTTTACAGAATGTGCACAAAATGTAGCCCAGTTTTGTTCCAAATCCTAGTTCCCACTTTTTTCTTCCTTTCTAATTCAAACCAATGGACCAAAACACCAAAAATTCCAAAATTCACCCCTTGATTTCTGGCACTAATTTTAGGAATCACAAAGAATAAAAGATGGTCCAAATGATATAATTACCAGAAAGGGAAAGTTCATGTTACATCATGTGGTGTGTCGTCAAGGAAGGTATAATGGAGAAAATGCAGCAGTACTGTACCAACGCTTAACAAGCAAAATAATTTGGATTCATCATTACATGATCTTTCCAGACAACCTGAGATACCGCTAGTTTACCTAACTGTACCGTTTTAACTCTGAACCAAAAAAATCGTGACCCATGAAAGCGCAACTTGTCCATGTGCAACACCAGCAGTTTGTCATGCTTTCCCTGTCGCGCCCACTTATTGGCATGCCAATAATTAATGCAATTGTTTGTTTTCTTTTTTTGATGAAGCGGAGATGTCTCCAGATTGTCTTGTGCATTTCAATGCCTTACTGTAAAAATAATGGGGTAAAGATATTTGACAGAGCTACTCTAACTTCACACAACGTATCAGTCATGTACTTTTTCATTGTCTCTATTGATCATGCACTGCGTGAAATCAAAATAACATTGTCAATATTTGTACCCAAATAATTGCTTTCTATATATGCAATTTACTAAACCCATTTGATTTCGTCAAACATATTTGGTTAGTTGGAGAAAACTTTTTGAAATTTCATCATGAAATGTTTCAATTTGGGCCTTGAAATTCCTTCCATAATCTGGCAAACTAGGCTTGTTATTATCTAATGTGTGAAATCGGCCTATATTGAGAAATTTGCGCATGTAACTTCAGCACCTTATAATTAAACCATGGGCCATGAGCACGTTTGAGCCTTTTTTGCTTATTTTATCTTATGATCTCTGTTCTGATACCTTATTCACAACCCAAGTAATTTTAGTTTTTGTTCTTTTCCTTGTGTGTTTTTGCGTTGCTTTTTCTGGAGAACTTGTTCTTGCTCAAATTCTCTACTCCCCTTGGAGCAAAAGAAGGGATCTTATCATAACATATGCACTCAGGCCTATCATATCGGCTCGCAGTAAGTGTATTTGCTCACGGTTCTCTACTCCCCTTGCATGATAATCTCGCTTTGTTATGCAAATAAGGAAGCTTACAAATTATTTGCTCTGATCAACTTTCGGTGTACAATTCTCTTCTTGGTGAAAAAAAAAAAAGTTCAATAAGTAATTACATTACATTATGTCTCTGTACAAATTGTACTGTCGCAAGTGTTAAGAAAGCCTAATATCATAATTAACGATATAATTAGCTGTTTGAATAGAGAGCAACTGATTTTTTTGTGGGGAGAGTAATTCTGAAGTCAGTCAAATTCCAGCCTGTCATACCTGTCATAAAAATGTTGTGCTCAATTGTTGAGAAATTCACAAAATTCAAGCGTCAATGCCTTCTATCCTACAACTGGTACCGCCTGTACCATCCTAGAATCCTAGAATATAATTCCTTTAACTTTGTTTATACACACCCGATGTCTCATTTTACATCATCTCTGGGTATTTCTTCCATGTATGGTGCATCTTATGAAAAGGCGAATCGTGTGATAAAAAGGATTTAGCCAAACAATTATCGGTACGGACGCAATGCCTTAGCAAAATAACACGAATTATGCAATAGAACCTGACTACCAAAACAATTAACAATTTATTAACCATTAAGGCACATAAGCAATTTTCTTCACATTAATTTCAGAATATTTTCATTTGCATCAAGTTTGTCATATATAATTTTCAGTAACAGAAGTTTTATTTGCCAACAAAACAGCCTGAACTGTATATCTCCATCCTACATCTGACAAAACAACTTTTTACCACCATCTTGAAAAGAAGTAATCAATATCGAAAACTACTAATATGATAAATGACACAAAATGGTTCTGACTCAAAATTGCTCTTAAATATGAGTTTACTGGGCCTACTTAAGGTTTCTCAATCCTCAGATAAACTAAGCAGCTTAATGGATTTAAAATCCATGCCTATCAATTGAAATATTGCTATATAGAATTTTTTTTTGGAAGTTTCGTATAAAAAATGAGGTGATTTCTGTGCAATTTCGATGAGTTATTCCAATCGGCCTATATTGGGAAATTTGCGCATGTAACTTCAGCACCTTATAATTAATTAGACCATGGGACAGAAGCACGTTTAAACCTTTTTTTGCTTATTTGATCTGATGTTCTCTGATCTGATAAGTGATACCTTATTCACAACCCAAAATTATTTTTGTTTATTTTTTTTCTTGTGTGTTTTTTGCGTTTATCATATCAGCTCCAAGCGTATTTGCTCAAGTTCTCTGCTCCCTTCAACATGATAATCTCGCCTTGTTATGCAAACGAGGAAGCTTACAATTATTTGCTCTGATCAACTTCGACAAGTAATTACATTATGATTCTGTACAAATTAATATCCTAATTAACTATATAATTAGCTGTTTGAATAGATAAAACTAATTTTTTCGTGGGCGAGTAATTCTGAAATCAGTGAAATTCCAGTCTGTTTACATGTCATAAAAATGGTACGAAGCTATCTCATTTTACATCATCTCTGTGTATTTCTTCCATGCATGGAGCATTTTATAAAACGGAAAGAAGCTATCTCAAAATCAAATATGCAGATATAGCCTTTAAAGACAAATTGTGGGATAAAAAGGTATTTGCCAAACAAGTTTAGATACTGGCACAGTGCCTGAGCGAAATAACATAATTCTTTCTAGGGGGAATTTCATGTATATCCCTCAAAAGTTTCAATATTACGTATTTATCCCTCTAAAATCAATAATTACATATTTATCCTTAAAAATTATAAAAACTCACATATTTATCCAATCCATTATATTTAACATTAATTTTCTATGTATTCCCATTTTACCCTTCTAAGGCCATTGTTAGAAAACAGTATTAAATCGTACCAGTACCAATATTGAACAGTACCGTACCAGTACCAACACTGAACCGTACCAGTACCAACACAGAATCGTACAAGCACCAATACTGAACCGTACCGTGCCAGTACCAGCACTGAAACCGTACCAGTATCATTGCTGAACCATACAGTACCAGTGATTACAATACCAGTACCATTGGAGAGAAGAGGCGAGATGTTTTGGCGCTCTCAAGACTCAACAGATTAAAGGGAGAGAGGAAGAAAGGGTATAGTGGTCATTACAATATTAATTAATATTGTAAAATAAATTTTAATGTTTAAAAAAATATTATTTAATTATTTTTGGAGATATTTGATATATAATAGAGTTAGATTGGATAAATATGTGTGTTTTTATAATTTTTAAGGATAAATATGTAATTATTGATTTTAGAGGGACAAATATGTAATATTGAAACTTTTGAGGGATATACATGAAATTCCCCCTTCTTTCTATTAAATTTCAAGTTCTGGTCTTTAAATAATCTCCATCCTTGCAATTACAAAAATTAAATGTATTTGCCACTAAAGCAAATTTACAATTTTCTTCACATTAATTTCAGAATATTTCCACTGGCATCAAGTTGGTCGTATGTAATTTCAGTAACCGAAGTTAAAGACTACTACATCCTACATCTGACAAAACAACTTTGTATCATTATCTTGAAAATAAGTAATCAATATTTAAAACTGCTAATACAATAAATGATACACAAGGGCTCTGACTCAAAATTGCTTGTAAACATACAAAAAATTAATAAACATGATCACGTAGACATCAGTTTTGGCCCATTGTCTGGCTTTCCCATTCCAGCTGCCATGTCAGCATCCACCTGTGTATGTGGGGCTGGACCCTTCATTTTCTTCACCCTACACCCAAAAAACAAAGTTTTTTTTTTTTTATAGACACAGCTTTCATAATAATCAGGATTGCAATGTAATACAAAATACATGGTACAGAGCTTGTGGTACTGATAACAAAAAAAAAAGGAATAGACAAATGATATGCAATAGTAAGATTAGAAAATAAGTAATCAAATCTAAATTATAAGAAAAGAACAGAAATTAAACAAATACATTACTTTTTCTTGTGCAGTTTTGATTTGTAGTGCTCCTCTCTGACATCGTCACTATAAAAATGTCGACTGAAAAGTAGAAGAAATCAAATAAAAAATTCATTCCTTTATTGCCTACTGATCAATGAAACAAATCCCCATTTCTACACAATTCTCATTTTAGTTGATCCAAATTCCCCCGTATAGATATTATATATCAAAATAAAAAGCTTTGCGTCTGAAACCTAACTTAAACCCAATTATTATATATCAAGGGTATGTTTGGTTGGATTGAGAATAGGCTATTCTTGGGGTAGGCTATTCGGAATAGCCTATTCGGTATTTGGTTGCGTTCGAATAGTGAATCCAAACTTTTTTTCTTATTAGAATAGGCTATTCCTAAGAGTTTTTAGAGTTGGCTATTATAATAAGACAAACAATAGCTATTTTTGATTTGGTTATTCTAGCTATTCTTATTTTGCAACCAAACATACCCCAAACTAACAAGCTTCGCATCTGAAACCTAAATTAAACTCAATTACCACTATATACCCAAATGATCTAGCATAGACACAATTACAGAATTAAACCCCAGCTTTACTAGATAGCCTAGGTTCTGCCAGATATCACCAAAATTCTCTCTCTAAACCACCAACTATCCCTATTCTAAAGCATCACTTGCCTCTAATATAGTATCTGAGCCACCTGAACTTGTAAATTTTTAGCAACAGCCAAAATTAATCTCATGTGAAAAAAAACTAACTCGCAGTGAAGGCAGTAAAATTGTCCCATGCCAGGCAGATCCTGGTCTATCGGTAGCGGATTTGCTTCAGCCATCTCAGATTTCTTCAAAATCTCAGCTTGTTTCAAAAGCTCTTGGTAAACCATATCATCACGTATAATCTCAATTAAAGAAAAACTCAATAAAATGAAAAACAATATTAAAGTTTTATATATACAGTCAATACAGATGAAAAAGGATATCTTTGACGAGAAACTTGGAGCGCCGATTTTGCTTGTGGGCCAATCTTCTCGTCTTCACCTTCCTATGCGGACACTTGCCTCCCATCTCTTCTTCCTCTCTCTTTCTCTTCTTCGTCTCCGAAAGGATGCAACTAGGGTTTGCAAACTCCAGCAGCACTCAGCGCCTATTCGGTGCCAAAAACCCTAATATTAACTCGACTTCGGGAAAATGGTTGGGTTATTTTAGGCTTCTCGTGCGAATTTAATGGGCTTTTTTTCTTTGACCGTTACAAAAGATTCGGAGTTTTAGACTTCCCGGCTAGAGTAAAACAAAGCCCTTTTAGGTAAGTGGGCTAAATGGATGTTTCCCTAATAACCCAAATCAATTTAGTGAACGACCCAAAATTTGCTTTATGGCCCTCTTTTATAATTGTAAATAGTAATTTGTATCTTTCTTAGTAGGGTATAGAAGTTGTAAATTTCATTTAGCTAATTGGAAAGAACGGATAAATGCAGCCTCCATAAATTCTTAGCTAAAGTGTCATGCGTTAATAAAGATTGAAGTACTTATTAAATCAGGGCCAATCTTTATGAAATTTGCTATTAATCTTCAGTTCATTAGGTCAAGCTTCACGACTTTTAACACTGTTTCTAAAAGAAAACAAACAAACCCTAACCAATTTATAAAATTAGTAGTGGGACAATTATAGTCTGTTCTCACCCAAAATGTTGTCCCGGACAATACAAAAAAATGTACTCTTGGTAAAAATAGCTATGGAAGTCAAAAAGAGCCGGAAAAGGTTATGAAATATATCCTGACTTAGGCTGGATCTTAGGCATTAGGGAATAAAGTACAAACTTAAGGGGTTTTTTATAAAGAGATAAGTATATAAACAATAAACATAATTAACAACTTTAAGAACAAATTAATAATTAATCTAATAAAGAAAAATACATGTACATCTATGTTTTCTATAATTTAGTTAGGTTGTGTAACAAATGTGATGTAATAGTTTTAGAAATTAACAAGTCATATGGTGGTTTTATTTTATTAATTAAACTAATTGTTAGATCATGTGTGTACATACTAATTAGAAATGTTGATGTGGTATTTACAATATTAATTGTAGGATCTAAGCCAATTGCTAATTTAACAAACTTGTTTGATAGGACTAATCTAGCAATTTGATTTATCACATCAACAGTTACAAATGATTTTCAAAACCTACAACATGGATGTAAAGGTAAAAAAATATTAAAATATTAAAAGGGTTTCAAAAAAAAAAAATAACAGAAATTTGGCTTACTAGTATTTAAAAAACAACAAATAGCAGCATTTTCAATTAGTTTGATTGAACACAAACAATGACACCCACCTTTGCACCATGCTCTGTACATCACCTATCATTTTTTTAATGAATAAACACATCCAACCTATTAAACGACTGAACTGAACAATAAAACATGAAAAACAGTAAAATACAAAAACCCAATTTTAATCAACTGTTCTTCATATCAAGCACTCTTCGTTCAGGACAAAGACAATAAATGGAGTAAGAATCTGGCAGGGCCATGCATGCACAGAAGTCATGTGCCTCCTGCTGCTAATAGACAACGGCAATGTGTTTTGTTGCGGAGGCGAGCACTAGATCAAGATCAAGAGACTGGGATGACGCAAGCTTAAAAGGAGCCGAGGAAGAATATTGCAATTTTTTTATAAAATAAAAAATAATTTGATGTTCTTTAGTCTTTTTGTGATTCTGAATTATTTCAGAGTCTGATTTGCTATTTTTGTATTTGTCTTAGGTCCGTTCGACAATAAAGGATTAAGAGTTTAAAGAGCACTAAAGAACTGATGTTCGGTTGTCTTGATTCGTAGTGAATGCTAAGGAAGTTAAAGGGGTAAATGTGCCTTAAAGTTCGGGCAAAATGAGCCTAAAGGAGGTGTTTTTAATCTGCGCTAAGGAAGCTAAAGAAAACAGATTAAGTTTTAAAGAGGCTTAATCTCTTGTTGCCGAACAGTCCCCTTGTGATATATTGTCTTTGTGATGTAATTGGTTTTGTTTGTTGTTATAATCTCTAAATACTATGTGTGGTTCTGACATAAGTACATTTTTAAGGCCATGTACCAGTTGTTTGGCACTGGTTATCTGTTGAATGGTTTCATTTAATGAAATCGATGGATCATTCTCACTTTTACTAAAAAAAAAAGAATTTATCCGTAAAGGGATTGATTGTTCTTTTTTTCCGAAAAATAGATGGAAATTAACGAATAGTTCAGTCTCATTTGGATATTTTTTGGGGTTTGGTCTCAGTAATTTCCGAAACTGGCAACGTGCCGTGGCCACAGAAAATCCAACAACTACCATTATCGAATCAATGATCTGGTCTCATTAGTTTCTGGAACATTTTTTCATTTTGTATTGATTTATTAAATTAAATGCAGAAGTTGTGCATATGTGGCATGTACTAAAACCGAATCAATATCTTGATCACAGTAGTTTTCGGATTTGTGACCGTTGGTGTGATTATTTCACAAGTCTCCTTGAAATCGAACCAATAGTTCCATACTTCAATTCCATCTGTATTTTGAAAAAAAAAAAAAAAATCAATTTCCTTCACGATAATTTGATTTTTTTTATTAAAAAAAAATGGGAATACTGTGGCAAATTCGTCAAAAATGTAGCTATCAGTACAGGGGTACAGGCACTGCAATATTCCCCTGATGAAATTCTCTGGCTAGATGGGCTGTGTCACTGTTGTCTCCTTTTAGACCCCGCCATTTATTCCCCCCTGGCCACATGTGACTGTCACTGAACAATTCATTCTACTCATTAGCCACCGCATCAATACGGTTTTTTTTTTTTCTTTTCTTTTTTGCCTCTTCAGTCTTCTTTGGTTTTTCAAATTTAAATTTGATGTTCACACTTAAATTTAAACTATAGTTTATTACATCACATGTATGCACTTTAATAAGCAACAAGTGAAGATAGTACCAGTTTAGGTTCATTAAAGAGATTCGTGTGTTTAAAACAGTGCATTCAAATCATTGATCAGCTTGATGTATATGACGATCAGTTATATTTCAAAATTAAATTTTTTGGGATCACTAAAATAATTAATCTGAGTGTTCTAAATAGCGCGCTGTAGCGCTACTATAGCGTTTTTGGACCTCAAACGCTAAGCTATGACATCAATATGCGTTATTTGCGCTACGGCCGATATAGCGGTGATAGCGGTCCGCTATTTGCGCTACGGCCGCTATACAATATGGACTTTTTTTAAGCAATTTATATGGGCTTTAAATAAAGACTCAAAAAAGCTCAAACCAAAATTGAATTTGTTGCTACTTGCTACAGATAAATCAATTTGAAATTGAGAATAGAAATTGAAATTTGAATAGAAAAAAAAAATTATGTCATGAATCATGATGCTTAAGATATTTTTAATAGGAAAAATTGATAGTTTATGATATTACTATGGATATTTTGAACCGCAATTTGGACTTTGTACGGGTTCAATATGAATATTATAATTTCTTAATTATTTTGGTGTTATTTATTGTTCTATGAGACTTTAGATAATGTTGATATTTAGTACAAATATTGAATATACGGAATGTTAAAAAAAAAAAGCTATGTGGCATAGCTTCCGCTATAGCGATGTTATTCGCTATAGCTTTTTTTGTAGCCTTTCCGCTATGACGCTATAAACGCTATTTAGAACCTTGATTAAAATATAATACAAGCTAACTTTAAAAAAAAAAAAATAGAATTTAGATCCTTGGTTTGTCAAGTAAATCAGATTCAACATTCGAATTTGTCGTTGAAGACCAATTTGATATTCTCCATAAAATATGGTCAGGCTGAAGAGTATTAGGAGCTAATAAAGATAAAGATCGTTGTAATTGGACTCATTCATGTAAGAGAACACCAGACAATTGTCTATTGAATTGCAATGCTAAGTTAGAGTTAGAAAAGGGTGCTGATATAGTAATTAATATGGGTATTAGAAATAGATTAGAATAAGAACAATACAAAATACATTCCCTCACACCACCTAGCAAAGCCAAAACAAAATACTGGAACCATTTGGTGCAACTAATACACTCCTCAAAATTAAAACTTTCTTATGGTTAGTCAAACAGAAAAAAAAAAAAAAAAAAACTAGTTTTTAGTCTAGTAATTAACAAAGGCACATAATCTCTATATGAGAAGTCATGAGTTTAAAACTCAGATAGGAGAAATCATTTATTATAATAATAAATGTATTAAATAGTTGAATGACTTAATCTCCAACTTTAATAAAAAAAAAATTAACAAAAAGATCTTGGTTTGATGATACCCAATGTCCATTTTGTGACTTACCTGAGTATGTTGACCATTTATTTGTTAACTGTACTTATATTTTCACCGTATGGACTTGGATAGCTAGTCATAATGGTTTCAATTATAATTGCACTTCAATTTCAGTTCCCTAGTATTAGATGTTGATATACCTCTTAGAGACACTTTATTATTACAATTGATAAGGACTGCCACCTTATAGATCTTATAGTTAACTAAAAATAAAATTTGTTTCAAGAACTCTCCTGCACCCACCCTTGCATATGTAGGATCTTCTATCATATTTTTTGCTTCATATTAGTACGATATGCTTCATATTAGTGTAAAGCTAGAAATGATAATTCATTTTTTAAATTAACTTTACTTTTACTCTTTGATGTTGTTCTTTTAAATCAGGCAGACACCATTATAGAAATTTTGGATTCAGATACCCAGGAACGGGCAATGTCCCTAGAATCGGATCCAACACCTGGTTTAGAAGGGTCTAATTTGGAGGACTACCTTGCTCATATGATTGTCTACCAAGAGATTGATAAAGCTGCTAAATTACTTCCTCTAAGTTTTGTTTCTGAGTCGAGTTCATCTTCTGATGATGATGAGGATAGTAGTTTTATAATTAGGGTCTATCTGTAATATTTGCTACTGCCATGTTGGCTTTACTTTTGTTCTCTGCCTTTTGGTTAGATATTTAACTATAAACTCAAGCCCTATTATTACTGCTTAAATGTATTTGCTTAATTAGTGCCGAATTTTGTAACTAAACAGCTATTTTGTTTCATAATGAAGCAAGTAGGCTTACCCCACTTTTGTCCAAAAAAAAAAAAAAAAATTTCTCGATAATTTTATATTCATACTAATTTTATTAAATAAAATATATTAAAAGTTGAAGATCAAGTCACCTAACTATTTAATATTTTCAAGAGATTATCTCATTTGGATTTTGAATCTGCAACCTTCCGGAGAGCATTGCAATTTGCTACTAGAATACAAAGATGATTGATGCAAAACCTCATGGTTTACCATTTTATGATTGTCTTCGGACAGGAAGCTGCATTTAGAATACAAAAAAAAAT
The DNA here is from genome assembly GCA_025461125.1 of Carex kokanica. Taxonomy (NCBI): domain Eukaryota; kingdom Viridiplantae; phylum Streptophyta; class Magnoliopsida; order Poales; family Cyperaceae; genus Carex; species Carex kokanica. The sequence continues at coordinate 1,779,297 of JAJGRX010001034.1, read as the reverse complement.
GATCACATAACGCCATAGAAATATAGAAAAATTGTCTTCAGAGATGATAGATGCAAAACCTCATGGTTTACCATTTTATGAAAATTTCACAATTAAACCTCATGACTATGAAAATTTAGATTACAATATGTAATTTTGTGTTTGTTAATAGTTTACCTTAGTGCTCTGTATTACCTTAAAACATGCATTATTCAAGTAAATTATCCTAGCAAAATAATCTACTAAAGTTTGATCTTAAAGTTCCCTAAAATATTTGTGGTGTACAAATTCTAAAATTTTCTTCTTCTTGTAGGAAACAAATTAATTAATGTACGGGCTGTTAAGCAAAAAAAAAAACAATGTAAGGGCCAGGAAATGTGTGAGCAAAAGAGATAAACAGAGAGATGCTCTGATTTCAATATGTTTCTCTTTGCTGAAAACTCACCAACAGAGGCTAAGACGGAATTTAATCTATGAGGTCGCTTAATATAATGCAATAGATCTATCAAATTTTATATTTTATTGAAAAAATATGGAGGTCGGATATAAAAATAATATTAAAACTAGGCAAATTCTTCTATGGACATAAGGACCTATTTGTAAAATGAACATATTTTCATTTTCAAAGTTCAAACAATCGATCCGACCGTTCAACATTATCTCCATATTAAAATGTACTTGGAGGTCAAATTTTACATTTTTTTGAATTTTTTACTATTTATTAAGTATTTTACAAAATTCAATGGTCTGAATTTGACTAGTTTTTGTAAAATACTTAATAAATAGTAAAAAATTCAAAAAAATGTAAAATTTGACCTCTAAGTACATTTTAATATGGAGATAATGTTGAACGGTGGGATCGACTGTTTGAACTTTGAAAATGAAAATATGTTCATTTTACAAATAGGTCCTTATGTCCATAGAAGCATCTCTCTTAAAATTAATGGGTCAATATTTTTGTATGTGCAGCATTTTTATCTATAAATTGCAAAATAAATACAAATATAAGAACCCGTTTATGCATTCTTCATTTCTCGAAAATAAGAACCATAATTTTGTAGATTTGCTGACGTCGCCTTCACTGACACACCATTCAAAAGAAGATATAATAAATTATAAATTCAACAGGGATCTTCCGCTAAAGCCACGTACCGTTTGATATGTACAAAACAATATATCCTTATTTCCCGTATACATTATTATATCTTCTGTTAGGAATCAGAGTAGGTCCGATGCCCATTGGACCTACCTTGGTTCGATGGGTGTGATGACCATCCGATCTGTATCAAGATTCGTGTGTTCGCATCAAAATCCGTGCAAGTCTGTATCAATTTACGTGCGCATAGATCTTGATGCTAATCGTACGGTGAGAGAGCTAATTGAACCTAAATGTAGGTCCGATGCCCATCGGACCTACTCCTATCTCCTTCTGTTATCATGGAGGAAGGTAAGGAAATATTTTTACCAGTTGCATGGGATAATATTTTCCTTTTCAACTATTGGTGTAGACAAACCAGAAAGGATGAGGTTATGATAATATGCACATTACATATTGATCCGTACTAGAATTCATATTTCTATTTTTAAAGTACAAACAGTTAATTCAAACTATTAAATATGATCTTTATATGAAAATGTAGCTGGAGAGCAAATTTTACATTTTTTTTAAAATTTTTACTATTATTCTAGATAGGTAGAAAATCACTCCTTCTGTATGTAACAAATTTCAAATCAAGTGATTTTCTATGTGTCTAAAAAATAAAAATAAAATCTAAAAAATATATAAAATTTAATTTGCAAATACATTTTCATACGAAGAATATGTTAAATGATTCAAATTGACTGTTTGAACTTTATAAACAGATATATGAGTTCACATCACGCACCGTATAATATGCATATTACCGTAGCCTCACAGCCCTCAACCATAAATGCATGGGTGTATCATATCATGTCACCTAGGTAGGTGCAGAGCGTGTGAGGCTCTCCATGTAAAGAGATTTGTGGCCGTTTCAGATGGTCCTATGTGAATGGTGCATATGTTGAGATTCCAGTTTAGTTTGTTGGTAGCCGAAAGTTGATTAGTTTTATGCACTAGTTTAACTAAATGTGGAAAGCATTGCTTCCTTTTTCAATTGATTCTCTGCCTCTAAAAGTGTTTTCTTTTTTTTCAATTGATGTTCTGTAGTTTCCAATGACCATCATTCCTCTTTAAGGAATATAGAATATGGTCAAATTCATCCACATTGCATGGGCAACTTTAATTCCAAATAAAATATTCCCCGGCTCCAAAATAGAGCATCTTTTTTTTTTTTCTCTGAATGATCATAAGAAAGTTCAAGAAACTTTTCAAATAACTAAATGTACAACTTTCGGAATTTTTATTTCAAAGAGAATAAGATATAAATAGTTTCATAGTCAAATATAAACATTTTAGAAAAAAAAAATATATAATATGTCTGGAGTGTCATGGTGCAGAATTGCAGATAATATGTGGAGATGTCACTCCTTGACTTGTTATTTGCAGATTGTCGAGTAATTAATAAAGTAAAAAGAAACGTTAATTACAATTTACAAGAAAACTTCAAAATGGTTTACTATTACATCTAAAGAAATATTATAAAGTTTGGATACATGCTATAAGGTAACACGACCTATTTATACCAAAAAAATTTTTTTTACCATATTCCAAAAAAAAAAAAAACCAAAAACTATAATTTGGGAGATTTTCAAAAACATCCAGGCAGCCAAGCCAATCTGCGGCCTCAAAAACGGGAGGCTGCCAAATGCCCCTATGGACCGCCAAAACATAAAAAAAATCAAAGGAAAATAATAATTGTTTAATAATTTTGAGAAATAGAAAGAAAATTAAATAATATAGATAAAATATTTTATAATTTAGATGTACTAGAAGGACTCTAAAACATTTTTCAAGCAGAATTTTTTCCGGTTTTGTAAAAAAAATTATACTATTTCTTGGTGTGTTACTGAAAAAAATAAAAATACTTTGTATCTGAATTATTAATCCTGATTCAAAAGTCACTTCTAGTAAATATATAAATTATTGTGTTCTTTATATTTTTGAAAATGATTAAGCAATTATTATAAAAATCAAACGAATATGATCGAAGTTTGGATTTGTTTTAGTTTTGTCGGGTCTGCAAGAGCATTTGGCGGCCTAGGTAGTTTTGGAAATCTCCAAAATCAGGTGTTTTGATTTATTTATTTTATTATGGTATAAATAAAATTTCAGCTATTTATACCCATAATTAACCAAATTTGTTGCTTAAATTATATCATTCGACGCTAAGGTAAATGTTATAGTTTTATTTTTGTTGTTGTTATGATTTCAATTATGGTACGTATTGTTAATATGCAATTATTATAGACATAATTCTCGAGCTTTTATTATACGAAGTGACATACATCATGCTAAATAATAAAAACAAATAATGTCAGCTTCGAAATGATAATTTCATTTTTCATTGAACCCACAATAAAAGTTTATTCTATAATTTGATCACGATTATCATTGAAAGAAGTCGAGAAAAATTAAAATTGTACCCCGGCATCGAAAATCCAGGTAAAGATTTTAACAGAACAATTTTGGCTTGATATACCACACTGAGTATAGAATCAAAACAGGGTTACATATCATTTGTGCATTGCATGAAGCCAAAACTACGCTGTTAAATTTCTACCCATTATTTCGCCAACGCATGATTTGTCCTCCTAGGAGAAATGTGGGGTACCCGAAGCGAAGATATAATTTTTTAGGTATGATCATGTTATGGTATGATGATGCAATGGTACGCCTACGGGCTTCTCTTAAAAAAAGATGATGCAATGGTCAGGTGGTCAAAGGAGCCAATATCGAACCCACTAGCGTCCAAAATTGTTAGTACTGCCCCCAGTCATATTGCCAAGTTGACCCAGTCAACCTGGGCCCACCCAACAACTACCTAAGTCTATTTCAACTTTCAAGTAACACTACAACCAATGCCTCTCACTGCAGTAAAAAGGCCTCAGTAATTCGTAAATGCCTTCAGACTTCAGTTGACCGCGCGCTGTCTCCCCATCCCCCGAAAAAACAATCGTTTGACATTCAGGTACTGTCAGGAGATCAGCGACGTGGGTTATTCATCGGACGGGTAGGATTTGATCGTAAGGAAAAAGGGAAATTTTTTATCTATAGAAATTATTAAATACAGATGTATGGAAACAGAAAGAGTACCTCATTTGCAACAAATATAGAAAGATCTGAATCAATAAGTCCGATCAAAATTCAAATTTATGGATCGGTCTCAATGGTTCAGATCCATCAATATATATATATATATATAGAGAGAGAGAGAGAGAGAGAGAGAGAGATGAGATATTGTGCTTTGCAAATTAAAACAAACGTTTTATTTCGAGCTCTTTTTCGGATTTTCAAAGTCCAAATAGTCGATCCGAACCGTTCAAGTTGATCTACATATTGAAATGTGCTTGGATACCAAATTTTATATTTTTTGGAATTTTTTTACTATTTATTAAGGCACTTTGAAAATTGCTGATCCTGGTGAACAGTAAAAACAGTGCAACAAAATTCTGGACCATGTGATCAGCAATTTTCAAAGTGACTTAATAAATAGTAAAAAAATTCCAAAAAATATAAAATTTGGTATCCAAGCACATTTCAATATGTAGATCAACTTGAACGATTCGGATCGACTGTTTGGACTTTGAAAATCCGAAAAAGAGCTCGAAATAAAACGTTCGTTTTAATTTGCAAAACACAATATCTCATCTCTCTCTCTCTCTCTATATATATATATATATTGATGGATCTGAACCATTAAGACCGATCCATAAATTTTGGATCGGACTCATTGAGTCAGATCTTTCTATATTTGTTGCAAATGAGGTACTCTTTCTGTTTCCGTACATCTGTATTTAATAATTTCTATAGATAAAAAATTTCCAGGAAAGAGAGCCTTTGGGGAGTACGCTGCAAAGAACAAGAACGGAGGACGAATGAGAGGGTCCGATACTGACAGCCGTCAGATAGAGGGAAGCAGAGGGCTGAGATTCTTCCCGTGATATAAACAAACAGATGCACGTTGTTCGCTTGGCGGGTTCCCCCACATTGCTTCGAATTCAGATCCTCCCATTGCTCAATTCACATCCTCTGAGATATCTCATATTTTGCGTGACTTTTTGGAAAATCTCAACTGTTCAAATACGTTCTGCACGAATCTCACAGCTCAAATAATATTGGCCCCTGCGCTATCCCCGAATAAGCACCGGACACGTCGGTCACGCAAAATATGAGTTATCTCAGAGGATACGCACTCCCCAGTGCTTCCCCGGTAGGAGTTTTACGTGGACTTGGTTTATATCTTAGTGGGTGACTCATCCATTTATTGAGGTTCAGATAATTTTCTAATGATTAACTAATTATGTATTTCATCGAAAAAAATTAAAACTGTCTTTTCACCGTAAATTTTAATTTATTCTTAGATTTCACTAACTTTTATTTTTCTAATCAGAGTATTAAAAATTAAAAAAATTTACTGAAGGAATAGTGTTATTCTCAGTGCTTATATAGTAAATATTCTATGCAAAAAGTGATAATATAAATCTATTATAAAAAGTATCAATATTACATTAATTAATTTTTTGAGGAAATAATAGTGTCTCAGCTTAATAAGAACAAATTAAAAGATCCATTTAACTTTTATACATGAAACTAATTTATAAAAAATATAAAGCAGAAGTAAAAGATTCATTTTTCTCCCTCTTATAATCAGAACATTTTAGTTCTCAGACAAACTTATTGTTCAAAAATTTTCTAATTTCTAACAGCTTTAAAATTATGAAGTATCTTTGTAATTCAAATAATTTAATTCTAATTCACAAGTAAATTGTTTTTTTTTAATATTTGAAATAGGAAGTTTTATCCTCCCAGGTACCTGACTCAAATAAATTGAAACGGACGGTCCAGATTTACTCTCAGCCGGTGCTTACTCGGAGATAGTGCAGGGGCAGTATTATTTTTTCTTTGAGATTCGTGCCAAGTTAAAAAAAAACAATCCTGGACCGTACGTTTTAATTTTCCTCAGTAAACCTGAGGAATGTGAATTCCCATATATATAGGTTGCCATGTTCTCTAGCCCGAGATTTTTATTTTTACCCAAAAAAAAATAAAAATTAATATATTTAACCAAGTTTTTGAAAAAATTAAATTTTTACCCAAACCGTAAATATTATTTACGGTTTGAAACTTTTTTTTTTTTTTTTTTTAGAGAAAAATAGCTAAAATGTTGAAATGAAATATCACACAAAAAAATCGAATTGTTTTTTAAAATATTTGTTAGAAAATACGCTACGAATAGAGCCGATTTTGTGCTAAAATACGGTAAATTACAATAATTATGCCAAAAGACATGACGTCTGTTCCTAAAACAGAAAATATATATAAAAGATACATCAAAGACCCTAAAAACTCTAAAATTATAAAGAAAGGTCCAAAAGTCCATGAAGGAAGACTCAGATCGCGAATCTGAGCCCGCAAAATGGGCGAAATGGATCATAGATGGGTTTCGGATCCGATTTTGGGCTGTGGAGTTTCTGTCAAAATTTCAGCCCGATCCGACGGACGGATCAAAAGTTACGCTCCTTTTCATGAAGCATGCGCAGGCCCATATGCATCATTTCCGATTAAGATTTTCATTTCTATTCTTCAATCTACGTAGCTCAGTAAATTACCGTATTTTAGCATAATTCTACGTAATTATTGTAATTTCAGCATTTTAGTAAATTTACTGTATTTTAGCATAATTATTGTAATTTACCGTATTTAGTACAAAATCGGCTCTATTCGTAACGTATTTTCTAACAAATATTTTAAAAAACAATTCGATTTTTTTGTGTTATATTTCATTTTAGCATTTTAGCTATTTTTCTCAAAAAAAAAAAAAATTCAAACCGTAAATAATATTTACGGTTTGGGTAAAAATTTAATTTTTTCAAAAACTTGGTTAATTATATTAAAATATATTTTTTTTGGGTAAAAATAAAAATCTCGGTTCTCTAGCACCAGCAGGCATTAGACCGAAAGAACTGGTTCAGCCGAAATATTTCCATTCATGGGCCTTTAAAAGAAGCCTCTGTTAATTTATATAGTAACGTACTCACGTACTTCCCATCTCGCCAGGAGTATTTTTTTATTTGCATATTTCAGTTTTTCAAATATTTAATATCAAAATTCTTTCAGAAAGTTACGTGCTTTTCATCTGGAAATGGTTTTTTTGTCTATTCAGTTCTTATCTAAAATATTTAATATTTAATATTCTTATGCTAAAATATTCAATAATTGTATGTATACTTTCTTGACGCGCACGTTAACAAATTAAATCGTAATCATACATTCAGACATCTAAAAAATATTGTAAATCAATTTTCAAGTGACAGAAATTAGTGAACCCATGCATTTAGATTAAGATGTGAACCATATATTCACAATTCAATCGGTGTGCATGAACGAGTTAACACATATGTACAATAATTTAGAAAAAAAGAAGAAGCTAATGCAATGTTTTCAAAAAATTTAACTACCTAAATACATGAATTTAATATAACCTGTAAATACACACGTCCCAAAAATAAATAATATCAATAATAAACATTTGCAAAAGACTAAAATGGCCAAAAAATTATGCAACTCGTAAGTCAGGAAAGGGACGGTCAAGATCTTGCACCGTCACGAAGCTAGGTCTTATAGTTCAAAATCAAACCATCGCTGGCTTCCACTATACTATAAGAATTATCGAAAAATGTTGAAATCAAGAGCGGTTCGATAGGTCTTGGACTAAATTCAGTTCGATGTACAGCAACAAGGATTTGAAAAAAACTAATAGACTAGATCTCCACCTTTTATTTCAAAAAAAAAAATTCAAATATGCCACCTCCAAAAGTCCAAACCTTACTTTTGGCTTTGTCGCCAAAAAAAAAACATGCATAAACATATAATTTTTTTTTTTTACTATCATTCTTAGTCCTAGGGCTGTACAAAAAGCTCGCGACTCGTGAGCTGCTCTAACTCAACTCGGTAACGAACTCGTTAACAACTCATTCATTTAAATTTTGAGTTAGTCTGACTCGAGTTGAGTAACTCGTTTAACTCATGAGTTGAGTTCGAGTTGGGCTCAACTCGCTCGTTACAACTCGTGGACTCGTTTCGTTTGTTAAATTGTTGTAGATTGTTTGTTAATTCAATATTTACTTCTCATATTATTATATAACAACAGTCATCAGTTCAAGTGTTCAACATTTTAACACCTTAAACGAGTTGACTCACGAGTCACGAGTCAACTCGAGTTACTCGCGAGTTGAGTTCGAGTCAGTGAGCTAGCTCGACTCAGTATTCTCAACTCGACAGACTATCTTCCGAGTTGAATTCGAGTTATCCATAACTCGAGCTAGACTCGTTAGCAGCCCTAGATAGTCATTCCTTAATTGTATAACATAAATGTTTTCCTACACAAATTATGCCTATAAATTGTCAACTCTTATTTCTATCTATCCCATTTTTTATTGCAGTCATCAAATCAACTATATGGAAATTAACCGCCTTTATTTATGTAATATTAATTGTTGTGTACACAAATATTGTTAATATATAATGAGTGAGGCTATGGTGCTATGCATAGCACGGATGGCTAGTGTACTACGGCTCAATATGGTACTTTTTAAAATCCTAACGGTCGATCCGACCGTTCAATGTGATAACCATATGAATATGTACTTGCAAACTAAATTTTATATTTTTTCGAATTTTTTTACTATTTTTTCAGATAGGTAGAATTTTGATGGTCCAGAATTTTCAAAAAACACTGATTTTTCTACCTATCTGAAAAAATAGTAAAAAAATTCGAAAAAATATAAAATTTAGTTTGCAAATACATATTCATATGGATATCACATTGAACGGTCGGATCGACCGTTAGAATTTTAAAAAGTACCATATTGAGCCGTAGTACACTAGCCATTGGTGCTATGCATAGCACCATAGCCTCACTCATATATAATTGGAACTTGTCCGCATCAAAATGCGTGCGCAATATCTACTGGAGGAAATAAGTGAGATGGTACATTCCGCGAATCTCAATTTGTTTCATCATTCTTGACAGTGGGTCCGCGATGTCGGCGAAATATTGGATTTAGGATATATGCTCTGGAGCAACTGAGGAAATTGTTGGGGAGTAGGCCAGTAGGGACATTAAGACTGTAATGACCAATATTCTCCTTCATTGGTCCAAATCGTAAACAATAAAATTACAAAGGTCTTATATGCAATTACAATTTTTATTATCTCTCGACAACATAGAATAAGTCCTAACTCGTCTCTCTTCGATCTTCACACATTTTACATGAGTTATGATTTGCTCCTGTTCTTTCAGAAAAACATAAACTACTTTGAAAGACATAAACTTACTTTTCTTTATCTAACCATTCAAATTTTCAAAAGAAAAAAAAATAACAAATTTCATCTCCAAATCTGAAATGTTAAAAAGTAGTCGAACAATTGGGATAAAGAAAAGTATGTTTCTACTTTCTGAAAGAAAAACAGCAGATTTGGTTTCATGTCACATTCTCACTATATTGCTTCACTTTCTACATCCTCAATTTGACAAAGAAAAAAAAAAAAAAAAAATTTCGTAAAAGAAATAGAGTATTTTTTTTATGCAATAAAAGGGACGAAACTAATAATTTTGTCTCTATAGACAGGACTGAAAGGACCAAACTAATGATTCGGGTTTTTTAGTTTCCTACAATGCACTACAACATAAATCCTTCATTGGAATCCAACAAAATTCGCAGAAATTCATTCTAAACTCTAAATTTGCATAAATTGAAGGGACCGAATCAATCAGTCTATTGATTCGGTAGATGCAAAAGAGATCAAACTCCCTTAATTTTTCAAATTGTAAGGTTGTTGGATGCAAATTGTGAAAACTAAAAGGACCGTTTCCTTCGGCATCTGTCCAAAAAAATCGAATTATTGTTTTGGTCCCTTTAATACAATTCATCTCTTTTCTGATAATTTATTTTTTTTGTCAATCTGGAGTCTCAAAACTGTTTTTTAGTTTTATTAGTTTTTACCCTTTCAATTGCTCTCTCTCCCTCTCATTTTCTCACAAATCAATTTCAAAACATATATAAAGAGAGATCTCTTCTCACTGGCATTTTTATTTGTTGTTAATTAATCCAAAATTACAATTCATTCTGTATTTGTTGTATTGTTAATTTTCACTGTTAGCTTCATCTCTTTTTATTATATTTTTGCGATAGTTTTATTTTATCGATTTTTAAATTATTTAAAAACCTGTAGAGACACGTAGTCACGTAGAAATATGCAAATCTGAACAGTATAGAAATCCTCCTACTGACATCATGTAAAAATTTGGTAGAAAGGGAATGGATAGCTGAAAAATGATCCAGTCTCAAATTCTCAATTGTCAAACTGCTAAAGAATGTGCCAAACTACTAAAGAATATGTGCATGTGGAATATATTATATTTATTGATTGATTAGTTGTGCCTTTAATTAGTTTCTATGATTTTGCTGTAATATTATCAAAGGTTTCTCAACGAGACGGGCATGTTTCCATGCCTCTGATAAAAAATATATATATTATTTTTTTAGTTTCTCATTGCAATTTTTAAGAATACGCACAAAACCAATGATAGAATTACTAATATATATTTGTTATCAATTATTTTATTAGAAAATAAAAATAGATTTACTTGATATGTAACACATTTTAACACATAATTACGTTATATTTAATAGAGCAATATTTAAAAAGGTATAGATTTAACACCGTGAGGAACCATTGTTCTGAGCACGTACCATTTTTTTTTTGTGTATACATGTTTCTACCAGTACAATAGCTATCCTGTAATCTGATAGTATACTGACCTTTTCATAAAACAAAAATAAAGTAATATTTTCATTTGCACTCTAGCCACACATGCAAAACTTTTCTAAATATTTGTTTCTATTGAAGACTCATTCAATGTCTCTTGATAATAAATTCGCAATGCACATATTTAGATCATACCATAAAAAAAAGGGAGGGCCTAACTTTCCCCCATCATTCATCCCTCATTTTTTTCCCCAACTGAAAATAAGTAGGGGACCACAATTGCCTTCACAGCATTACCGGCGGACATATTGCGCAAAAGTATTCACACTTGACCCAGGTAGTATTCATCCATGTAAATAAAAGTACTCATCTTTGAGAAATAATTATATAAGGAAACATTACCACCCATCTTTTACACGTTTTTAGAAGTGGTTTTTTTTTTCTATGTTCACTCTAACTAATATTTCTGTCGATCTGTGCGGAATTTTTCAAATCTAAAATCACGAAAGTCTTCTACACAATTTTCTCTTTCAAATGAGATCCATGATGACATACTTTCGAAGTGTCCGTTACGCAAGTATTCACACCTCGTACACAAGTATTCATCTCTCATTGAACAAGTATTCATCCTCGTCGTGTAAGTGTAAAGAGTACATAAAGGTATGGTGGGACCGCACAACCGCGACTTCAGATAAGTAGGGGACCACAGTAATATGCGGAGATAAGTGGTGAAATTAGTAGGGGACGATTTGTGAAAAAATATTCACACTTAGCACGAGTTGTATTCATCCATATAAATAAAAGTACTCATCTTTGAGAAAAAATTATATATGAAAATATTACGACATTAAGAGCATTAATTACGTGGAGATAGTAGGGTACCACAACTGCCGTCCGCTAAAAACAAAAGAAAACGCATAATTAAGTGGGAGGACCGCACAACCGCCATCACTAACTACCGTGGGGACCGCATAACCGTCACCGCAAGTGGAAATAACATCAAGTATTCATCTATAATACATGAAGTATTCACATGTAATACATCAAGTATTCACCATGATATATCAAGTATTTAAAAAAAAAACTGGACATATCACACCCATCTTTTACATGTTATTAGAGTTGGTTTTTTTTCTCCGTTCAATCTAACTAATATTTTTGACGATCTGTGAGGAATTTTGCAAATCTAAAACCACGAACGTCTTCTACATAATTTTCTCTTTAAAATGAGATCCATGATGACATACTTTCGAGTTATCCGTTGCACAAGTATTCACCCTCGTCATGCAAGTATTCATCTATCATTGAACAAGTATTCATCCTCGTCGTGTGAGGCGGAGGCGGAGAAGGAGAGGCGGAGGTGGGAGGCGGAGGCGGAGAGGGAGAGGCGGAGGTGGGAGAGGCGGGCGGAGGCGGAGGTGGAAGGGGGAGGCGGAGGTGGAAGAGGGAGAGGGAGGGAGAGAGGAAAGAAATAGAAGGAGAAAATCTACTAATTAATTTGTAGGGACCACTAATTAGTTAGAATTGATTATTATAGTTAGAAAATGAAGTTAGTTAGTTGGGAGAAAAATAGAGGAAGGAATCAAGGAGTAACATATAATTACCCTAAAAAAAACCCACATGCTTCAAACCATCGAGAAGTAAGAAAAATAAAAACTTCCGACAATAATGGAGAATTTGTAAATCAAATTTGTAAAAGTGATAATTATCTAACATCAATTTCTTTACTCAAATTATATATATTCATTTATTTCAATAGTACACGCATTAAGGTGACATTTAAATATCTCCCTGCTATATATAAGATATAATTAAATATTAGAACTAGATGAGCCAAAAGTTAAAGAATATATGACTTCTTTTTGTTTCTATTATTATAATATAAAACTATGCTAACTTTTTAACAAGAGATATGCTCTTTACACGTGTGAGTAGGAAATTATTTAACTAAAAAGAAATTTGTGAAATAAGCTTTTAACAAATATTAATAATATATTATTTGCGAAAAATAAAACATTCAAACATTAAATTACTAAAATTTGTTTACGATAAAACTTAATTTCATATATAAATATATTGTCATGATTATCGAAAAAATACATCAGCAAGTAAGAATACTATTATAATAAATAAATAATAGAAGAATTAATTTACTTCAAAATAAGTAGGAAGAAAATATGTATATAAAAAAAATTGTAAAAAGTTTATAAAATATACAAATTTAATACACAATTACATTCTCTATTTATCTAAAAAGACTGTAATTTTTTTTTAAAATATACAAATTAATTACATTTTCATATGAAAATCATGTTGAATAATTTTGATCAAATCGTTTGAACTCTGAAAAAAAAAAATAGTACCCATCCTCATCCTAATATTGATATTGATACAGTAGCCGTGATTAGTGATCTATCGATTTCAACTAATCCATCTTAACTGATCGGTTGTCTTTCTAGTTTCAAACACTTCCCTTTAAAAACACGACGCAACAAATTTTTTTTTTTTTTTTTTGGCTGAGCAGTGAGCAGCAGTCTATTTATTAGAAGTCGGATCCCACCAGAGACCGACCCATCTTTCTCCATCTCCTTTGATTAACGAAACATTCACAGATCCTTCCCGCTGTCTCCGATTATCAACCAATCACATCCCTCTTTGCGGCTTTCCCTTTTGACGAATCGACTCGGTAAATCAAATCAAATCAAATCTGAAAGAATCAGTCACTCCCGAACTAACAGACACACTCAAACTATCAAACTAGAAGCTCGAATCAGTCGTAACTACGACATAAGGTGAGTCTCTTCTTCCCCAAACGCTCTTGGTCGGTTGGGTTTGGAAAATCGACCAATACTCGGATCGTGGCTGCCATTGCTTGCTATAATAGAAGTACCTAAGTTTAAGTAATGTACTTCACGAACAGTGGAATAGGAGAGAGAGAGAGAGACAGCGGTGCTGGGCTCCGCTGCCTACCCTCTCGCTCCTTCTCCGTGCATTCTAAAAGAATTTTGTGTATTTATTTATCTGCTGGTTTAATTTTGATAATCTAAATACAAATATAAGTTTGTATTCCTTGCTTCTTTGCCCCTTGATCGGAATGAAATCACACTCTACCAAACAAGAGACGGAATTCCCTTGATCGGGATATTATGATACGAGAAATGAGTTCGTTTGGCAAGATTCGGTGTGAGATTGGGGGCTTTTGAATTTCTAATGCCAATAATCAATAATGGAAATTCTATTTCTTGAACTTAGAGTGTTGAATGAATAATTTAAGATAATTCTATGTAGATTTTATTTTCTTATTAGAAATGTTCACTTCTTTTCTACCCAAAAATAGACATAAGAAGCTATGATGAAAATTCAATGCCTTCACTGATTTTCTTGTTAGTTTTCCTTGTGGTGAAAAAAAAAATAATGCATTTCAGCAGGCAACTTTTGTTTGCTCGCATTTTTTTCTTTCAGTTTTTGTTTCTTTCATCCATTGTGATCCTTTCATCTATTAAGAAGAATTAGTATCCTACAAAGGTGGTAACCTATTTGACTAGTGAAATTGTTCGACCTTTTACCAAATGGAACAGAATTATCCACACCAACCAAAAAAAAATATTAAAAAAGAAGTATTGAATAACGGGTTTCAGTGTTTTCTCAAAATAAACTTTGGTGGAAAATATGTTTGGTGTGAATTTAGAAGTATGTTAACAGATATATTCAATAATTACCAGCAAATATATGAGAACCTCGGTATCTGTGTCAGACCTGAAAGGAATGGAAAAATTATCCATAATTAAGCATACGAAAAATAAATTTACCCAAGTTCTGATTGCATATTTGCTGTTCCAATTTGTTGCGGTACCCTATTTTGAAACTGCAGCTGTACCCTTTGTTGACCAATTAATTGCTCTGAAAGCTCAAAGCTGATAGATTTGGCTGGTATTTAGTATTTTATAAGCTCAATATTCCTCATATATGATGGCTTATTCACACACCTATTATTTGCCAGATTACTAATGGAAGACAAGTAGTTTATAATTGAGGGCTAGCGGGATACAATTTCAGAATCTCTGGCTGGCGACAAATTAGCAAACTGGTTTTAAAGGACTGAGCTGATAAAGTAGGTAATTTTCTTGTATTTTATATTCTCAATACTTTGTAGCACATTCTGTTAGTTGTATCCTACTATACTATTCAAAAATTAAGTTTGGTTTACCTCTAACAGGGTTAACTTTAAAGTTAGAGTCATACTTGATGATAATGTACGGGCAAGAAGATGATGTTCTCCATTGGAGTATAAATCCGTTTAATGACTCATTTCAAAACGCTGGCTATTGTGGAGGCCACATCCAAAGTGATGTGACATATTGTAATGGATATTATCATGGAGAAGGTAAATTTTCATGAAAATCCAAATAAGGATATTGCAGCAGTTGGATTGAGTTTGATTGCTATCAGCTCTGCGCTGTCACATTAGTTTTTTGGATTGGTTCTCTCTGTAGAACCAAAAGTACCTTGAAGCAAATTTGTGGTATCTTTACTACTTGACCCAATTCATATAAATAACATAAGGGCACAAAGGGTTGTCAAAGAAATTACAATTTAAATGAGGCATAATAAATGCAGATGAAAAGGTAGACTATAAAAAAATAGTAAATTATATGTCAAAATGGTAATCTGGTTCAAGATGATGTTACAACATATAAAGATGGGATTGGGTCATCCAATTAAGTATATATGAAATAGGGATTCTTGGTTAGTTTTGCATATTTGTGGAGTTATTAGGTGGTTTGAGTCATTTCTTTATGTGTAAACTATTTGAATGCAGAAGTACCCGGGCCTCCACAACTGGCAGAGGAACAACTTGGCATGTCAAATGTGGAGCATGATTGGCTTGGCCTATCTATAAGAAACTATAATCACAGTAAAAATTAGAATATTGGAAGATACTTTTATTCATCTTGAAAATTTCTTCTTTGTTGTAATTGTCCTTATCTTATTTTAAATTGTTCAGGTTATGATGGGTGTGAAGAAGAAACAGAGGAGGCAGATGAAATGGAGCCATCCAGTTCATGTTCAAGCCCTAGAGAGGCGTTGTGTGAAGAAGAGTGGCCATTGGAGCTGCTAGATGATTGCTCTGAGATAGATGGTGAGGTTGGGAAGAGGTTAAATCAGATGGTCCCCATACCTGTAAGCAATCTTATTAAAATATGAAATGTTGAATTTCAAGTAGGCAAATTTGCAAAGAAAACACTGCATTTTTAAGAATCACAAAAAATCCCTACATAACGAGATTTGAAAGAACTGCTGCTCATGGTTGAAGAAAAATGCAAAAAAATCATACATTCAGTTATTATTGTCAGGGTAATATTGTACATTAGATATTTACTACTCAGAGCTGTTGATAATATTCGTTCTTATTAAAGTTGTTGAGCTTCTATATAGAACTTTTTGCTGCAATATTTTGGAGTACAATAAGTGATAAAGTGAAATTCTTTGTTCTCAGAAATTATATGAAATCACAGATCAAATCTGAATGTCGTTTATCATTACATTTGTGGGTTGATTTGTCAGTACAGTATATCATATCCTTTAATTGATGAAGGACTTTTTTCACAGCTTAGTCATGTTCAGACCATATTTTTTCATTTCAGTTTAACCAACAATGAATTTTTTAATTTCTTTATTTTACGGATAAGGCATGATTTTTTTGCAAATTTCTCTTTAAAAGGACTTGAGAACAGGTCCAGTATTTGTCATATATCTTCTTCAACTATAATTTTTCTGCAGCATGTGCCAAAAATTAATGGTGAAATTCCTTCGATTGATGAAGCCATTTCAGACCATCAAAGGCTCATTGATCGGTATACTAAACCTCAATCCTGCATCACTTCTTTTTCTTTCCAATTTACAGAAACAAGTTGTGCACATTTTAATTATATCTGGTACAATTTAAATCATTTTGTAGATTGAGGCTGTATGATCTGGTTGAACTGAAGGTCGAGGGAGATGGAAACTGTCAGGTTAGTCTAGATTTGTAGATTTATATAATGTTCTTCTATCATTCATTTATTTTTATTTCTTATCTTTGCGGATTATTTGAAACTCTTTCAGTTTAGAGCATTGTCTGATCAATTCTACCGTAGCCCAGAGCATCACAAATTTGTAAGGCAACAGGTCATTAACCAGGTCAGGTTTCGTTCATGCTTCACAATTTATCTATTTTTTTTACTTGTAATTATGTTCTGATTTACTTATTTTTTGTTATTTCTTAGCTTGAGTCTAATCGAGATATATACGAGGGGTATGTTCCAATGGAATATGGCGATTATCTGAAAAAGCTCTCAATGTATGCACCTCTTAAATTTCTTGTCCAGTGATTATCTCTTAAATTTCCATTTTCCATTGTATATTTTATCTTTGTTTGCATTTTTGAAGGACTGGAGAATGGGGTGACCATGTAACATTGCAAGCTGCAGCAGACTCGGTACTAATTTTAAAGCAATTACTTTCGTAATTTTTTTCTATCAATGCAGCAACTACTGGTACATATGCTTTTTTGGTTCATAAATTTTGAATCGTCCTTTTGTCACTGAGTTTTGGTTCTTGTACACCACCACTTAAAACCTGAAGGCACTCTAAAAAAATATCAAGAACTACACTACCTGTATGCTGCTTTATACGTGGAAATATTCCATATACTTTTGAACAAGGTGTGACTAGACTGAAAAGAAAGGAAGGATAGTTTGGTTGTTTTATGAAAAAGAAAGGGGCCAGACAGGGTTGCGGTGTACCTATTTCTTTTTCATAAAACAACCAAACTATCTGTCCTTTAGTTTCAGTCTAGTCACACTTTATTCACATGCATACGAAATATTTCTACCTTTAGCAGCATACAGATAGTGAAAGTTGTGATAGATTTACATGTGAATAGCTAATCAATTTTCACCCCATACATCTAGCTGATAAGGATTTTATCTCTCTTCTTGCAGTATGGGGTGAAAATATTTGTCATAACTTCGTTCAAGGATACATGTTACATCGAGATTCTGCCAAATGTTCAAAAATCTAAAAGAGGTTTGTTACTTGTAGAGAAAATTTAAGATAATATAGAAAAAATAAATTTGAATTTGTCAATGCAACAAATACTGTTACATGAAGGGAGGACTCCACATCCGCTACCATGAAAATAATAGCTGCTTACTGCCAGTATTGCATGCGAGCTGTCCTATCAAAATCAGACCATTAAGATCTGATTAAAGATTAAAGCCCAAAAAAAAAGAGTAGGTGAAATCTGGGCCTTTTATTTTTGCTGGGCAACTGTGATCCAAATTATAGCAGATGGGGACTCCTACATGGTGAGTGTCTGTGGTATCAGTACATTAATATTGGTTATGTCAGGTGCTGAGTATTGTGGCAATCACTGGTCAATGGTTGAATAAATGCTCATTAAACCTTGATTTTTAATTTATTATATTCATGGACCTAATTAGAAAACATATTTTGTCAGTTATTTTCTTGAGCTTCTGGGCAGAGGTGCATTACAACTCTATATACCCTGAAGAAGGTTAGCATTTTAAGACTTCAGTTATTCTTTGAAGCCATTACTTGATTTTTTTTTGTGTGTGATAACAGTGGGTCACACTTGTACCCACCGATTTCATTAAAGAAATCAAAGTATTCTAGTAGCCAACAGCCGGTACTCTATTACAAACACGATACAAAAAAGAGACTAGTCATTAAATCCTAAAACAAACTACCTAAAAATAAACAGTATTCAAAATATTACACCAAAAGATTTGCAACAAAGTTTCTATGCAAAAGATATCATTTATAGAAAAGGCATTACACTTCTGCCAAGCTTGAGCTATCCAAATCTGGTCCACACCCATGCACTGGTACCACTGCCATCTGCCCATCTCCTCCAAACTTGCTTATGCCTGAATTGGTAATTCTTTCACATCAAGAGGTAAAATAAGGGAAAGTTTTAAAAAGAATCTTCCCCTCTGCTTTTGCACCAAAAAGATGCTTTTGTGGTGTTTCTAATCCAACATTATTTCTTTCGAACCATAATACCCACAGTACAACACCTCTGATTAATTCTAAAAGCAGCTTATCTATAAGAGGTACTTGGGCGTCTAAATACCACAGATCATGCACTGAAGTACAGTAAAAATTAAACCCATTATATAAATGCAATCCAATTCCATAAAGTCCAAGCAGTGGAACAACTACTAAAAGGATGATCCACTTATTCAAATTGGGAGCATAAAGGACAACTAACATCTCCTACCCATCCTCTTTAGAGCCATGTTCGGCAAGGGTTCCTTAAGAATGAAGAATCAAATTTTAATTCTAGCTAAGGAACACTTGTTCGTTTGATGGTAAGATTAAGAACAAGAGCTTAACATGAATTAAATATATTTTATGGTATGTAAAGACTTATATGCCCTTATATATTTCAAATATATTGATAACAGAAAAAGTATGAGAGACTCCTCTAGGGAATCGAGCTCTCCTGGAAGAAGAAAGATAATAAAAAATGAAAAAGTATGAGAGGCTCCTTAAGGGGCTCACTTTTGGAGGGCAAATTTGTCCGAAAATGTATTATTTTGGTCCGTAAGGAGGCCCAAAGGAAGTGAAACGGTTAAGGAGGGCAAAAGGCGGACTTAGCTAAGGAAGTCGGTAATCTAAGCTAAGGCACACCTGTTCTGAGAGATTAAGCGTCTAAGGAGCTTTAAGGAAGACTAAGGAACTCTGCCAAACATGTACTAGAAGATTATCTTTAGTCAATATTCTAGTCCTTCTTACTAACTATAAAAAATCTTAATCTTCAGAGGAATTCTAGACTTCCAGATACTATCAAGTTCTTTATATGGAAAACCTCCAAATTCCAACTATTAATAGAATAATTTAACTGTAAAATAAACCAGATGTTGTCCATCTCCAAGAAATCAAATCATCACTAATTGATGACAATAGTAAAAGATTGAAACTGAAAAACAAAACTATTTCATTCTTCTAAATTGATATCTACTAATTGCCTAACAAATGTCCTCTCCATCTATCATATGCAAAAACAATGTTTGTGTTACACTATGAACAATTTTATTTAATCCTAAATTAATAACATCTCTATCCTTCATTCCAAAAAGGAGAAAGTCTCCCGGTAAATCCAGTAGCACTATATTTAGGAAAGAAGGATACTTTTCCAAGTACCTTGCACCTTTGCATCATTAAACTCTGAAGCCATTACTGTTATAAGAAAAATGGATAATAAACAAAGTATTAGACATTTTTTGTACACGATTTCTATGTACGTGGGAAGTTCCAAACACTGGTGGATAATTGCTTCTCTGGGTTTTATAGCAAAAGCTGTAGGTGTTTCATTTGATACATGAGATGAGTTGACAACATTGTGCTTAATATTTTTGGTCAAATATATAATATTTCTGTGACATACAGTATGTAGGTAATCATCTTCTTCTATTCAGATGCTTGCAAAATTGGCCAATACAATGTTTTATATTGCTTTGCAATGTTTGCAGATCTACCAGCTTCAGAAACAAAGAAAAAGAAAAGATGGTGGCGCTTTGGAAATAAGCATTGAATTTTTATTGCAGCCTTATTTGATGTGGTAAAACAGAAAAGAAAATAAGAAAGGTATCAATTGGAGGTTGCTCCATAGCAGACCCAGCGTGATGTCTTTCGGTTTTCCCTTGTGTGAAAGCCTTTGGAGTTTTTGATTGATCCTTTTTTATAATAATTTTTCTTATGTATTTAGCATTGCGAGACATGGGCATGTTATGTTATGAACATTACCAAGCAGCAGAAATCAATGAAATGAATTAATAAATTCAATAAGGAATGTTTCCCCTTTGTTGTTCATTCAATAAGTAATTTTTTTTCTTCTCAGGATGATTTATTAAGTTGCATAATTATTGAGTCAATTGCAACTGATATGCAAATTTATTTGTGTCTGCTTAGTAGATTAAAATTGGTAAATTGCCAATTCTTCCTGTTGCATATTAAATTTAATTAGCCAAATGGTCAAAGTATATTGGTGAATGTATTTAGGTTTTTCTAGATGGATTAATTATTTAGGTTCTCTAGGATCATCTTGGGTTATGCAAAGCTTGCACTTTGATAATGGTGTGAGTCAAATGTTAAGTGTATACTTAAGTAAATATCATGGTGAAAACTACACGAGGATTGTGTCATTTGTATGGTGAAATAAGAGTGTATCGTATGGTTAATACGAGAAGTGTAAGAAAAAAATATAAAGAATGTTTGGTTGCTATTTAAAATGTAAGGCAGATTAAGTTGCCTACTCTAATTTATTTTTTCTATTGTACATCTCGTTTGGCAATTTAAGTTATGGCTTAACTTAATTTGTTAAGATATAGAGAAATAGGAAAATATTATTTTTACTATGATAGTGAGCCCTACAGACATAATAAGTGTGAAATAAGTTAATTCACTTATAAAATTGGTTTAACTTACCTTGTTGTAACTCCATCTCACTCGTAATATTTTCCATCTTGTTTAACAACTTGCGTGCGCAACAAGAGATTTACTATAGCTCTTATTCCACACTCAAATATAGCCAAAATTTGTAATAGAATATAAAAGAAGCAAAAGTTTAAAATAAAATATTTGAGAGATTTTTTTTAGAGGCTGCCTAGTGCCTATGCTTCTAATATTAGGATAGAGGACAAAATCCTACCTAGTCATATCCGATTTTTAAAGTTTAAGTAGTTGATTTTATTCGCTTAATATGATCTCCATATTAAAATGTGCTTAGAGATAACATTTTACAATTTTTTTAAATTTTATTACTATTTTAATAGAATTTTTTTTTTGTCATGTTAAAACAATGATTTTAATATGATATCCGAATCCTATCCGACCAGATTGTATTTCTATTGGACCCAATAAAAAATCACAAGGAATGCTGTGCATGGAAAAGGTACCATGGAAGCGAGTAGACAAGGATAATGGAATTAGTGGCCTAATCACGTATCAGAGGGGCGATTATACCACTGATAAAACCAGCTATGCATTGTTAGAACATGGTTGCTTCATATGCATTGTTAGAACATGGTTGCTTCATATGCATTGATAGAATAATAGTGATCAATGTTTTTATTTGCCTTTTGCTTAATTATTAATAATAACTCTGGTGATTAAAAAGTTGTGCTAGCTTGATCTGGACCGTCTATTAATGGGATATTGTGGATGCAGTCATGCAACTGGCCTTGTTTGTCACGGCCAGTGTAAAAACTAAAGAAAAATTTGATCCATTTGCATCTGTTTACCTTCACAGGCTCGAAAGACTAGTTACTGGTTAGGCCCTTTGCGCGAATATTAATAGTTAGATGGACCCTTTGCGCGAATATTAAATAGAAAAGCTAACAATTTAATAACTACCAAGTTGAAAAACTAAGGCCCTGTTCAGCCCAATGGAATGGGCACAGGAATGAACAAATTTGAACTGATTTTTTACTGTTCACATGGGAAAAAATATTTACTCTGAAGCCCAGTTCGGCTGCTGGGATTGGGCACAGGAATGGACAAATTTGAACTTACTTTTTACTGTTCACGTGGGAAAAAAAAATTAGCTCTGAGTGAATTTTTTTTCTCCCACGTGAACAGTGAAACAGCCGAACTGGACCTGAGTTAATTTTTTTTTCCACGTGAACAGTAAAAAATCCGAACGGGCCCTAAAGCCGAATCCGGGTCAGTCGGAATTGATCCATCCGCATCAAAATTTGTGCGTCCTTTTATATTCATGGAACGATTTATAATTTAATTTTCAACACGAATCTTGACGAGAATCAAACAGGTTTGATCTGATATCAAACCGAATTTGATCCGATACTCATCAAATAACCCCATTCTCGGATCGGGTTATTTAAATAATTTAAATAAGCATTTAATGCAGAATTTTTTTTTTTTTAATTACTGTTATTTAACATTATTGTTAAATTTACAAAATAAGGAAGTGACTAATACGCTCTTTAAATCCACAATAGTAAATATGATAGTAAATTTCCAATATATAATTATGTAGAATTGCCATTGATTTTTAGCATCATATAGACAAAATTCTTAATGATAATATTTACATCATTATCTTTAAGATTCTCATGTCCTTTGTTTTACTTTCATGAATTAAATGAGACAGAAATTATAATTTAAATAATTGAAATTAATTTAAAGTTAATTTCAAAAGAACTGTACTCAAGTAATTAATTTTAATTGTTTTTAACATTTAAATTTAAAAAAGATCTCATACATTCAAAAATTAATTTCCATAATGAATGAACAAATAAAAATTAATATTTTTGGTGACATGACGTTTGGAAAACAATTTTATTAAAACAAAATCTTTCTATTTATGAAATGAGTCAGGCTATGGTAGTATGTATAGCATAGATTAGTTCATACTACAAATCAATATTTTCGATTACAGAGGCGAAATATTCGATGTGAACCAATCAACATGATTTCCATGAACGGTTCGAATGATTATTCGGACTTTAAAATAGAGATATTAACAGTCACTGCCAAGCTATTTTAAAAAATAAAAATAAAAATATTAATCCATACTACATACCAATATACCGTACGTATATCACCGTAATATCACTTGTATGAAATTATCATACATTCTGCAAATAAAATTGTCATCTAAAATTTAAAATTGAAATAAAATTATCAATACATTGGCCGACCTCCTAACTTTTAACACTATTCGTTCAAAGTCCTTTTCAGAATGAATTTAGAGTAGGTCCGATGCCCATTGGACCTACTTTGGTTCGATGGGTGTAAGGACCATCCGATCAGCATCAAGATTCGTGCATTTGCATCAAAATACGTGCCAGTATGTATCAATTTCCGTGCACACAGATTTAATACTAATCGTACGGTACTAGAGTTAATTAAACTTAAAAGTAAGTCCGATGTCTATCGGACCGGACCAGTATCCTCTGTAGTACTGTACAGAACAGTAAATCACTTTACGGTCCAAATTTACTCTCAGCCGGTGCCTATTCGGGAGATTAGAGGGGGCAGTATTATTTGTGCTTTGAGATTCGTGCAAAGTTAAAAAGAACGATCCGGATCCAATTATCTACGGAACAGTAAATCAGTGTATTATGTGAACTTCTCAGATAATACGAATTCCATCGGACCTACTCCTGTCTCTTTCAGGATACCAGTCTAAATTATTAAAAGGAACATTATAACCAGCTGTAACGAGGAAAAAGGTATGTGAAAAGTGAAAACGACAGACAAGACAGAATAGCTTTAATTCGTGGCTCCTATGATTCGACTTCAGGCCGAACTCAATAATTTGAATTTGACTTACTCGAGTCTGAGATTGAGCCGAAATTTTTATTCATATCCTAAAAAAAAAATCCAACTAAACCCACATTTTTTTCAAAATTTTGAAATATGTCCCTGTTTAGATTGGTACAAAAAAAAAGGAAAAAAAAGATGCAATTCACTGCCTTTAAGAAATAAACTTCCCGTATGTAGATGCTGCTGCATATTGATTGTGACAACTCGCCTTTTTTTCAGAAATTAAAAAATCGGAAATAATAATGTACGTGACCGAATCATTATGAAACCGAACAAATGATTCGGTACCATCGAAACATCTAATTTCGATCAATGGCTCAGTCTCAAATCTCAATAGTTTCAAATTTCATTTCCGCAAGTTGCACTGTATTTTCGTCACGTAAAATTTAAAATTATGAAAACTGAATCATTGATTCAGTCATAGTAGGAGTTGTGAAATTCATAGGTCTTCTCATCTCCTTCCCTTTCTCTTTTCCACCTATGTTTCTATTGGGTTTATTTTTTAACAGTATGTGATCGTTGATGTGGTATTTTGTGAAAATCAATGGTTCGGTCACATTACTTAATTAGCATGTTCTTAGTCGGAACTAAACTAATTATTCGGTTTCATCAATTTATCAAAAAAAATCAATAAATATTTATTTCCAATAAATTGATTTTTTTTTATTTGTTTAAAAAAAATGAAAAAATTGGTGACAACTCGCACCCACTTGAGTTGAGTTGCTTTCCTAGTTAGTCTTGTTTACAATTTCAATCGTTCTTTATATCTAGATTTTTAGCTACCTTTCCATGGGAATATTATAGTACTTCCTCTTATTTAAATTCGGACCGATCGATTTAATTAATTATCTTTATTTAATTTTATATCATCAGCAACCAAAATTAAATATATATCTCTAAGTGAGTATACATAATTTCTTATCATATTAGTTACTATAAATCATCTGATTTTAGATTGTAGTTTGAAATTCAGTGATCATAATGAATATAATTATTATTTTTAATTATCGTCTCATGTCAAAGAAAAAATGACTTATATCAATAAAAACCTTCCAAAATTATTATATATGAAATAGATATCCAAAAAACATAAAAAGATTAATTTAAGAGTTTTCTAAGGAAACCAGTAAAGAAAAAGGAAAGATATTAAATACTTTGTGATTGTACTGCTTAATGTTGGAAAGACAAAGCAGAGGTTAATTTATGCACAAATATGTGACAGCTGTCTAATGCTTTGTGTTCATTTATTATAAAAGGAATGTTATAAAGCAATGGACACAAGTTTAAAAATTAATCTTTGATTTAGTGACAAAAGTTGATGCTCAATGTTACATATTCAAAATTCGAACTGATTTTTTTTTTATAAATATTAAACAGTTTAATGACTTAACCTTCAAATTTATTTTAATAATGTATACAAATTAAATCACGCTGATCGACTCGATATCTGAAACTAATTTGTTTCTTCATTTCTTCATCTCTCTCAAAGTTGGGAGAGACTAGCTTCTAATATTTCTACGAGGGGGATCTAGTTACCACAATTTTGAGTTACAACAAAGTTACCACAATCATTTTTTACATTTTCAAAGTCCAAATCATCCATCCAAACCGTTCAACATGATCTCCACAATAAAATATGCTTCAAGATCAAATTTTACATTTTTTTTAATTTTTTTTTTATTTATTAATATGGGTACAAAATTCAATAGTTTGAATTTGACTAGTTTTTTGTAAAATACTTAATAAATACTTAAATAGTAAAAAAATTCAAAAAATGTAAATTTGATCTGGAAGCGCATTTTATTGTGGAGATCATGTCGAACGGTTTGGATCAACGATTTGAATTTTGAAAATGTAGAAAATGATTGTACTAACTTTATTGTAACTCAAAATTGTGGTAACTAGATCCCTCCTCTATTTTTATTACTAAGGTGTTATGTTTTAGCATATATAATAATATTTTTTGGAAGGTATTTATTGATTTTGTCGTTTTTAACTTAATTAAAAAGCTTGGCGCTAGATACATTAAGATCGTCATATACAGTGCTACACATATCAAAGACTCGATCTCTTAACTTTTTTTAAACGAACAAAAACATCAATATAGTGCTACACATATCAACCTATTTAGAGATAACTTGAATATGCCGACATTTTTATTAATATCCAAAGTTAATTACAAATTAATAAATATACCCAAAGTTGTTGGAAATTTATAAAATATACATACCGGCCATTTTATGGCCAGTTTTAATTTATTTCGGTATCGGCTAGAAAATGGCCGGTACTAATTTGTTTTTTTAGAGACACTATGAATCAATAGCAATATGCTGAAATCGAACACTAAAAATTCGAATTTGTTTTTTAAATATTTGTTAGATTACTTTTTTTTGATATATAATTAGCATATTTATACTAAGAGGAGGGATCCAATTATACCTTTTTTGGTGACACACTTTGACACCTACCATTTTTAAAGTCCAAATAGTCGATTTAAACCGTTCAACATGATGGATATATTAAAATGTGCTTGGAGATCAAATTTTACATTTTTTTGAATTTTTTTGCTATTTATTAAGATGGTTACAAAAATCGTTGTTTTCAGACCATTGAAAAACAGCGATTTTGTAACCATCTTAATAAATAGTAAAAAATTCAAAAAAATGTAAAATTTGATCTCCAAGCACATTTTAATATGGTGATCATGTTGAACGGTTCGGATCGGCTGTTTGGATTTTGAAATTGCAAAATTGACCTATATAAAAAACGGTGTCATGATGTGTCACCAAAAAAGGTGTAATTGGATCCCTCCTCTTATACTAAACTACGCTAAATTACTTGAAATTATGTTAAATTATGCTGAATTACACTTAATTACGCTAAATTATCTTAATTATGCTAAATACGGTAACTTATTCTAAATTACATATGAATAGGGATGATATCTTCACTGAGAAGGCAAAAAACGACAACGAAACTTCAAACGGCCATAAAACGGCGCTCGAGTGTCCGATTTTAGCAAATGACCACTTTTCGAAAAGCTTGCGAAAATACGCATGCGTCAGTGCTCGCTCTATTAAATTCTGAAATTCAGAATTTCCAAAAAACAAAAGGAAGAGCCTCAAAACTTGAGTTGAAGTTTCCGATTAAGATTTTCATTTCTATTGTTCAATCTACTTAGCTCTGTAAATTAATTATGTAATAAACTTGTAGAATACCAATTTTTATTATTTTTGAAATTTTTTTACTATTTTTTATAATTCATGAAAGATGACACAAAATCGGCCTAATTGAGCGTAATTCTGTGTAAGTTACCGTATTTTAGCATAATTTAACATAATTTAGCGTAATTTAGCGTAATTTTGTGTAATTCAGCATAATTTAACATAATTTCAAGTAATTTAGCGTATTTTAGTATAAATATGCTAATTATATAAAAAAAAAATAATCTAACAAATATTTTAAAAAAATACGAATTTTTAGTGTTAGATTTCAGCATATTGCTATTGATTCATAGTGTCTCTAAAAAAAAAATTTAGTACCGGCCATTTTCTAGCCGATATTGAAATAAATTAAAACCGGCTTGAAAATGGCCGGTATGGATATTTTTATAAATTCCCAACAACTTTGGGTATATTGAGTAGAACTAGGGTGTGATGTGCTCATCAAAGTAACTCCATAATCTATCGGATTCACTTCAAACGAGAAGAATCCAAACCGTTGAAACCGATGTACTTCATGAGTGATGCGCGTACATGCAAAATTTTGAATTTTTTGAATTCATTTAGTCTAAAGTCAAGTGGTCAAAATTGATGAAAAATGAATGATCCAAAATGAAGTTTTAGAAGTTATTTTAAAGCGTTCATTTTTCATCAATTTTGACCGCTTGACTTTGTACTAAATAAATTCGAAACATTCAAAATTTTGCATGTACGCACATCACTCGTGAAGTACATCGGTTTCAACTGTTTGGATTCATCTCGTTTGAAGTGAATACAATAAATTATGAAGTTATGCTCACCAAAGAGTTTGTGAACATATCACACCGTAGTTCTCCTCGGGTATGTTTATTAATTTGTAATTAACTTTGGATATTAAAAATGTCGGTATGCGTTGAGTTCCAAACAATAACTTTTCAATGTGAGCATCATTTGATAATTACATCTATGAAAATTCTATCAGTCGTACATAGTAGTTTATATGACCCACATCACTACCATGCCGTCGATGCCGACATCAACAATCACTCCAAAAATTTTAAGGAGATATGTTTTGAGGACAAATTCTACTATTCAGCTTAACATATTTTTTTTACCTTTGTATCAAACTCAGGAGGGTTCAAATAAATGCACTATGGTTTTGTGTTCTAATTTGCTCCACATCTTTATCTTCATTTTTAAAGTCTGAACAGTCGATCCAAACTGTTTAACATGATTGTCACAATAAAATATACTTGGAGATCAAATTTAATATTTTTATTTTTTAGATGGGTACAATATCACTTTTTTGGATGGTCCAGAATATCTTGAAAACAATGATTTTGTACTTATCTAAAAAAATAGTAAAACAATTCCAAAAAATATAAAATTTGATCTCCAAGCATATTTTATTGTGATGATCATGTTGAGCGGTTCGCATCGACTGTTCGGACTTTGAAAATGGAGATAAGAATGTGGAGCATAATTGGAGCACAAAACCATGATGCATTTCAACCCTCCTCATCAAACTTATCCTCAATAAATATTGTCCTATTTAATTTAATGCTGATTATACTATTATCAATTAAAAAATTTATGTAATGGTAAAAAATGGACATATCATCGTTTAATTTTGTAAAAACCACAACTAAGAAATGAGAATTTTGTGGAATTTGACACTCTTTAGTCTTTACTATGGTTCTATTAATTTTTCTATTACATGTGATATGATTGTCATTTTTCATTAGAATAAGAACAAACTGAATTATTGTGTACAATAATATTATATGGATTATCCAAATATGTTAAAGATTTTTTGGAGCAAAAAAATCATTTTTATGTGTTGAAATATATTTTTCTTGAGAATGAAATGTAGTTTAGAACATATTAGAAAAAAATTCTTAGTTATTGGAATTTTGTGTAGTGTCTATATTTTCTTAATGTAATAATGTATTTCATTAAGATTGGTCAATAAATCGTTATCGAAATATTAATTATCCATTTGATCGAAAAAATGTTAGTAAAATAACAATAAAGATGGTCAAATTTTTGCAAGTATGTGCACTTTCATACTTGAATGCTATTTTTTCGCTAATTAGAATTTTTTTTTTTTTCAAATCTGGATAAAAGAGTTTCCAAATTTTATGATACCTCAATTAAACAAATATCTCTACTTAGTTAACGGTGCATTGATTAAGCACAATCACTCGTTAAGTAGATCAGTTTCAACAATTTAAATTCGTTGTTTGAAGCCAATTTAATAAATTTTGTAATTAATCATCAAAAACTTGATGAACTTGAAAACATCTTAGTTTTACTCTATCTAGTATAATAAAAAGAAATTCTTCTTGCGCTCCAACGTTGTAATTTGAGAGCTCAAAATAGTTCTCTCTAAATTCTATGCTCTTAGCGAAAAGAAGGGAGGTCCTTAACCTGGCCTCTCTTGGGTTTGTCCTTAACCTGCATCTTCACCTTTTATTATGATGATGCACAAAAACCGTGATTTTTATTTATATCCAAAGTTAATTAGAAATTAATAAAAATACCCAGGTTCACTTGGTTTTATTAAAAATGTCCATACCGGCCAGAAAATAGCCGGTACGTTATTTAAATAGGAAACCGGTCATTTTCTGACCGGTACCCTATTTTGTTTTTTTAGAGACAAATAGCTAAAATGCTAAAATACAACACTAAAAAATTAATTTTTTAAAATATTTGTTAGATTATTTTTTTATTATATATAATTAGCATATTTATACTAAAATACGCTAAATTACTTGAAATTTGTTAATTTACGCTGAATTACACTAAATTATGCTAAATTACAATAATTATGTAAAATTATGCTAAAATACGGTAAATTACGCTAAATTACATATGAATAGGGCCGATTTTGTGCCGTATTTCATAAATCATATAAAATAGTAAAAAAATTTCAAAAATAATAAAAATTGGTATTCTATAAGTTAATTACATAACTAATTTACTGAGCTACGTAGATTGAACAATAGAAATGAAAATCTTAATCGGAAACTTCAACTCAAGTTTTGAGGCTTTTTTTTTATTTTTTGGCAATTCTGAATTTCAAAATCTTACACTGACGAATGCGTATTTTTACAAGCTTTCCGAAAAGTGGTCATTTGCTGAAATCGGACACTCGAGCGCCGTTTTATGACCGTTTGAAGTTTCGTCATCTTTTTCGCCTTCTCAGTAAAGATATCATCCCTATTCATACATAATTTAGCGTAATTTACCGTATTTTAGCATAATTTAACATAATTTACTGTAATTCAGCGTAATTTAACATAATTTAAAGTAATTAACGTATTTTAGTATAAATATGCTAATTACATATAATAAAAAAGTAATCTAACAAATATTTTAAAAAAAAGTTAAATTTTTTAGTGTTATATTTCAGCATTTTAGCTATTTGTCTCTGAAAAAAATAGAGTATTGGTCAAAAAATGGCCGGTTTTATATTTAAATAAGGTACCGGCCATTTTCAGACCGGTATGGACATTTTTAATAAAATCAAGTAAACCTGAGTATTTTTATTAATTTCTAATTAACTTTGTATATAAATAAAAATCACGGGCACAAAAAGAAAAGGAGAAAAGAGAGAAAAAAATAGAGGGAAAGGGGGGGGGGGTTCCGCATCCCCTAAAGTCACTTAATTTTTAAGTTTTGATTTGGACCGTCCGATAAAAAATTCAAGCCAATTCGGTTTGTAGTGGAATGCACGGGCTCTTTTAATATTTGTGTTGGAACAGATCGGACGGTCCCAATCAAATTAAAAAATTGGGTTACTTTAAGATATTCGAATTCTGAAGGGGGAGGGGAGTGGTGTTAGTTGGTAGATTAGAAAAGTTGAAGAGGAAGCTAGACATAAAGATTGGAGGTTTTGAGATTTGAGAAGATGGTCATATAGAGGGATAGGCCGAAATGGGAAGGGAATTCTAATCTTGGAATTTTATTATGCGTCCAAGTGTTTTTCTAGACAATTTAGGTGAGAGTTATTGGATAATTAAGGATAACGGATTCAAATCTAAATCTTTTTAGATAGATGTGTTGTGATCGGATTGGATACAATGACTTTCAACCCGTTTATGACCAGCCACTGCTAAGTTTTTCAAAAAGAAGAAGAAGAAGAAGACGACGACGACTTTTAACCTGTTTATGGATTGATTGCGGACATCTTAAAAATCGCTTTTAAGCTGATATATTTATATTTAATATTATTCCATATATATTATATATTTGAATTTTTTGTATCACCAATTAGTCGATATAATGTAATATATTTTTCACATTAAGCAATTAACCAATGACATAATATTATGCTAATTGACTGTGTATCTTCAAATATTTTTTCTGTTGTATACTATTTTTTATTTTCATAAATAACTATTTAATGAATTAAATCCCTACAATAATCAATTTGATGGACGGCTAGAACTCTTGTCAATTCCAAGTAATGACTTCCTCGCACAAATTCCAATGTGATGTAATTAATGCCTCCAATTATTTCTCTATAAGAAAGTCAAAAGGTTTTTTATGATTTTTTATTATTATTATTGATTAATATTTCTTCTAGTAGGCTGCTAGTAAAAGTAACTTGCATGGATCAAAATAGTTTTAGATTATTCTTTTGTCGGTCATTTTTTTTTTTTTTACCGAAAATGTCTCGACTTGAATTTTTTCTAAGGTCCTGTTCAGCTGCATAGTGGACTTGGGAATGGGTACGGAAAATAAAAAATTTTGAACTGAATTTTACTGTTCACGTGGGAAAAAAAAATTCACTCTGAGTGAATTTTTATCCCACGTGAACAGTAAAATTCATGCTGCAGCCGAACAGGACCTAATTCGGCAATAATCGGGTTGACTTTTAATTTCTATAAAGTTCCTCGATTTAGCTGTTCCATGTTGTCAAATAAAATGATGGAATTAGATATGGA
Source organism: Carex kokanica (assembly GCA_025461125.1). NCBI lineage: Eukaryota > Viridiplantae > Streptophyta > Magnoliopsida > Poales > Cyperaceae > Carex > Carex kokanica. The sequence continues at coordinate 1,746,898 of JAJGRX010001034.1, read as the reverse complement.
AAATAAAAGATTAAAAATTAAGTCTGATAATCAAGATTACTTTACTCATTTAACACATTCAAATTCAAATTATTTGAAGTACTTGATAAGATCATAATTAATCAAGAAAATTCTTTAGTAGATCTAAGATCACTCAACTATTTGATATTAACAAAAAATTCCTCATTCAAATTCTCAAATACAATTTTTTTCACACAGAAAATATTTTCTTTTCAAATTCTCAAATATAATTTTTTATACAAAAATTATTTTCTTTGCCACTAAAATAAAAGTTGATTCTTTTCTTTTAATTTGTGTTAATGCTCTATCATCTAGTGTAACAATGGGTCGAATGGGCTGACACTGCAACCATTAGGCCGAGTATCTTATGATTAAGGACAATAATCTCATGAATAATTAGAATGTATTCTCTTAATCCTATATAAATCTCCATTCTCTAATGATTTAGGTGTCACTTTGTTTGAATGACCAGAAGTAAAGCATTAATTAATTAAATTGTACCCAAAGTCTTGTCGGGTCCGGATCCCCTAAAGTAACTCAATCTTTGGATTTTGGATCGAGACCGTCCGATTCGAATTTGTCGCTCGAGATCGTTTCGGGATTTCGAATTCGTCGTTGGGATATGTGCGCTCACTTTGCGGATGGATTTTCTCGGATTCGAATCGGACGGTCACGATCTAAAACCCAAATATTGGGTTACTTCACTGGATCCGAACTCAGTCTTGTCGAGGTTTAATACTTGATTGAATTTTAATCTTTGACAATTTCACTAAAGTAGTATTAGATCCATTAATTTTTTTATATCTAAATTTATAGAAAATATTGACAAATATACATCTCTAACAAAAGAGCAAATTAAATTGAGTATCCTCAATTATTGTGTAGTGACCCCGCTGTCAGGTCGGGGTTTGCGACAAGAGAGGCACCATTACATCCATCCATCGTCCCGTCGATCTATGTCGCAACAAAAATGCAACAAACAAAAAAATACAGGATCAACTACAAAGCTCAGTAACCGGTTATTTAATGACACGCTTCTCTATAATTGATTTAATTAAACAATCATTCAAACAGACTGGAATAATCCACACAAATTCACATCAAATTATGCCTACATATTGAACCGACGATAGCACCTGGGTCTGGATTATCAATAAAATAAGTCATATAGTATTCACACATTTGGAATGTCTGCCACAAACAATTTCCACATATAATTTCATTTCACAATTTAAATTCGAACCTCAGACCCGCTATTCTGTTAAATATGCCCTCATAATCCAATATCCAATTCAAATATTCAATTCAACCACACAAAACGAAAACACAAATTATAGAGAATTATCTCTTTTTATTTTTTTATATGAATCAATAAGTTTAAAAATCAATGTCCATAAATTATCCATATGAGTGTATCTTTACAAGTTGTAGATAACAATCAAAATAAAGTTGAAATGAATGTCATAGTCTTTTATGTGCATGGAAAAAATTGATATAGATCATAAGTTCATAACTAACAATTTATTTTGACATTTATGTTTAAGTTTTAACAAGTCTAGTATGACATCAGTATCATTTCAGCCCATATACCACTAACTCCAAAACCTACCGAATTGACATCAAACGATGAATCCAAACTGTTCATACCGACCTGCTTTATTAGTTGTGAGTTTACATGTAAAATGTTTAATTTTTCAAAATTAGTTAGTATCAAGTCAAGCGGTCAAATGTGGAAGTTTTTAAATTAATTTTAATGCATTCAATTTTCAATATTTTTAACCGCTTGACTTGGTACTAAAATAACTCAAAAAACATATAAATTGTGTATGTAAACACATCATTCATTAGTAAATCGGTTTGAACGGTATGAATTTGTCGTTTGAAATTTATTTAATAAGTTTTAGAGTTAATGAAATATGACATCATTGTCAATCTATCCAATAAATTTTAAATTTTTAAAAATATACACATAATAAAGACATTAAAAATGAAAGATATAGGAGTTGGTATGATGCCCATCGCGTCTGATGGGCTTCAGGACTGTCTGATTCGCTTTATAATCTGTACACACAAAAATTGACGCAAGCGCAGACAAATATTAAAATAGAGTGCATAGATCTTAAAGCGAATCAGACAGTCCTAATGTCCATCAAACCTAAAGTAGGTCCATTGACCTACTCCAGTCAAAATGAAATCATTTGAATCCTCATCTTTCAACATATATAACAAAATTTATTTCACATAATATGTGTGTAAATTGTAAAACTTAATAAGGATGGGTTGAAATCACGACATTTTCTTGCATTAGAGAAGTACATGCATGGTTGCTAAATGGCTGCTAAGATCCCAAATAATTTAGTTGGTCAAAAGATCCCTAATTAAGTTGTGTACTTGAACCGAAATATATTAATTGTGTATGCGATGACTAAGGCATGCAAAATAAAACGCGATGGCGATGTGGTCCTTTGTGCACTTACGTCCTTTGCTTTTCTTCTTTTTACATTTAATCACCATATTTCTGGGTCAATTGTAGAATAAAAGGCCTTTTCGAAATGTTAATTAAGACATTTATGAAAATATTTCATCGTAGATGTCCGGTGACAATTGGTCTATTATTTTCTTATTATATTTGCATTTTTTTATTGAACTAATTATTCAATTTTCAATTGGTTATAGTTCGGTGCATGACAATTGAATTTTGTATTTACTAAACTAACTTATTGATTAATTATAGTTTTACACTAGAACTAGGAAAGGCTACTAGGCTACTCATTATTTGTACCAGATTTTTTTTTTAGGAATTTCCAGAGTTTTGGTTTGTTTCACAATATTGTTGTTTGTTTCTTTAACTAATAATAACACTGAGAACGTTTAAATTTTAAAAAAAAACTAAACTTTAAAAGATCCATACAATATAATTTCTAATTATTCCTCTGATGTGGGAGGTCATGAGTTCGAACTCCGAATGAGAGAAATCCTTTGTTGCAATAACATGAGTATAAAATTTGGAAAACTTGACATCCATCTTTCATTAAAAAAAAATAAAAATTTATAGTTATATTATTGTTATTATAATAATAATAATTATTATTATTATATTTATTATTATTATTATTATTATTATTATTATTATTATTATTATTATTATTATTATTTTCATTTAGCTTATCAGATACGGGTACGAGTAAAAAAATTTCGTTAACATAACAGGTAGGGATACGGGGAAAGACTATTCCTTACCATTATCTTATATGGCAATAATTAAAAATTACAATTAGAAAATTATATATATAGATATAGATATTTATATGAAGATGATAAATGATATGATATAGTTTTATTTATGACTCGTACGTATCTATTTATGACATATTTTTATCTGTTTATCTGATTCGTACTGTATTTGATAAGACAGATGCAGATAAGATTTTTTTTTTTTTTTCGTTTAACATATCTGATACAGGTAGTGAGGTAGGGTATAAAAATACTTTCATCTAACTCGATTTAATACCCGTTGACACTTCTACTCGCGCTTCTAGAAAGCTGAGTTTGCACGAATTAGCTTACATCTCATAGTGCACCCACCTTCTTATCTAATCATACCGTGGTTCAACTCAATTTGATGCTGATTCACCGCGTGCAATCAACTTGTTATTTATTATAGTTTTTAATTTTTTATCCTCATTAAAAAGTCTTGCCAAGATTTCTATATGTACACATCAGTGTTTTAAATAGCGCGCTATAGGACTGCTATAGTGTTTTTAGACCCCAAACGCTAAGCTATGACATTAAAATGCGCTATTTGCGCTACGGCCGCTATAGCGGTGATAGCGATCCGCTATAGCTGTCCGCTATTTGTTCTACGGCCGCTATACAATATGATTTTTTTTTTTTTAATAAAATCTATTTGGCAGCCACTGCCAAATTTTTCAAAAAAAACAATATGAGTTTTTTTTAAGTAATTTATATGGGCTTTAAATAAAGACCCAAAAGAACTTAAATCGAAATTGAATTTGTTGCTACTTGCTACTTGCTACTGATAAATCAATTTGAAATTGGGAATAGAAATTGAAATTTGAATAGAAAAAAAAATATATTATGTCATGAATTATGATGCTTAAGATATTTTTAATAGGAAAAATCGATAATTTATGATATTACTATGGATATTTTGAACCGCAATTTGGACTTTGTATTGGTTCAATATGAATATTATAATTTCTTAATTACTTTGGTGTTATTTATTGTTCTATGAGACTTTAGATAATGTTGATATTTAGTACAAATATTGAATATACGGAATGTAAAAAAAAAAAAACACTATGTGGCATAGCTTCCGTTATAGTGACGCTATTCGTTATAGCTTTTTTTGTAGCCTTCCCGCTATGACGCTATAAACGCTATTTAGAACCTTGGTACACATTGTGCGAGAACATTGACGGGTCTATCAAAGAAAGTAAAAAAAAAAAAAAACATTTGAGGGGACTAAAGTTCCGATTTTTTTTTGTTACCTTCTGTAAAATGAATATACACGTTAATATGGTTTTAAAATAAATTTAACATATATCCGGGATGCAATTTTATTAATCTGCCCCGTGGGTTTTGTGTTGTCTTTAAAGGAGCACAAATTTAATCTGTGCCTCACTCAGAGTGAGAGTACAGATTTAGGTATATTTTATTTTATTTTTATAAAAAATGCTGTCAACTTAGTATATTAACTTTTAGATGATGATAACAAAAAAAAAATCAGGAGAAAAAGTTGCATACGATGAGGTTTGAACTAGTACACCTAACTAACCTCGCTAACTAATTATTTATAGAGAATATTGTATTTCTCCATAATGGTTCAAATGCCTCTATTTCTTTTCTTTTTTTGCTTTATTATATCTCCACTTTTTAATTTTCTACTAATAAATTTTGTAAAATGCATATGTCAAAATAAACCGTTCGATGTGATCTATATTATTTTCTTTACATGTATATAAAAAAAAATCACCTTTCAATTTTGGTTTTATTTGGATCAATAAGTTGAAAAACCAACGTCGAGAATTTATGTACATCGATGTATTTTTGGAAGCTCTTGGTACTCAACAAAATAAAATCAAAATATCATAATATTTTACGTGTGCATAGAAATGGTATAGATCATATCTAATAGTTTATTTTGACATCTAAGTTTTAAGTTTTAAGTTATTATAGTTCTAAAATGAAGGCATAAAAAATAGAGGCATTTGAACCCTTCTCGTATTTTTTAAAATTAATTTTAAACGATTACCTATCAGCAATTATATTTAAATAAATAGATAATATTAAAATAATTTATACAAAAAGACTGATATAAATTATGACCACACAAGTAAATAAAGATTCCAAAATAATTGATTAGCTTTTTTATTAATAATGTATCCATTCTTCAACTTATCACCAGAGACGGATGCAAGATTTCTGTCAATTAGGAGTAGAAATCAGGTTTAAATAGCTTATTAGGTTCAAATAACCTTGTTTATGACTTACGAGTGTGTGTGAAATTTCTCTATTATCCAATTACTACACAAACTCCTCGTAAAAAAACTTCAGCAGATGATCTGATTTAGTCTGTGTATTTTTTTTATCGGACTAACATCGCATAAAAACCGACATTTTTATTAATACCCTCAGTACATAAAAAATTATTAAAAATAACCACCGGCCCAAATCTTTATTAAAAATACCCATACCGGCCAATTATTGGCCGGATCCGATTAAAAATCCCTACCGGCCAATAATTGGCCGGATCCGATTTAAAGTCCCAACCGGCCAATAATTGGCCGGTTCCCATTAAAAGTCCCATACCAGCCAATAATTGGCCGGCCCCGTGCTTTAATACATTTTTACTGTTTCAGCCCCTATATTAACTCCAAATCTCACTCCTTTTTCTTCACAACTTCTGAAGAGGCAGAGGCAGCGCCCGAAAGGTAACATTTTTTTTTAATTATTTTAATTATTTTTTATTTTTAAATGTTTGTAATTAAGGTTAATTAATTTAATTAAAATTAATGTTAATTAGTTTTAAATAGTTTAAATTCTTTTAGTTTAGTTTAATTAAGTTTAATTAATTTAAGTTAGTTTTAATATTTATTTAATTAAATTTAAATTAATTTTAGTTAAGTTCAGTTAAGTTTAATTAATTTTATATTTTTTTAATTAATGTTAGTTCAGTTTAATTAATTTAAAGGAATTGTAATTAATTAGAATACGTCTCTAATTAGTTTTTAACATAATCGAAATGATACGAAAATCATTAATATGTTGTTAATTAGTTGTCCTCACTAATTAACAACATATTATATATTTCTTTTAAGTTTTTAGAATAATTAATAATATTACTACCACTTTTATTACGAAATAAAAATACTTAACTAAATTAAATACAAAAAATTAATTTAATCTAATTTAAATGTGTTAATTCTAATTAACTATTGTTGGGACTTTTAATTGTTGTGTATTTCGGGATCATATCGTGTCCTGCTGGATAATCTAATATCTGCTCATAGTATGTCATGAGTCATCAATCCAGGACTAATCTAATCATTTCCCGAGCTTTAAGTGAAACTTCGGATCGAGCCAACCAAATGGAAGCTCGAGACCCGAAGTAATTTATCCAATTTTATTTCACTTATGCCTTTGCAAAAACCCACTTTTAAATCCTCATTTTTATTCATTTTAATCAATTTCGGCCTCCTTTTTAATATCCAACAGCCACGGTCCAATAAGAAAGGCCCAGATCCAATTAGCAAAAATCCAAACTTTTGCAATTTAGTCCATGTCATATTCTATTTTACGCAAGGGCTCAGTTCATGCACCAATACTCAAATTATTTCAAATTTTCTCAACAAGGTCCCTGTCATTTCAAGTTTGGTACCAGTGGCTACACTGGGCTGGTACCAGCAACTCTATATTTCACATATCGCAAGGCAAGGCCACCACAGAACACAAGTCCAAGGTAAGTACTAGGCTCACCCAAAGGAACAACAAAACAGTCAAACCTCCACCAACATGGTACCAACCAGAAAAGCCAACGCAAGGCCACAAGGCCAGCAAGGAAATCAAACCAGAATAGGCCCAGCTTCACAGCAGCACCCAAGCACAACACTACTGGTACGGTGTACCAGTGTACCAGCAAAATCAAAACAAGGCACCAGAAATAGCACAACAAAACCGGGCAGTAGACAGCAAAACAAGGCACCAGAGGGTTCCAACAATTACCCGAATGGAGAGGGAAGGCAACAAAAACAGCGAACCAGGTCAGCACCCAAATCGAGCGGGTCAAGCAAAATCAGCAACACACACCAACAGGACTGGCCACACAGCAGCGCAAGGAGGCCAACAGAGGCACAATCCGCAAGAATGCACAACTCGAACCGCAAGGAGGCCAACAGGGGCACGGCTCCAGGGAAAGAGAGGAGAGGAAGGGCACGGCTCCAGGGAAAGAGAGGAGAGGAAGGGCACGGCTCCAGGGAAAGAGAGGAAGGGCACGGCTCCAGGGAAAGAGAGGAGAGGAAGGGCACGGCAACAGGGAAGAGAGGAGAGGGCACGGCAGGGAAAGAGAGGAGAGGAAGGGAGGTTTAAAAAGAATTGGGCTGCTTTGAGATTCGTGCAGATTATTGGCCTTAGGTTCAAAATCAATTAACCTTGGAACCGGCCAATTATTGGCCGGTTGGGAATTTAAATCGGATCCGGCCAATTATTGGCCGGTTGGGCTTTTTAATCGGATCCGGCCAATAATTGGCCGGTATGGGTATTTTTAATAAAGATTTGGGCCGGTGGTTATTTTTAATAATTTTTATTGTACTGAGGGTATTAATAAAAATGTCGGCATAAAAAGTTGGACCTACTTTTGAAGTACGTATAAAAATAAATAAAGACTCTATGACTCCTATTTTATTTAAAAAAAAAATATGAAGATGTCAAAAATTAATCTTAATCTACGTTAGAAATTGATATTAATATATATATAGAGTGACTAAGGTCAAAGTGGTAGTTCCTAGCCCCCGGTGCTACTAAGTCGTTTTCGGATTTTCAAAGTCCAAATGGTCGATCCGAACCGTTCAAGTTGATCTCTATATTGAAATGTGCTTGGAGACCAAATTTTACATTTTTTGGAATTTTTTTACTATTTATTAAGCCACTTTGAAAATTTCTAATCACATGGTCCAGAATTTAGTTGCACTGTTTTTACTGTTTACCCGGATCAGCAATTTTCAAAGTGGCTCAATAAATAGTAAAAAAATTCCAAAAAATGTAAAATTTGGTCTCCAAGCACATTTCAATATGGAGATCAACTTGAATGATTCGGATCGACCGTTTGGACTTTGAAAATTCAAAAACAATTTGGTAGCACCGGTGGCTAGGAACTACCACTTTGACCTTAGTCACTTTCTCTCTCTCTCTGTATATATACTAAAATGTTAGAAGGAGACTAAAAAAACTAAATATACTGTAGAACAATATCAAATATAAAATTTAATGTCTTAAAATACACTCTGAATTTACGTGCAAGTTACTTTAGGTATGAATTTTCAATGCTTTGTACTTCGCAGTGGGAACGCATGTTGTTCCTTCGTGTCAAACTACGAGTACTTTTGAAAAGGTAGCATGAATAATTTTAGATTAACCAATTTGTTTGGAAAACTCATATAGTCATATACAATGGTCAGATCAATGGCTTGTGCTTGCTTACAAAATAATTCATCTTTTTAGAGTGGAAGAATAGAAAATTAGAAAAAAGATTGATTCTTATTCCTCGCTGTTTAATTTTTAGTCGGCAATAATAAAATAATAAAATAGTGGAATGTAACCTACTAGGACCATGTGCAAGCCACTTTTCACTCGTTTAACCAACTAACAAAAAGTTACAAATAGTAAGTGTTTAAATTCAAATTTCATTCCAATTCTAGCATTTCACTTTACCACAATTCTGTTAAATTTCACTGCCTTTTCTCTTTCGAATAAGTTTTATAGATTATAAGAAAATGCAAGTATACTATTGCTAATAGGAAATAAATATGCTGTGATTCTTTGAAAATCACATGATCCTGTTATTCTAAATCCATCCCTCTATTTTTTGGAATGCACAAATCTCAAAAGAATTAAAAATTAATACTTTTATCGTTTATATTTTATAAGTACTTGTACGTTTAACCTTTATAAAATAAATTTACATTATATTAACTTACAATTTTAATTTTCTAATTTCACTTCTTATTCATAACATTTTGTGCTCATGTACCAATAACATATTTAAATTAAAATTAAAAAATACCTTGAACTTTTTTTGTTTTATCCATTTTTGCCAATTTTTTTTATAAAACGTAATTAAAAATATAAAATATAAGCAAAAGAGGTTTGATTGAGTGTTTTTTTTTAATAAATCATCAGTACCGAATGAGAGATTCCGTAAGAGTACACCTCTTTTTACCCCTCTCCAGTAGGCCGTCCACAGAAAATTCGAAAAAAGAAGTTATCGAACCCATAATTTGATACACTTTTTAAAAAAAAAGAGAGGATGTACCAAATCATAATACGATATCTCTAGAGGTGACCGAGCTTGCTCTTCTTTTTCTGCCTATCTCTCTCTTCAAAGAGGAGTAGAGAGAGGAAGAGGATCACGTGATAGAGAGAAAGAAGAAAGAGATAAAGAGAATAGCAAGAAAAGAGCAGGAAAAAAAACAATGTTGAATTTAATATATCCGAGGTATAACGATTCTTACCTTCGGTAATGATGATTTTGTAACTTTCAATACAATTTATCTTCTTTCGTTAATATTTTAATGTTTAATTACGATTATAAAAAAAAATTCCATTTTCGGAGGAGATCTATCCAATAAAGCGACGCTACTATATTGTCACGAGTTCTAGATTTATAGTAAGTTATGCTTCGGGGAAGCTCGTAAGATCGAGTGCGTATCCTCTGAGATATCTCAACTTTTGCGTGACGGACGTGTCCGGTGCCTATTTGGGGATAGCACGGGGGCCAGTGTTATTTGTGCATCGAGATTCGTGTAAAACATATTTGAATGGTTGCGATTTTTCATAAAGTCACGCAAAGTTTGAGATATCTCAGAGTATGCGAATTTCGTAAGATCACCCTTCACCGACTAGTTTGACCAAGTCATATCCTAATCCTTCATTTAATTTATTCGTTACACCTCAGGAATAGATACCGAACACCAATGTGGCAAACCCAAACGCTGATTCTGTATACTTGTCAATATCTCCTTAGATATTCCTGCTGTTTGTAGTTACACCAACACAGCGAATCAGACGAGTCCAGTTTCCTATGTTGTTATTCCTTTTTCGAGAAATAAATAGGCTACTGTTTATTAATTCCAGCGGGCGGATGGCGCGCTTGTAATATAAGCTGCTTTCTTCCATGGCGGTTTTAGCAATTAATCTCTCCTCTTTATATCAACAAAACCCTAGGTCCATAACCGAGACAAATCTCGAATAAGGTTTGATCAATCGATATCATCTGGTTTCGATTGTAACTGAGGCTATTGCGAACAGTGAATCTTTGGTGGTTTCAGAGGAAGTGAAATTGGGAAATGGGAGAGGTACAGAAGCTGTTGTACATTGTGGTGGTAGACGAAGGCGAGACGAGTGAAGAAGGCGATCATGCGAAGGAGAAGGAAAGCAAGAGTTCTTCGTTTCGATACACGCGCTCTGTTCTCCAGAATACGCTGCAACTCATGGGCTGCAAGCCGCGCCATGCCTTCAAGGTTCATCGACTGATCTTTCTTTTCTTTTGATTTGATGTTTAATTTTATGAATCACTTCAGAAAATTGTCATCGGGTATTCATCTATATGCCTCAAGAGCGTTTCTTGAATGCCCAATGAATCACTTCAGAAACTTTTACATTGGGCAATCAAGCAGCATATGCCTTGAGAAGAACATTTTAATTGTTGTCCTATGTAATAACAAATCACGTGAAACCTCATTTTTTTATTATTATACTGATATGTGTATGTTTTAGGATGTTTGTGTAATTTTTAGATTTTGATTGAGGAAGTATAGCATTTTATTATTTCCAAAAGGGAAAAAAAAAAAAAAATCAAAATTTCAACTTTATTTCTTACTTTCTCAGATTAGCCGAAGGGTATTTGAGGCGATGAGAAATGAGCACTCAGATGAAATGGCAATTTCATCTCTGAATGAAAATGTCAATTTTGGTGAGGCATTGAAGAATTTAGGTCAGGAGAATATGTTATTTGAGCTTTACAAGAGAAAAACGACTGTTATTGTCTCAAGGGAAAGATTTCTAAATGTGGTATGCGGTGCTCTCTCTGCTTACAAATACGTGGGCCCCAATCAAAGAGCTGATTTGCTTCTTGCTTGCAGGTACATGAGAGCGTTGTCTTTTTATTGCATAACTTCTGATTCTTTTTCATTCTTGAAGTCTATTTATACTAGCCTATGTGCATTGACTAGGTGCATCAGTATAAAAAGAAATAGTGTAAAAGAAACACCGAGTATAATCTGGCCTCATATATGCCTTTTTTTTTTCCTTCTATTGAATATTTACAGATTCTTGGTTGCCTGAGTGCATACTGGAATTAGATTTTTCTTGCTTAGTAAATTATAATAGAAAAAAAAATTGTTAGTCCTAGCTAGCTGCTTTAATGATATTATCAGTGCTATATTGTAGGTCCAGAGCAGTATGTTATTATACTATTAATCCTATTTTCAGTTTGATTTCAAATAATTTTTTGGAAAAGAGAAATTCATTGATTTTGTTGGCTTTATAGAACACGTGAAAGGAAAGAGTCGGTAACTATTCTCTTGTGTGGTACAAGTGGGTGTGGCAAGTCTACTCTTTCTGCTTTGCTGGTTAGATTATTCTCTCTTTGACATTTTTAATTTGACTCCAATGAGTAAAGTGGTAGGCATTTTTGTCTACCAATGAATTTCATTAAAGAAAAAAATAATATCTTTTATGTCTACAGTGACTGGTATCTTCTAAGGTTTGGCCATTGTAACCTACAGTTATTTGTAGATGGCTCTCCTCGTTTGGTCATTGTCGGCTGTGAGGAGTTTCCCTTGTAACATGATCCACAGGAAGAGTTTGACCTTTAGTGGTGCTCACATTTTCACCATAGAGAAAAATGAAAAATTGATAAAATCAATTATTGACTTAGTAAAGGAAATTGCTACTAGCACATCTTCCAATTGATACTGGCATATCTTCCAATTGATTGCTGTTTTGATTACTTTAAAAGTTCATGTTCAACTCATTTCACTGTTATTAACTTTCACTTTTGTGCATGTATTTCAGGGAAGCAGATTGGGCATCACAAGTGTAGTTTCAACTGATTCAATTAGGCACATGATGCGAAGTTTTGTAGATGAGAAACAAAACCCGCTCCTTTGGGCCTCAACCTACCATGCTGGTGAGTGCCTCGATGCGGTGGAAGTAGCCAAGGCGAAAGCTAAAAAAAGAGCCAAGAAACTTGCCAGAGATGGAGTTCCTGATGAGAAATATGATGTCAGGTCATCTGACCAGGCGCTTGGGTCAGAGATGATTAGCAACAAGCAGATGGCGGTGGAGGGTTATAAGGCACAAAGCGAGATGGTTATTGATAGCCTTGACCGGTTGATTACAGCCTGGGAAGCTCGGAGAGAGTCAGTTATTATTGAGGGTGTTCACCTCAGCCTCAATTTTGTGGTGAGGTTTACTTAATTTTTTTTTTAATTTTCTTTATGTTGAACTCTTGGCATAATCTCCTTCCTTTGATACTTCTTTTTTCCTACTCTGGAAATAGGTATTCTGTCTCATTTGAACCTAATTTATGGATAAAAATTCATTCAATGCCAGATAAACTCTTATAGAACCGGTATTGAGTACGGATTTTGTACAGTAATACTTTATCCTGCTGGAACCATTACAAGAAAAGGAAAAATGAATAGCCAAGATAAGCTTTGGTACAGAGCTCGTATTGAGTATGGATTCTGCATCCAGTGATATTGTTATCCTGCTTACCAATACAAGGCAAACCATACCAGTGCCAAAGCTGACTGATGTCAGTAGAATTTAGGCTGCAATTTAGAAGAATTTGTTCAATCAGTGTTAAATTTATCATTGCCCTTATGTAGTTTCCCTTTTTTTTTTTGTAGATGGGATTAATGAAGAAGCACCCATCAATAATCCCATTTATGGTATACATCTCCAGTGAGGACAAGCACATGGAACGATTTGCGGTCCGTGCAAAATACATGACCCTTGATCCTGAAAAAAACAAATACATCAAGTACATACGCAACATTCGCACCATTCAAGAATACCTCTGTAAGCGTGCTGACAAGCACCTTGTGCCCAAGATAAACAACACCAATGTCGACCGCAGTGTGGCTGCCATACATGCCACCGTGTTCAGCTGTCTACGCAGGAAGTTCATGGGTGACCCTTTATATGACCCATTAACAAATACTGTACCCATAATTGACGAAGCTTTCAGAAATCAGTGTGCACATAACTCACTTAGTTCAAAGGGCATGTTTCAATTGATACAAAGGCAGGGTTCGTCTCGGCAATTGATGGCTCTTATAAACAATGATGGGTCGGTGGCTAAGGCATGGCCGGTTAGGTCAAAATCAGGGCTTAATAGAGGTGAGGGGTGTGTGGGCGATCCATTGTATGGACCTGTTAGTGTTGGTACATCAGAACCTATAAACCTACAGTTTGGGTATCTCGGGATTAGTGCGTGGCCAAGTGATACAGGTGGGGCCAGTCAAACGGGAACCTATGATAATTTGAGGGTTGATATTACAGAAGCTGCTACTGGTTCTGGGAGCAGATATGTCTCATCAGCTTGTAGTTCTCCCAAGATATCAGATGGGCCTGCAAAGGAGGTACTTTTTGTGATGAAATTTCATTTAACTAAATAAAAGTTGTTTTATTAAAAACATTTTTTGTCTGAAACATCTTTCCGATCAAGCCTGAGTGATTGATATTCAAATATTTTTGTCAGAAAAAATAGTCATCTATTAAGATGTCTGGACAATTTTTGCAATTGTTGATATAAAAATTTACTAAAATGTTACTGTATTGCACTTTTAGATAATGGAGGATGTGTCAGTAACAAGTAGTGAAGAAGAATCCAATATAAGACCTGATGAAGAGAGTGATGAGGAAAGTGATGTCGATAACAACGATAATCCTGATGATGTAAGTTTTCATCGAGTGTTGTTTGCATATATGTACCTGATCTTTTTCTCTTGTGAATGTTGTTACATTCTTTTTATCAATTTTTTATAAGCAATTCCTGTTTATTATCAGATGGAGGGGTCAGTGGACGAAAACTCAACAAAATCTGATGAGGAATATGAAGATCTTGCCTTGAGAGACCACAATGACAATGGTTACTGGACGGACGAGGACATGGACCCCACAAGTAGTGATATAAACCTAGAAAAGAAGATTGTAGAAAACGGGAAGTACAACCACTTGGATCTCTTAATTAAGAAAAGTGAACAAGAGAAACTGGAGAGGCAGAAGAAACATGCCATGAGAAAAAAACAGCGTTCATTTAGTGACTCAGCTCGGTTGCTAGGCCGAGCGAAAAATGCGCGAGGTTTATCCAAGTCCTTATCTCTATATAGGGGCTCAGATCTTGCGACTACTCACGAGAATTAGTTCATGCCAACTTAATCAAGTTTCTTGACTTAGAAATGTTAACGAGGAGTCCTCGAGGCAATTTTCTTTTTATTTGACTTTGATTTGTGGTGTATAGGGTTAAAGGGGAAGCTGAAAAGAAAAAAAATTTACTTGCTCTTTTTTTTTTTTTTTGTGGATAAACCATCTAAACTTTTTTTATTCAAAGAGAAGGAAAGTAACTAACTAATGGCAATTCGGAAATTTGCGTTGGTATGCCACTCTGAGCTGTTGCTATTTTGTGTTTGCTAATACTTCAGATCACAATTCGGAAAGTAACTAACTAGTAGTTTCATTGCCTTGAAGGTTACCACTCTTTTCTGTCTGAAGTTATCTATGTACAGAACGCCACCTCAGGTGCTTAAACATAAAACGATCATCCATGGCACAGTGAAACTACTAGTAAAACCTATGTTGCACGGGTATGGGTGTCGTATCGGATACGGCGATACGGTAATTTTCAAAAATGTAGAATACGATACGTTAATATATATATAGTGCTGGGCTTAGCTAAGCCATGGTGTAAAACGACTTGGTGCTCCACGCCTCATTATTTCCATTTTGAAAATCCAAACGACCGATCCGAACCGCTCAAGTTGTTCTCCATATTGATATGTGCTTGGAGACCAAATTTTACATTTTTTGGAATTTTTTTACTATTTATTAAGCCACTTTGAAAATCACTGATCCGGCGGCCCAGAAATTTTTACTGTTTTTTACTGTTCATAAGGATTTTCAGATTTTCAAAGTGGCTTAATAAATAGTAAAAAAATTCCAAAAAATGTAAAATTTGGTCTCCAAGCACATTTCAATATGGAGAACATGTTGGAAGGTTCGAATCGACTATTTGAACTTTGAAAATGAAGATATGGCGTGGAGTACCAAGTCGTTTTACTCCATGGAGTAGCCTAGTCAGACTCTATATATATATATATATATATATATATATATATATATATATATATATATATATATAATTTTTTATTATTTATATAGTGTATTTAGATAATCATAAAAATTATAATTAAAAGCTCAAATTATAAAAAATTAAAGGCTTAATCTAAAGATAAATTAAATACAATAACTATTGGATTATAACACAAGTGAACAGTGGCGGAGTGGTTAAAGCTTTTGTCTCTCACCCAAGGAACCCAAGTTCGAATCCCGCCAATACCAAAAAAAACCCATTTCTGAGCCGGTCTACGCGCGGCTCACGGGTGCGGGCCTAGTTCATGGTCGCAGCTCACGGTGTCCCGCCGTTTCCCCACGTATCCTGCTGTATCCGAGAGTTTCAACGGAGTATCGGCGACCGTATCTCCTAAGCAAGGATACGCCACGTAGGCAGATACACTAGCTGGTGTATCGGATACGTATCGGTATCCGATACGTGTCCAACACGGGTACAAAGGTAAATTTGAAGTATCCGAGTAACATAGAGTAAAACAGTTAATGGCTTAAGGCTTTAATGAATCATTTTATAAAAGATCACCGACCCAATCAGAAATTATAACTGATACTATCCATTCAATTTTTGGATGGTAATTGAATGTGCAACCCCTCAATTTTATTCTTTTTTCTTTCTCGTTTCTCATGACTAGATAGTCTGTGGATTACATTTAAGAGCCTGCATAATCGTTGGTTTCAAATGCTAACTAAAGGGGAAAACAAGGTTCGTTGTTTGCTTGATTATAGATTAATCAAAACAACAACTTCTGTAACTTTTATAATATCAACATAAAAGTAATGTAAAGGCTAACATTTTATCTTCCACTCTTTATATAACAAATATTTCCAATTAATTTATACTCTTGAAAATAATTACCATAACCGTCCTCAATACAAAGTCATGATGTATCAGATCACTATGAAGAATTTCCATGAGCGAGATACCGTTTAAAGTAGTCAGTAATTATAGCATTAATTCATAATGTGAACCATTTATCTCTGACCATCAGCACTCAGCAGCAACCAATGAAGATTCTGAAAACTAAAAGATGGTAAAGGACTACTTGAATATTTCTTTCAGAAAACAATGTACCTTCACCCCATCAACACTTTGAAATTTGAAATATTTAGTGCCTTGTTGCAAAATCATCACTTTGAAATTTGAGCCTGTATATCAGTATATGCACTAGAATACCATATCCGAACGCTTATCACAGTATCTCTACTCCAATGGGATTCCACGTTATCTGGAGCGGACCAACAAAATTGGACACGAACAGACGAATTTAACGGACGTTCCCAAATGATGGCACCATAGGCCAGAAGACCCAATAACAGTCCAATGATTCCGTAGAAGTATATTGGGCTAAACAAACTAACCCATTTGCACAAGTAGTCGCCCAGGATGGATCGGTGACACTTCAAGGGTCAAGGCGTGTCGGAACAATAAATCTTTTTAACTTTTGAGAAATCGGAACTTCAGACCTTCGGACAGAGAGTCAGAGACATCTTGAACCTAGAAATCAGCGAGTCCATATCCTGTGCATTAACGTCAGATCTTGGGTTTAGAATCTCGACCACATATCCAATCAGAATCTGACTCAATCCGGCTCAAATCTGTAATGCACTGGGTCAAATTAATGTTCGTGTCAATACAGATCATATAGTCCGAATTTATTCTGCACAAATTTAAAATTTGAGTTACTGCAGACGACATGAATGCAAAATCAGTCAATGTGTTAAGAGCAATGTTATCAGAACCGGATCGGACATCGAACCGGTAAAGTTTTGGGTCAACGGCTTACTAGTCGGACTGACGGTTCAACCGGTTCAATTGCTGGTTTATTTAAATACTCACATACGTATGAAATATGAGAATTGTTATAAAATAATATAATATAAAATCAAAATTATAAATATATTTCAAAGTCAACATCGAACTAAAATGAAAATAATAAATTTATTAAAAAGAACTGAATGTTTTCCAATAAGGTAGAAGAATATAACACCCAATTTTTTTTATCTAATAATTACCAAGACGTTATTTTATAATAACAATAAATTATGTTTTAAAAAAAAATAGAGTGCTTCAACAACAAAAAAACAAAATAATTACAAATGTTCTTTTAGAATATCTTAAATCTTGAGGTCTTATTTGTAAATTTTATAATATAAAATAAATTATATAGTCCAGCAGAACTGCAGCTCTTTGTGAGTTAACAAGTCACATGTTGTAATTTAAAAAAAAAAAAAAAAATTCACATGTTGTAAGGTACGAATCTGTAGTCTAGCTAGTAGGCTAGTAGCTAATAGTCATTTTTTATGTTTCTCTCATTTAATACAAGAAAAAGTACAAAAAGTGAAAAACTGAACCTACGTAGAAATCCGAATTTTTTTTCGTGAACGAGTGGTTGGTTTTTTCAAAAACCGGTCAAATAAATCGGTTTTCACTGGTTCAAGGAATCCGGGTCCGGTTTATTTCGGTCTTACCGTCGGGGCCGGTCTGGTTTTAATAACACTGGTTAAGAGGCATATGACACTAACTGAGTATTAGCTAAGAAGCATTTTATGGATCCGTATCTTTCTAGGTACCTGATTGAACCTGACTGAAACAGACGGCCCATATTTACTTTTAGCCAGCGACTACTCGGAATGGTGCAGGGGCAGTATTATTTGTGCTTTGAGATTCATGCCAATTTAAACATATGGATTGAGAGTAAATCTAGGTTGTCCGTTTCAGTCAGATTTAATCAGGTAGCTGGGAGGATGCGAATTCACATTTTACATAGTTGGGGAGAGCTTTTCCATACACATGGATCATTCTTAATTTTATCATTTTTGTTCGTAAAATTTCACAAAAAAAATATCAATTTGATTAAAGTATCACTCGTTATCATTTTAATTTATAAAATTTTGAAAGTAATAATAATGGAGAAGTAATTGTCATATTTTGAATGTTTAAAGTAGTTTTTGTTAAAAATTAAGTATATACACGAAATAGTTGAATTTGTCGAAATAGATTATCTATTCTAACTGAAGAAATATAGAATAAAATGAAAGAGAGTTCAGGAATACTTATACTAGTACCGTGTCCGTGCGTTGCGAATGAGACTTATTATAAGAGAAAAAAAATCTCACATAAAATGTCATATTTTTCATAAAAAAAATTTAGACTAAATAACAAATAACATTTCTAAATGACATATTTCATTAAATAACATACATGTTTTTTTTTTAATGTTTTTGACATATTTTCAAATAAAATGTCATACAAAATGATATATTAAATGACAAATAATATTCTTTAAATGATATAAAAAATAGAGAGAAATGAAGACATGACCAATCAATTATCAATTAATCAACAATTTTCTTCAATAACATTAAAAAAATGAAAAGAAATCAGGACCAATCAGAAAGATGATACAATTTGCATGTGGAAAATACGTGTTTAAATAAATTTAGATTTCTACACGTAGAAAAACATAAAAAAAGATGCATAGAATCAAAAGAAGATAGACTATTTAATTAGAGGACTGATATTTAATATGAAATTTTATCTTTTAGTCACTGTTGTTGGCGAATTAGAACATCTACGTGCTTAATATAATAATGAAGATACACTGTTGTAAGATATAATATTTTACTTAAGGATCGAAATAAAATTTCACATCATAAAAGAAGAGAAATAACTCCTTTCGAAATTGCCTTCTTTCTTCCCTTCATTTAGTAATAAAAAAATTGAGCATTAAATAGTGCTTCTAATTGCATAGTTCGAAAGGAGTTATTGTCAAAATTAGAATTAAAAGTTTGGATCAACCTATCATAATTAAAAAATTTGAAGGTCTTTCATGACATTATCCAAAAAAAAAATACTAATAAAACCCGTGATGTCATTTTATAGAGACCAATAAAAAATCACACATAACATGTCGGCACTATGCTGATGTCATCTTATAGATGCGACAGTGGAAACCTAGGTCACGTGCCAGTGCCTAACAGGAAGTTCACATGCTAGATCCGTACCCTCTGCATTAACTCAAAAGGGAATCTTTTGAGTTAATGAATTTCAACCGTCTGATTTTAAACGGAGCCAATCTGACTCGTGTCTATAACATAGGGGTACTTTACTATTAGTGCAGATCTAGTTCACACGAATCTTAAAACAGATCGGACATTCGAGAATATTTTGAGTTAATGCAGAGGATATGAATTCTTCACATGCTAGCGCCGTCCAAAAAGCATTACTTTTACCTGCGAGCCAATCAAATTCTCCAACAGAATATAAAAATAATAAATTACTAAACAATTCTGTAACAGAATTATTACCTTGTAAAAGCATAAACAAATATATCTTCTTGTTAATTATGAAGTAAGGATCTTTTGTTACACTCTAGTTTTAAGTGATCTATGTGTCAAATAAATCACAAAAATAAGATGCATAATATGTACAAAGAATTTAAATAAAGTTAAGATATTAGTGTTTGTGGTACCATAATATATGCAATGGTAATCAAGGAACTTGAATTAGTACAAGCATGTAATAATTTGGTAACTGGTAATATTTAAATAAAGGGTTTTATGTTTGGCTCATAAATATAGTAAATTCAAATCATTTAAGATGAGAATAATTTTGTTGATAATCGGTCAAGTGGCGAACAACATGGTGAAAACCCTTTATTTTTAAATTTTATTTTATAGAATTATGAAATTAAAGATAAGTTCCACACAAACCTCTAAAATACATATAAATCAAATGACTCCCTACTATACTAGTTTTATTTCTTTTATAACAATTAATAATTTTATATAGTAGTAGCGTTGTAGATTAATAACCTAAATCACATCAGGCCTTGTCTATGATGATAATGTTGCACTTAAACAACTTATTGAATGATACATCACATAGCAGTACAAATATATAAATCAAATAACTGTCTTTTCTTACATGTTAAGTTTTTAATTAAGCAATTATTTAACCATCATTTAATTAGCTAGAGCCTTTGAATTCCAATCTTTTCATGTCTATATATATGTTACAAAATAGTTGTCTTCAATAAACAATTTTGCATGTGATGGATCTTTAAATAAAGCTTGTCATGTAAGTAAAATGTTTAGTATAAAAAAGTCAAATGACCATAAGCTTAAGCTTCTAGAACAAGAGAAAATTAACAATCAGACTTGAAAAAATTGAACGGATTGGGTTGTATTTGGTGCAGATAAAGTCACATTCATTATGATCATATTTGAATTTCGATAGATACTGTACTCATTTTTTTTATTGGTTTTGATGCACTTTCCACTTTGATTAACTAAATAAATTGGATAACGGGGGCTTGGATTTTATAGGATTTCGAACTGATCTAATACGAGTTGACCTGAATGCGGGATTGCTTCAGTTATAATTGTATTAAGTTACGAGTAATTTAGTTTGGACACAAATTGAGCTGATTGGGTTGGTTGGATTGTGTTTGTATTGTTAATCACACTATCACATAAATTAATCGATAAATAGAGACGAGGCACAAGAATAATTCCGCATCATAGAACCAATTGTAATTGAACAATGTGCTAATATTGCATTAATTATATATCTTATATTGGCTTTAGGTCCTTGACGATTCAGATAAAATTTTGGGTTACCTCAAATTCAAATTTTCTTTCTAATTACGAATCATTAGAGTTCCAATAATTATATATTCGGATACTTAAATTTACAGTTTATTTTACATTTTTGTATTTAGTCAATGTTCGGGTAATTTAATTTTTATCGCAAGTTATACCTTTACACATTATGACACACAACGCTACACCACAGATAACTGCGACATTGCTATTGGCTGACACCGTTAGATCGGCGTTGCCGCTTGGACGAATGACAAACTTCCTTTATTAATCATACATCTCCAGTCACAGTATAAATGCAGAGACCAAGTTCTCAATAATCAATGGATGTCGCTCTCGAAAAGCCCAATGGATGTCTCTCGTCTTTATCACGGAATGGAGATTTGATTC
The DNA here is from genome assembly GCA_025461125.1 of Carex kokanica. NCBI lineage: Eukaryota > Viridiplantae > Streptophyta > Magnoliopsida > Poales > Cyperaceae > Carex > Carex kokanica. The sequence continues at coordinate 1,725,250 of JAJGRX010001034.1, read as the reverse complement.
TGTCAAATAGGGTCCACCACGTTCAGTGGCTGGACAAGTGTGGGTGCAACGCGCCGATCTCGTGCGTCTCTTTCTATCTTTCTTTTTTAGCACAACGGATGGTGGTTAAGTTTGCTCTTGTATCACCTGAAAAAATGCAAGTGCGAATGATCTCTAAAATATGAAAACAATTTAGAAAATATCCATCCAAACACAAAGCTCCAAGGAGATGATATATGATACAGATAATGATGTGGCAGTCTGACAGATATGTTTTGTTTTCTTACAATGAAATAAGAAGTAGGTTTGAGGTAGTTACATGCTAATTACTACAAATATAAACTAGGAAATTGTACCTTATTTATAAATAATTAGACCATCAACGGCCTTCAAATTAATATAATGTGCTCTGCGCTGGCCACTTATAATTATGAACAATGAGCAAAATAATTAATTTTCAACACGTACTACTTATAAGTAGTACGTGTTGAAAATTAATTATTTCAATTAATATATATTAATACATAAATTAGCATCCTTGGATGACAATCCTCTTGATCCTCTAGTTATTAGCTCAGAAAATAATAAAAAGACCATATAAAACAACAATACCTCAATGTCATATTTAATGTAATTGCAATATGCATTTTTAGGTTGAAAATCGGACATAACCGATGGCGCATTAGATTCTTTTAAGATCCACAATTTTTAATTAGATCGCCGGAAGATCTCATAAGTCGAATAAATATAACTTAGCCGCGCGACAACATGAACGTACTATACGACATATCAGTCTCATTGCCACTAGGAGATTCGTAGAAATGTCGGCACAAATTAAGCTTGATTGAGTGACAATCACATGGAGACACACTTTCAAACTTCACAAGCTAGGCAGATGGAATATATTTTAAGCGGATGGATCGAAATACAATGCTAAAATATGATAAACCAATAATTAATACTAGATTGTGCATAGATAACCTCAAATCATAATCTTGTGAAGTACTTGGCTAGATTGCTTGGTGTTAAAAGAAGGGAAAAAATCACAAAGAATTCATGGAAGGAATTAATAAAAATAGTTGGATCTCTAAAAACAAAGTTTCTAATTAAATCAGAAAAAATCAAATAAAAAATAAGAAATAAAACACTAGAAGGCATATATGTAGCAAGTCTAGCTAAGGAAATATAGTACTACTAGTAATAAATTCATCAAATTATTTATTACACCTTATCCCTGCAAAATGAACATGCAAAATCACTTACCAACCCTATTGCCAACTAAGAGACCTATACAAATGTTTCAAGAGAAAAAAAAACCTAACTGATTGTACGACTAACTCACATGGGTGCACACTTTGAAAAGCTAATAAACAAGAGTTACAGATGGAATATATTTTAGCGGATGGATCGAAAATAATCAAACCGCTGAAAAAGTATGATAAAGCAATGTTAGGTTGTCCCTAGATAACCTCAAACAAGATACTTTTGAAGTTGCCTAGGTTTGCTTGATTTGATGGGAAAACCAGACAGAGTTTTTTTTTATTTATTTAAAAAATAATAAAAATACTATTGGGAAATGGATTGAGTATTTTGATTTTTTTTTATTTCATAGAAGAATGAATAGAATTATTCATTCAGTTTCTAAGAAAATGTACCTAGGGCAATTTATAAGAATGTAGGACAGTGTTATAAATAACGGTATGCACTTGTTGGACGGGCGGATTACCGTCAAGTGATTAATAGGTATGCGGCTAATTAATTGAAATTTTGCAGCCGACAGTCGGTATTGCATATCAGCCGATTTGACATTCGAGGTAACTTTTTTCTCTCTAAAGTTTTTGAAATGACTAACTAAACAGATCATAGCCCTATAAATGACCTACTAAACAGACTAAACAGTTGTTTAAACATAAAACAGACGATTGATCGGACAAAATGACCGATTTGATGTTCTCATTCCGCAAAAAACCTCCTGCTCCCTCTGATCGTGACGGTTTGGACACTGCTACCGACTAAACGGCCAATTAGTCAGACAACTTGACCTTTTTTACAACATTAATGTAGATGACACCTTTCCATTTCAGATTTTCTACGGCTAACATGCACCAATGCATAATTTTTTTATTTAAGGAGCCGAATCATCGATTCTGTTCTTTAAAATATGTCTAAAGAAACCGAATCAATTATTTTCTCCATAAAATTGAAAAATTAAAATTATTCATCTATATTTCTATATTGTTTTTAGAGATTTTCTAAAAATAAAAAGTCTGAAAACCAGAAAGAACGAAGGGAAGGTAATAAGAGCGGCTGGGCCACAAAAAGCAAGTCCGAGAATCAAAAGGACTATGAGAGCTGTACATTAACAGTTTTGAATGGGAGAGACATGTCACCGAGAGTAATTAATGGTACTAGGTTGTTTGCCACAATAAAGACATCAGTGGTAACAAGGGACCCACATTTGGGACAATTCATTCAATTTCCAAGTTGCTCCGTGGGCCTGTGGCAAAGGCAGCAGGCTAGCTAGCTGGTGAATTATTTTTGAAATTAAGTTGGTGGTTTTCCTTTGGATATTTATTAGTATATATTTGGTGTTGAAACGGATCTTATAACTACCCTAAACACTTCAATTAGCTTTTCATGTATATATTTTAAAACTTAAAACAGGTTGCTTAAATTTTCATTACAAAATAATCATGATTATGTATTTTTTAACCAAGTCAATACATGTTTTAACGGTCGTGTTATATAGCTATCATAATAAATATATATTCGGATATTCAAACTCCTAAAATACATACATGACTATTGCATAACACACACTTTATTATTTGGTAATGTACACTACAAACATGACTATTGCATAATGTACACTTTGTAGTTTTGAACTTCTATTTTCATTATCTAGACCATTTTAAAATTCACACTAAATCATTGCATAATGAACGCTTGACTACAAAATTACAAGGATGGTACCAATACCACAAATTATTTGTGCCACAAGATGTCACAAATTTATTTTTCAATTTATATTCCAAATTAAATTTAAATTTAAACTATCGAATTCAAACCATTAATCTTGTTCATTTTCGTGAGAGATGCGTCTACGTACAATTTTATGATTTTTTTAGAGGATAGGTATAATTAATATTTGTGGATGAAAAACTCGTTATTCAACATCAACTGCAAGATGGAGACAAGGTTATAAAATGCGGTTTTCATGCGGTATGCGGAAGGTCACCGCATACCGCATATACGGTATGCGGAAGGTCACCGCATACCGCATATACGGTATACGGCTGCATATGCGGTACTTATATATGCAGATTTTAAAATGAGAATTTATATATATATAAACAAGTATGCGGTAGTATGCGAAAATATGCGGTAATATGCGGTATGCGGTAATATGCGGTAATATGCGGCCGAATATGCGACCGCATATGCGAAACTGCATATATTGGACCGCATATTGATTTTCCATGCGGTTGCCAACCGCATACGCATATGCGGCCGCATGAACCACATTTTCCTACACTGGGTGGAGATGCATTTTTTTAATATATTGTTCTGGTATAATTCTTTCTGATCATAAAGGTATTGGAGGTTGAAATATCTTCTATTATTATATTTTTGGCTTAGATTTAGCTTTTGAGATGTATTATTGATTTATTGTGCGGTCATATATTCATGGATTATATACGCATATGCGGTCACAAAAGTTGGCAGTCGTAAATTGCACACATCTATGATATTCGGATGCTTTTATGGGAAGTAAATCTTTCACAGAATATCTTTATGTAATATCTTGAATAAGAAAACATTATTAATTGACATGCAAAAGCTAAGTATATAGGTTAGCCTAAAACCATATATGTTTTCCCTAAACAAAATTACATCACTAAAGAAGTGCTATAGAATATTCTCTTCAGATCTTGATCTTTATTACCGTCAAATTAATACAACTATTAGTGGTTGTAGTGTTTAAACTAATAATGGCATGTTGTAGTGGTTGAGAAAATCATCATGTCACAAGTGCACTCTAATCAAGTATTAATGTACAAAGAAGAGAATTAACATTTGGTATAGTAGCAAAAACAATAGTCACAGTTTTGAAACTCAAATAGAGTCCTTACGAATATTAAATCAGTTGGATAGCTTGATCTCCAACTTTACTAAAAAAAAATACAAAAAATCAATAAGTACATATTTTATGCGCACCTTTAATTTTACGTATATCTTAGATGTGTTTATGATTTTCGCGAAAATATTTATATTTGATGACAAAAGTATTTATATCATAAGGTATTATGATTAAAAACTTCAAAAGCTGTTTTAACTTGAATTTTCTTATATCATTTAGAAATATAATACTACGCAACTAATTGTATTGTTATTATTATACACACTTTTTTTAAATAAGGGCATCCATTATACACATGTCTAGCATTTCGAAAAAAAATGTTCTAAGTCCAATATGTATTGAATATAAAACTTATTCTACATAATTATTTTCTTTTAATATTTAAGTATTTTTACTAAAAAAAGTTTTAGACAAAATCTAAAAGACAAATCTAGTGAAATAAATTAAATGAAGAAATGTCTTATATTAAACAAAAATTATTTGATAATTATAACCAATAAAATATTAATCAAAATAAACAATAGTGATATGATCTCCTCCTAAAAGTTAGATGCGCAATTTAGATTTGATACAATTTATAAGTTAATTAGTCAGTCGTCAAGTTTAATAGACAATTTATCAACACATGATCATAAGTGATCAAACTATCTCTAAATTGCACAAATTTAATTTGAATACTTGATCCATCTAAAAACAGGAAACATTATCTATATATAATATCTATTAGTCTAATTTTAATTATCAAATAATTTGATTCTCAATATACTCCTTTCCTTAATTAAAAATGAATAAACTGTTTGGCATTACTCAGTGATACATTTTTGGATGATGATTTTTATCAGTTATATATATGATATATAACTTGACCAGACTCGTTGATTAATTTGACGCCGTTTACTGTACCTGACAAAAACAATAAACCTATTTTTTTTGCTTAGTATATATTAAGACTAATTAATTTCTGAGTGAGGCTACGGTACTATGCATAGCACGGATTGGTTCGTGCTACGGCTTAATATTTGAGTTTTCAAAATTCTAACGGTCGATCCGAACCGTTCAACATGATTATAAAATGAATATGTACTTGCAAACCAAATTTTATATTTTTTAGAATTTGTTTACTATTTTTTTAGAGAGGTAGAAAATCACTGTTTTTGGATGGTCCAGAATTTTCAGATCAAGTGATTTTCTACCTATCTAAAAAAATAGTAAAAAAATTTGAAAAAATGTAAAATTTGGTTTGCAAGTACATATTCATTTTATAATCATGTTGAACGGTTCGGATCGACCGTTAGAATTTTGAAAACTCAAATATTGAGCCGTAGCACGGACCAAACCGTGCTATGCATAGTACCGTAGCCTCACTCTTAATTTCTCATGCACAAGTATTTTTCTTTTGAGAAAACAACAGGGGTCAAGCCCCTATTTTTACATAAGAGGAGTTTCTGAGAAGAAACTCGTTAACAAAGAAAGCAAAGGAAAAAGAAAGTAGAAATTAAAATAAAAATAGAAAAAAAGGAAAAACAGAGTATGGTACAAGGGAAAAGTAAAACAAATTGGTTAAATTATTTGTCTAATTCTCGCGGTCATTGTTAATCATCTCTGGTCGCGTTGTTCCTCCCACGGACTGCCAAACGTCGGATATTTCTTGCAGTAAATCATCATGTTCCCTCAGTTGATTCTTAAATATTCTATTACAACCAGGGGCGGACCCAGATGGTTCCGGGGGGGGGGGGGCAATTGCCTCCCTGGATTTTGAGTTTTAGTGGAGATTTATCGGTCCCGACCGACTTTGCCCCTCTCTGAAATTTTTTTTGCCCCCTCTGGACGTTTGATTTGTAATTCGGGTTATATTTAGATTTAAAATTGAAATAAATTTGTTGAATTTTGATTGGTAATTAGAATTATAAGTCAGAGCATCAGAAATTACAAGTCAATATAAATTAAAATATTGTTTTTATCGAGTATCCAATTGGTTAATAGATTTAAATCTGATTAGATATTTAAATCCGATTTGATATTTTTCCTCTGACAAAAATTATGAATCCGCCTCTGATTACAACGCTCTCGCCAAATTGTGAAGTGAAAGAGCAACAAGAGCGAGATTCCTTTCTTGCTCAAGTTGCCTTCTGTGGTTGCTCTGATGTCGCACATTTGGGTTGGGGTTATATTTACACAGTCAATACATGCATGTTAATTAGCAATGTTTAGTTAGTTGACATTCGTACCATGACATACTAACATACTGTTTATTCATTTCAAGCTTCTCCTGCTGTCCTGCATCAATGATGGCAACATTGGCAAGGGAGTTTGCACCTACGTACTTCACCCTACAAATATAGGAATCGAACTCGGGTGCTTTTCCGAAACCTGCTTTTTCTGATCTAACCATTCAAATTTTTTTATTTACGCATCTCGATAAAAAAAATTTTATGCACAAATCTCGACGAACTTGAATGGTTGGATCATTCCTGCTTTTCTCTCGGAAAAGCAGCAGAGTCGGGCTCACAAATATAGAATGCAGTGGATAGAAACAGTAAAAAGTAAAATTGTCATGGTGCGTTGTCGGGTGGTGAGTACGTACTTTGCCGGGGTCTTTTTTATTATCCGAATTGAGTATTTTTTTTTTTTTTGAAAATTACAACTCTATAAGTGTTGAGAGAAGCTATTAAATGTTATCTAAATACTACAAGGATAATTTTTTTTTTTGTTAAACGTAAATAATTTAATGATAAAAAATTAAAAATACACAATATCACATGATTAATTTTACGGTAACTATATGTTTAAAGTAACGAAATTAGTATTAATGATAACTAGCTAACTATTTATATCTAGTATATATATTTAGAAAAAAAATAGATATAGAACATATTTAATTGTAAAAGTAAATAAAGATAATTCTAACATACATCAAATTTTTATGGCACAACCAACTCTTATGGTACCTTTTAAATATATATATATGAGATGGACTTAGCTACTTCATGAAGTAAAACGACTTTGTACTTCACGTCATATCTTCATTTTCAAAGTTCAAATAGTCGATTCGAACCTTCCAACATGTTCTTCATATTGAAATGAACTTGGAGACCAAATTTTACATTTTTTGGAATTTTTTTACTATTTATTAAGCCACTTTGAAAATCTGAAAATCCTTATGAACAGTAAAAAACAGTAAAAATTTCTGGACCGCCGGATCAGTGATTTTCAAAGTGGCTTAATAAATAGTAAAAAAATTCCAAAAAATGTAAAATTTGGTCTCCAAGCACATATCAATATGGAGAACAACTTGAGCGGTTCGGATCGGTCGTTTGGATTTTCAAAATGAAAATAATGAGGCGTGGAACACCAAATCGTTTTACTCCATGAAGTAGCTAAGCCCAGCACTATATATATATATATATAGAGCTGGACTTAGCTAAGCCATGGAGTAAAACGCTTTGTACTCCATGCCATATTTCCATTTTGAAAATCCAAACTACCGATCCGAACCGCTCAAGTTGTTCTCCATATTGAAATGTGCTTGGAGACCAAATTTTACATTTTTTGGAATTTTTTTACTATTTATTAAGCCACTTTGAAAATCGCTGATCCGGATGAACAGTAGCAAAACAGTAAAAAATTCTGGACCAATGGATCAGCGATTTTCAAAGTGGCTTAATAAATAGTAAAAAAATTCCAAAAAATGTAAAATTTGGTCTCCAAGCACATTTCAAAATGGAGATCATGTTGAGCAGTTCGGATCGGTAGTTTGGATTTTCAAAATGGAAATAATGAGGCGTGGAGCACCAAGTCGTTTTACTCCATGGCTTAGCTAAGCCTAGCTCTCTCTCTCTCTCTCTCTCTCTCTCTCTATATATATATATATATATATATATAATTTAAATAATATAGTAATGTGTTTTTAATTATTTAAATAGTGCATTTATTGAAGTTAACTCAATTGAAATTGATTTGATAATTCATCATAAAACTATTAAAACTCCACTGTTATTTAAATTGTACAATTGAAGGCTAAATATCTTTTATATCGATTCAAATTTATTACATGCTCTAAATAAATAATTACAACACAACTATAATTTTTATATTTAATTTAAATATATATACTAAAAAAACTAAGAGGTATCATAATAATTAAATTTATAGTACAATTATTCATAACATAAAAAATAATTGAAAAAAAAAAACAGAGAAAAGGGCGAAGGTGTCACACCCAAGACCCAAGACACCCTAGCGAAAGGACTTCCACGATCGTTGGTTAATAAAATTTTCAGCTGAACGGCTATGATTCGACTAATCAAATTGAAAAGACTCATAAAGGACCACATATACTATTTGCTAGACAACTATTATTGTCTGCAGATCCTTTGTTTCCTGAATTGTGTGCCAATTATGTCAATATACTCCGATTTTTTTCTTGAGGAATGGATTACACCGTTTTTGGTAACATCAAATTACATCGTCTATTTTTAAAGTTTTCAAAGTCCAAACAGTCGATCCAAACCGTTCAATGTGATTGCAGATCAAATTTTACATTTTTTTGAATTTTTTTACTATTTATTAAGTACTTTACAAAATCGTTGTTTTCAGACCAATGAATTTTTGTACCCATCTTAATAAATAGTAAAAAAAATTCAAAAAAATGTAAAATTTGATCTACAAGCACATTTTAATATATCCATCACATTGAATGGTATGGATCGGCTGTTTGGACTTTAAAAATGAACGATGTCATTCGATATCACCAAAAAATAGTGTAATCTGATCCCTCCTCTTTTTTCATATGTAGCTGGGACATTATTCATTATCAAACAGTCTAAGTCGCCCGATTAATTGGCACTTAAGTCGGTGGCGATTATCAAACCGACACAAACAAAGGATGTGGAAGGTGGTTTGTCGATTAGAATGTTAAATCGGCTGATTTGTCCGAGTAATCGTCCGTTTTTTCATTTATACTGTCTTTTAATATGTTTAGTCAGTTATTATTGAGTTATGATTCATTTATTCTTGTCTAATTTGTTTGATGTAGTATGTTTATTCTTTAATGAAAACACAAAATTGTCCGCAAACACATAATTATTCGATTTAGTCTGTTTATTCTTGTCCGATTTGTTCGATTTAGTTTGTTTAATGAAAACGCAAAATTCCTATTAACTAACTGCATACACTGATTAATCGTTTAACGGTACCCTCACTATCATAAATTCATTTATATAATCTTAGCAATCTCCTTCACGTTAGGTAGTGTTACACATGCAACACAAAAATCTCAGAATTTTTCGAAGCCAATTAGGTGATTTTAATCGAATAACAAAAAAAAAAAAAATCAAACCCCGAGCCCTTTAGTTAATTTAAAACTAAAAGTTTAGAACTTAATCCATTATTATACTACAACTTTAGGACTATAATGCGGGCAACTATTTTGAGAGCTTTATTTTAATTCTTAAGAGAAAAATATTTTTTTTTCTCTTTTTATATCGATATTGCCCTTTTAACTTTTTTTCATCTTATATCTTACTCAATAAATGTCCAATACAAAAGAAAACAATGACATATATTACAATCAGTAAAAAAAAATACACTTCAAGTGGAAGTAATTATTACACCTCGAAAAGAAACAACTAATACACCTAAAAGGGATACAACTTGATAAAAATAATTTACATGTTAAAGAAAAAATTAACAATGTGTTCAGTTTTTTTGTTGTATGTTTATATTCAAGCTCTTTTAGAAATTATATTAAAATTTTGTCCGATTGAGAATCGTGACGCTAATCACCACTAACAAATATTTCAAATTTTCAATATACTACATTTAAGTAAGAGCAATTATTATATCACAAATATATACTTTTAAAGAGAAACTGAATGCTCATAAATCCAATGTTATATAACTCCAAATAATCAAGTCTTTCAAAATTAAACTCATGAATATATATCCAAGTTGTCATTAATTTTCATATTCTTGTTTTTTTTTTTTTTCATTCTTCTACAACTCCATTGACTAAAACAAGCATATATGATCACCAAGTATTCATTATCTAAGATGAACAAATAATGCAAATAGCTACGTTATTAATTATGGATCAGAAAAAAAAAATTGACCTTTGGACTTTCTTTTTTAGTTGTATCTTTTATCTCACTATAATATTTTCTCGTGTACCTTTCTTTATTGATTAGGTATTTTGTGCATTGCTTGATTATGCAAAGATAAAAAAAAAAAAAAAATCTAGGAACAATTGAGTATAAAGAAAAAAAAAATTCTCTCAGTTCTCAATAATCGAAATTCTTGCTTTAATTCAAAATAGCACCTCCCCTAAAATATTGCTAATGGTAAATTTTTGTGACCTGTAAATCTAAATCTGAATGTATTTTGTATAGTAACCAATAATAATAACTAGTAACTTAATTGAATCAAGGAATCTAATTAATCATAGTCTATTAAAGTAGTTTCATTATCACTTCCATTATTGTATTTAGTTAATTTGATGGGCGTAGGCGTAGTTAGACTATCTTTTACATCAATTCACTTTTTTAAAGGTTCGAAATGGCCAAGCTTATTAGCTAGCATGATAGCTCAAAACCATTTGTTAGGTATGACGAATATGCGAATCTAATTAATATATCCACTTTTTGGCATCCAAAACCGTTGCTGATCATTTCATTAATTCATAAGTAGGTACAAAACACATGATAATAGCCTATAAAAACATTGCATGATCAGATGAGATATATATGCATTGAGCTTATGAAAGGATTTCAGAATAATTTCTTTTATGAAGAGACCAAATAGTTATATATATAGGAGTCATATAAATTTTTTCTGTATTTTATAAGAGTCAATTTTATAGTACAATAACATTTTACTCTAAATTATATATAATATCTTTTCTTTTTTTTTAGAAAAACTTGACAACAACTGAAATTATATAGAACATCATACATAAATACAAAAAATTTAAAAAATGGAGATCAATTGAATCACATCCCTGCTACTTAAATTCGCCTCTACATGTGAATACACAACTCTATAGGTGCTTGCTGTTTTTTGAAATTGTATTTCTGTTTAATCTGAATATATTAGTTCTAAACACATTTTTGAAATTAGTTCTATTGGAATCGGTCGGATTAGCCCACTTCTTTTCAAAAAATATTTATTTGAATATTTCTGAATTAAATATTAAAAATTAGTGTTAAATAAAAAGTATATATTAATAATTTATTTTTATTTGATCGGATTACCAAAATTAATTGCTAATTTGTTTTTTTATATATATAAAACATACCGTTTTGCAGAATAACTCGTAATAATATTGGAATTGTTTGGAACTAATACATAGAAAAACACTTCTTTTGATAAAAGGTTTACAAAAAAAAAATTCAAGGAAAGGCACATGCAAGTTGTTCCTTGGATGAAAAAAACCGTCACCAGGTGAGGTTGAAAACTTGTTATGAAGACTAGTGACTCCTTTCACTCGCTTTGAGGGAACAAAACATTGAAAGGTCAATTTGCAATAAAGGCCTTTAATAAAATATTCGTATTGCTCACGAGCACCAAGTTTTGCCCCCACCACTGTAATAGTCAGTTGTTAATTAAGTGAGAATCTTACCATTTTTCAAAAATCAATCAATAGTGGTGGGGACAAAATCGAGAATAAATTGGAAGTATATAGTAACAATAAAATAATTAAATTTTTTTAAATATCATCATTATCAAAACTAAAAAAATAATACAAAAGAAGTATATAGAGTATTCACATCTATTATTGATAAAGTAAATTGATAAATAACATATTTTTCAGAGTCACTTTAAACTACTTTAATTATTCGACTATTATTATTTTATTTTTAAAATAGAATAATGAATATAAAAATTAACGAGAAAAAAATCACTAAAGAACGAAAGTGGACGGCGCACTTTGCGTAACAGACTAATATAATAACACACTGATATAATACAGTTGTTCATGTATTATCATGTCGTCATTGAATAATGAGAATATATCTTAGAGTGAGGCTATGGTGCTATGCATAGCACGGATGGCTAGTGTACTACGGCTCAATATGGTACTTTTTAAAATCCTAACGGTCGATCCGACCGTTCAATGTGATATCCATATGAATATGTACTTGCAAACTAAATTTTATATTTTTTCGAATTTTTTTACTATTTTTTCAGATAGGTAGAATTTTGATGGTCCAAAATTTTCAAAAAACACTGATTTTTCTACCTATCTGAAAAAATAGTAAAAAAATTCGAAAAAATATAAAATTTAGTTTGCAGGTACATATTCATATGGTTATCACATTGAACGGTCGGATCGACCGTTAGGATTTTAAAAAGTACCATATTGAGCCGTAGTACACTAGCCATTGGTGCTATGCATAGCACCATAGCCTCACTCATATATCTTATTTAAAACCAAATTACTGTGGGGGCATAAATTTTGATGCTTGGGTGTGGGGGAAAGATAATGGATTTTTTCTTTATAAATAGACAAATTAAAAAAGTTGTAATAGTACATTACCCACGACATAAGACAGCTAAGCATCATCCAATTGGAGACCCTTTCTCGTGTTTCCGTATCCTATTATCAACAAACGGCTTTGGGAGACAGGTCGCCTAAACTGGTGATATTTGCACCCAAATCTAATTCCCCACATATAAATTTGTTTGTATAATAATATATTATAATGTTTGCACGAGTAAATTAGATTTACAAGCTGCGCTATGATGCTATAAACTTGTATATTTCATTTTTTTTAATTTGAGTAGATTGTCCGATTCATTTTATGTGATCTAAACTTTCAGAATTCACAAAGCGCATGCACATGATGAGATTTGTAAAATGATTAAATTTATTTTTTTATGTTGTCTAAATATATTGTTTGTTTCTTTTTTCATGTGGGTGTTAGTGGATGAATTCGGTTTAGAGACATATTTGTTGTGTATATATTTTTTACGTTCTAATTACTAATAGAGTACGAACTTAATAGAGTACGAACCTTGTAAATAAACTCTCTTTTTTTATCAATATAATTGTTGGCTATGCCAACCTTCAAAAAAAATTAGTTAACATATTTGTATATATACTGAAAACTTATCTAATTTTTTTAGTAAACGATCGAGCTTGCCACTTAGGACTGTGTTACAAAGAGTCCACTAAGCTCGCCAATATAGTTATAAGAGTAGAACTAGGGTGTGATGTGCTCACCAAACTCTTTGGTGAGCACAACTTTACATAAACTATTGGATTCACTTCAAACGAGATGAATCCAACCGTTGAAACCGATATACTTTACGAGTGATGCGTGTACATGCAAAATTTTGAATTTTTTGAATTCATTTAGTCTCAAGTCAAGTGGTCAAAATTGATGAAAAATGAATGATCCAAAATGAAGTTGTTTTAATGCATTCAAAAAATTCTCAATTTTGACCACTTGACTTGAGACTAAATGAATTCAAAAAATTCAAAAATTTTTACATGTACGCGCATCACTCGTAAAGTACATCGGTTTCAACGGTTGGATTCATCTCGTTTGAAGTGAATCCGATAGTTTATGTAGAGTTGTGCTCACCAAAGAGTTTGGTGAGCACATCACACCCTAGTTCTACTCTAGTTATAATATGTATAAACTAAGATATATGAGGAACAAATCTGTATCAAATAAGGACACATTTGTTTACATAAGTAATTTGTATGTATTTAGAAATAAATCTAGTTACACTCTTTAGGTAAATATAAATGTCTATGAAGAAAACTTTGTTTTGTAATTAGTTGTAATTGCATCCACTGAATATATTACGTACAAGTACTTGCCTTGAATTTTTTTTCTATATATATATGTTTCTTTTAATAATAATGTTAAACAAACTTAAATCAGTGACTGGAACTTCTTAGTTGATAAAATAGAAAATAAATTACAAATTTGACAGAGACATTTATTATCTATAGGTGACTTACTCTCTTGAATTCAGTCTCTTCTATTCCTCTCTCTCTATATATATATATATATAGGGATGGGCTATGGTGAGTTGTGAAGTAAAACGTCGTTTTACTTTACGCTCATACTCCATTTTGAAAACCTAAACGACCGATCCGAACCGCTCAACATGTTCTCCATATTGAAATGTGCTTGGAGACCAAATTTTATAATTTTTGAAATTTTTTTACTATTTATTAAGCCACTTTGAAAATCGCAGATTTGTGTGAATAGTAAAAAACAGTAAAAAAATTCTGAACCATTCGATCAGCGATTTTCAAAGTGGCTTAATAAATAGTAAAAAAATTTCAAAAATTATAAAATTTGGTCTCCAAGCACATTTCAATATGGAGAACATGTTGAGCGCTTCGGATCGGTCGTTTAGGTTTTCAAAATAAAAATATGAGCGTGAAGTAAAAATGACATCTTACTTCGCAACTCACCATAGCCCAGCTCTCTCTCTCTCTCTTTCTCTCTATATATATATATATATATATAGAGAGAGAGAGATGAGCTATTGTGCTTTGCAAAGTAAAGCCATCTTTTTACTTCGGCTTACTTTTTAGATTTTCAAAGTCCAAAACGTCGATCCGACCGTTCAAGTTGATCTACATATTGAAATGTGCTTGCAGACCAAATTTTACATTTTTTGGAATTTTTTTACTATTTATTAAGCCACTTTGAAAATTGCTGATCACATGGTCCAGAATTTTGTTGCACTGTTTTTTCTGGAAGCACATTTCAATATGTAAAATTTGGTCTGCAAGCACATTTCAATATGTAAAAAAATTCCAAAAAATGTAAAATTTGGTCTGCAAGCACATTTCAATATGTAGATCAACTTGAACGGTCGGATCGACGTTTTGGACTTTGAAAATCCAAAAAGTAAGCCGAAGTAAAACGATGGCTTTACTTTGCAAAGCACAATAGCCCATCTATATATATATATATGAGTGAGGCTATGGTACTTCGGCTAGTGTACTATGGCTAGTGTACTACGGCTCAATATGGTACTTTTTAAAATTCTAACGGTCGATCCGAACCGTTCAATGTGATATCCATATGAATATGTACTTGCAAACTAAATTTTATATTTTTTCGAATTTTTTTACTATTTTTTTAGATAGGTAGAATTTTCAGTGTTTTATACAAATTCTGAACCATCAAAATTCTACCTATCTAAAAAAATAGTAAAAAAATTCGAAAAAATATAAAATTTAGTTTGCAAGTACATATTCATATGGATATCACATTGAACGGTTCGGATCGACCGTTAGGATTTTAAAAAGTACCATATTGAGCCGTAATACACTAGCCATAGTACACTAGCCGAAGTACCATAGCCTCACTATATATATATATACATTGTCAATGTATAAGATTCCCATTAATATAATAATATAAGATTCTCTTATATTCCTCTCTGGCAATGTACTACTCAAAAAAGGAAGTATACACTCATTAATTGGAAAACTTCTTGCATTGCTAAACAATTTGGAGGTTTGGTATTCTAGATCTTTGTCAAATAAATTTATCTTTGTTATTAAAATTGTGGTGGAAACTTAAAAACACATATTATACCTGGAAAACCCTTATCATACATAAATACTATTCAGGGCAGACTAGTAAATTCTCACCTTTTTGGGATGCAATAGTGAAATTAGAAACTCTAGGAAGCATTAGTGTGTCATATGAACCAGAAATTAATTCTCAAGTTAAATTTTGGACAGGCCTTCGATACCAAAAATTGTACTTTTGGCAACTACATACCACTACATGTTTCAGGTATGCACCAATAAATACATATTGTAAGCAAATGTGATTAACTTTCAAGGGGTAGGATTAAGATTTAGAATAACACTAGTAGGTACTGCTTACACTGAATGGACAAAACTACTTCAAATAATCATCACCACTTCCTTTACAGTAACACATGATAAACTTGAATGGAGATGGAAAACCTCAGGGAAGTTTTCAACTTATTCCATTTACAATATGCTGAACTTTAGAGGAGTACAACTACTCAAGTTAATGTTCTGGTGGAACTTACCAATTCCCTAAAAAAATAGAGTGTTTATGTGGTTAACCTCACATAATAAACTCTTAACTAAGGACAATCTAACAACTAGAAGTTGGATAGGAGACCAAACATGTCAATTTTGTAATGAAATGGAAACAATTGACCATCTTTTTCTTACATGATCATTTGCACAACATATTTGGTTATGGTTAGGGAAGTCAACAAATCATACATTTATGGAACCAGTGGGAAGACATAGTCACCTATGCTGCCAATCTATTCAATACTAAACAAACTGGATATTTGATTATTTTTAGAGTTGTCTGTTGGACTATTTGGAAGCATAGGAATGAGATATGCTTTAATGAATGTATTGTCAAAACTACTATATCAATCATAATGTTAATCAAATATTTGCTTTCTTATGTCATGCTACATGAGCAAGAGGGCTAAAACTGCAGTTGAGGGATGGTTCCCCATCATAGAGGATGCAATCCACTTAACTAATACATGCTTCTGTAGATGGTGGTGTACCAGTCATTTGAGATGCCATTGTGCCAGTGAAGACACAACAACAATAACAACATTTTTTTTTGTCATCTTAGTATTAGTAATCCTCAGCCCTTTGTTATGTGGCTTAGTAGTAGCAACACTAATTTATTTCTGACTTTTAGCTATGTCTAATACTTGAATTCTCTATGTTTTATTATAATCTTTTATGATTGGGAATGACACTAGTAAGTGCCCAGCCAGAGAAGAATACTCTGATGAACTAGTTTTTGTATTTATATGGTTTTAGTAACATGAAATTGGTAATTAGCCCCTTTTAAAAAAAAATGTGAGAAATTAAGTTGGTCATGAAGAGTATTTCCTCACCGTTTAGGCATTTATTTTCTCATTCGTTGAACAAACTCTGAAAAAAAATTAATTAAAAGAAAAAGATAGATCAAGATGATAAACTCAAATATAAAAAATAAATTGTAAGTATTTCTCTAAACAAACTTTAAACACAATAAAAGTCTAATTAAGTAATTATGCTAAGTGGAAAGATTTAGATTAGATGGAGAAGCAAAAAAGAAAAAGAAATATTGCTGATATTTAATATTAAAAAAAAAGATATTTTTATGTTGTGATAATGGACATGGTAGGCATGCCAATAAATTTCCTAACTTTTTGATAATACTTTAAACATTTAAACACTACATATAATGGTTATTATATTTGTTCGAATAAAACAATAAAATTATAACTTACACTTTTTCCCATTTAAAAAGTGAAATAAATTTAAAGAATAATATAAAGTAAATCTCGTGATTTATTCTTAAAACAATATTGACGTTGATAGTGCATTGAAATAAGGTATGTATTAATTAGTTCTATGAAGTAGTGTTGAATAAAAATATATAAATTGTGGTATCATATATTAGAAATATGTTCAAACTATAAAAATAATAAATGTTCAAAACACAAAAATAATAAACAAATTTGCATCTCATTGGAGGAAACGTTATAGTCATTTTTTTTATTAAAGGGCCTGATATATTTAGCATATTTAATATAGTGTTTTCAAAAATTGAACACACATATCTCTTTATAAAGAGACAAGGGCTCGTTCCAACGTATTAAGTCCACGGTTTTAACATTATAGTCATATGAGTTAGTATTAATTTATCAATAAATCAATCCATAGAACTCAATCTATCACAAAGTCACACAAATTAAGATAAACATACAAACAAAATGTACAAAAGCAACATTTTGTAATTTTTGTAATAAGAGCTTATTTATTTTAATTTAGTTAATACGTGGAGTATCCAGCTAAGTACCTGCTGAAGTAGCATTAGCAAAGATGTTATAAAAGTTACCTCTCATCGCATAACTTAACCAATCCTAAGAAGAATTTTTGGAATAGCACAATACTTAAATTATTTCAGCTCATTCCCCTTACTCTAGCCCTGCTCGGCAGTTGGCAAGAATAGAGCGGACTAAGGTATTAAGTATTAATCAATCTTTATTGCATCTATGCCGGATTTCATCTTTAAGGAATCCTTATCCAGTGCAATACGTGACTGGGTAAAATGAGATCTCAGCCGTCTGTTTTTATCTGACACGAATCTAAATACAAACCTATATAGATCCGTTCAACAATATGTAGAATAGTGAATGAATAGAGGACAAGTGAAATTTGAATAGACTTCTATTTTGTACGATTCCAATCGTGTTGGGTTGACGATGGATGAGTAAATTAGTGAAAGAGTGTTGGAATATTAATTTCTCTATTTCACTATCCTCGTAGAATAGAAAATTAATTCATAGAAAAATAGATGAGGAATCAAAGTATAAAAAACATGAGTTTTATTAAAAAAAATATAAATTCAATTTCACGGTAATAGAATCTCTATTTTGCTATATTTTTATTTTTCACCCTTTTTTTTTAAAATCGGGCAGCGGCTGCATGTGCCTCATTTTCCCGATATTTTTATTAATATCCAAAGTTAATTACAAATTAATAAATATACCCAACAACTTTGGGAATTTATAAAACTATCCATACCGGCCATTTTCTGGCCGATACAAATTTTTTTTAATTTTTGTAGAGACAAATAGAAAAAATGCTAAAATCTAACACTAAAAATTCGATTTTTTTTAAATATTTGTTAGATTACTTTTTTTTATATATAATTAGCATATTTGTACTAAAATATGCTAAATTACTTGAAATTATGTTAAATTACGCTGAATTACACTAAATTACGCTAAATTACAATAATTATGTTAAATTATGCTAAAATACGGTAAATTACGCTAAATTAGGCCGATTTTGTGCCATCTTTCATAAATCATAAAAAATAGTAAAAAAATTCCAAAAATAATAAAAATTGGTATTCTACAAGTTTATTATATAACTAATTTACTGAGCTACGTAGATTGAACAATAGAAATGAAAATCTTAATCGGAAACTTCAACTGAAGTTTTGAGGCTCTGCCCTTTGTTTTTTGGCAATTCTGAATTTTGAAATCCGGCAAAGCCCAAAGCCGGCACTGGCGCATGTGTATTTTCGCAAGCTTTCCGAAAAGTGGTCATTTGCTGAAATTGGACACTTGAGCGCCGTTTTATGACCGTTTGAAGTTTCGTCGTCGTTTTTCGCCTTCTCAGTGAAGATATCATCCCTATTCATACGTAATTTAGTGTAATTTACCGTATTTTAGCATAATTTAACATAATTATTGTAATTTAGCGTAAGTTAGTGTAATTCAACGTAATTTAACATAATTTCAAATAATTTAGCATATTTTAGTATAAATATGCTAATTATATAAAAAAAAGTAATCTATCAAATATTTAATTTTTTTTGAATTTTTAGTGTTAAATTTCAGCATTTTTGCTATTTGTCTCCAAAAAAAAAAAAAATAGTACCGGCCAGAATATGGCCGGTATGGATAGTTTTATAAATTTCCAAAGTTATTGGGTATATTTATTAATTTGTAATTAACTTTGGATATTAATAAAAATCACGGCTCATTTTCACCCTTACCAAATTAATTTTAGCTTTGTCGTGAGTATTCTACACAGTCAGGTACCGCAGGGTACTGCATGTTTAAGACGGGGTATATTCAGAAAAGAGAGGTGTGAAATTATCAATGGGCCCCATCAGTTTTGGCCAGGCTATGGTTATAAAATCCCGTTTACAAAAACCGAGTTTCCCCTCGAAAGACCCCAAAGTCTCAAACCATCCTCTCCTTCTCACTCCTGTATTACTTTCTTCAGGTGCTCCCTCTCTCTTTCTTCTTTATCTCTGTACCTGAGAACACAACATCCATCCTTTCTATAAACACCCGTATCTTTTCTACAGTAGAAAGATCATCTATCGTTAAATAGATCTCTCTTTCTCTCTCTATCCCTATCTCTCATGAATTTCTTAAAAATAACTACTTCAGGGGGCTAACCCTTGTCAGCTTAAGTACCTGAATCAATCGTTTGGGAATAGGTGCCTGGCAAAAGGGATCTTTTCAGGCGCAACTTGCATCATGCGCCAAATTAAAATTTCCCTTGCTTTTGATGAATTTGTTCCCTTCTATTTCAAATCTATAGACGAATCTTGTTTTTTCCTTGCCAATCTGAAGATGGGGTTTTTTTTATTAATTATTCGACATCAAGAACAAAAAGTACGGAATCTTGGTCCTTGGAAAAGAACAGTTGTTGTTAGCTGATGTGGTATCATCAAGATTCACATCGATTGGATGGCACAAAAATTCATGAGCTGGATGAGAATCTTGATGATGCTGCATCGGCAAACAAATGACTAACTATATCAAATTGAAATTAAGGCAACTCAACCGCAAATTTGGTCGCTCGATCTGGATGTTCTCCACAAGGTTAGTTTTCTTATTTCATAGATTTTTCATGCTATTGTACTAATTGTGTCAATTAATTAAATTAGCCCCTTTGTTTGTGCTTTGGAAGATGAAAATTGTAATATTTTTCTACTTAAAATTCATGAAGTTAGTTTAGCTTAGCAAAGTTATTGGCTATTTCTTAATTCTATCTTAACATTTAAATGCAATTTAATTTCCTTTACTACAAATCCATTAATATCATCCTATTCTTATATTGCTGTTTCAAACTTTCAATTAAGGCATCTGTTCTTTTGACATCCCTTATTATGAGTTTGTGACTAGGTTAATAGTTTTTGTTCTCTACTAAAACTTCTAAGGTAATTGGCACCTTCAGCATAACTAGCTAGGATGAATTGTTCTTCCCCTTGAGACATGATTTCAGTTTCGGTTTCAATTATTTTTTAGAAGCTTGCATGTTCTTAATTAGTTACTTCAGCAATTATATTTTTTAAAAAGCAAACTTAGTGACTGTGGATCAGCATGGCTATCTTCTTGCCCATAGCCCAGTTCATGTGATTATAATCTTGATGACGCTTCTCACATCATTCAATTAATAGTTATATATAATAACATAAATTAATTGATTTATCCATAGGAACTATATATATATCTTTCATTTCTATGTAATATCTGGTTTTTCTTGTATAGGATGTTTGGAAGTAATGAGGTGGTAAAAAGTTCCAGTAGCTTGAGGTGCATCTTATACCTAGATTATCTTCATGCCACTTAATTTCTAATTGCATAGTTCTACAACATTCTGTTATTACATTTGATTATTAAATGTTTGTTAAGTTCAATTATTATATATAGTAATGCTTTTATTTAGAATTTTAATTATCTCAAGAAGATATTGCTGGCTAATCAACATAATTTTGCATCGAGATTTTTGTATATTGGGTTGAGTTTTACCTCTTTTGTTTCACATCAAATATACATCCTAGTCCATTTGTCACAATGCCCTTATGATATGAAAATCTGTTGTTTCAACTAATACCTTATTAATAAGAACCAAACTTTGGTCTAGTGACTAAGAACAACGCTTTATGTGTGGGAGGTCGTGGGTTCGAAATCCGGATGGGGGGTCCTTATGGAGATTGAAATTTAGAAGGCTAAACCTCCATCTTTCTCTCAAAAATGAAACTAATACCTTATTATTTCTTGTCAAATATTATGTCTAAGTTTGTGTGTCACAATGTACGCTTTTATAGGAGATTATCTCAAATGCTCCTTTTTTTTTAAGAAGAAGAAGAACTACTGCTTGAATTCTTATTGATTAATCAAGCTAATTACTAAAACCATTAATTGCATCACAGTAAAATGCTTAGAAATTTGTAGAAGATTAATTAAACTAAACTATCGAGAAATATCACAAAAAAAGTTAATCCTTCATTTTCAGACTTGAGTGCAAACCCATATCCAACAGGCAGAAAGGCTTTAATATACTCAACTTTATGCAAGTGTAGTTTTACCTTATCCTAGCTATTAAATCATTAATTTCATGCAATACCATGGAATTTTGATGAGACCATAGAGAAAGAATGATACGAGTACAACAGCATCAACTAGAAAGCATAATCTAGAATGAACAATTAAGTTCCAATGACTTGTTATTGAAACTAGAAAGCATAATCTGAACATTTAAGTTTCAATAACTTGTTATTTATTGTAAAAGAATGAATATAGTAATTGTTTGAACTAATGGTTGGCAATTTATTTTTCAGATAGTTCAAAATCTAGAATTACTACCTGACATTCAAATGCTTTGAATTTCAAATGGACTCGTATCTTCGTTGTTGCGATCGATGACACTTTTATATCTTTTTTGCAAGGAAAACCAAATTATCTGTAAGGCAGGACTTCAGAAAATGAACGAAGTTATTTATGTATTCGTACCAGTCAAAACTAGCTGTTGGTACTTAGCATGCAGTAGACTTTTCCTTTATTATTAGTTACTACCTCCCCACATTAACATTAGTTACTTGTTATATGGATCATGGATTTATCAGTTAATTAGCTATATAGGAACTTATAAATTATCAGTTAGTCTCTTGCCATATACATTATCCAAATATATATGAGGAAGTTCTTGATGTTCAAACTAAATCAGGCCTCCTTTGGTTCTTATTCAGACACCAATTGAAGGCCATTTTCTTTTCTTTTTTCCTTTTTGAATGGCAACACAAATTCACTTTTTTTTCCCATGCAAAAAATAGAAACATAAAGCAATGAAACAACCCAAGTCCAGGTCTTCCTTTTAGGTATCACTACCATTCTGCTGCTATAATGTTTGTGTGGAGTACGTGGATCTCACCGGCCAAGTCTAAATCAGCAGTTTACCTCACCGTAACCTTAACATCACAAATATCAAGACTGGATACATTTTCATATAACCAATTATTGCATGCCATGCCTTGGAGAACAAAACAAATTTTATACAATCAAATCATGAGGCAACAGGCACGGCTTGTTTACTATTACTTTGAGCGACCTCTTGGACATATGAACTTCAAAAATGGCAGGTACAAGTTTGATTTTGAGACAGTATGGTTATTCAATTTTATTTTGTAAAAGTATCCACCCACAGTGCATCTAAATTAAAACACAAGTAGCTAGGGATGCTTTCTAGTAGTGATTTAAGTGATTAAATTTTCAGACTTTCAGTAGTGATTTAACACGAAGTGTTTTTGTTTTTGGTAATAAGGTACCCATAGGCAATACAATCAACAAAAACAATGTTAATCATGCACTAACCTAACAGGCCTCTCACGTCTCACCCGAGGAAGAGGAAGACGACCCAGCATAGCTTCAGTTTTGTAATTAATATTCAAGATCAATATTAATTGTTTGAATAAAAAGATCCATTAATTGCTTAGAACGGCCTTACCAGCGAGAAGTTAATATTGATATATGACAATTGACATGACACAATTTAAATGACCCATTCAACTCCTGGTAGAAACCTCACTTGCCACAATTATCGTCATTGATTTGAATGACTAACCCTTGGACATCCTAGGTGATTAGAAACACCTCCTGTCAGTTCATACTTCAAAGTTTTGGCATCCTAGTAGCCCCCTCCCCCCACCTTCAGAGGTCATGTCCTTTTTTTTTTTTTTTTGACTTATTTCTTTTTATTCCAGTAGCTTGGTTTTCTTCTTCTTCTCCTTGGTTTCTTTTTGTGTCATTAAAAAATTTCTTTTTCTTTTGTTCCATTTAAAAAGACACGCATGCCTGTATCTTGACCCAAACAGTGTCATTTCAGGAACGCTGGATGCCAATACTCGTAATCCATTACAATAACCCTTGAGAATACACCACTAATTTGATGATATTTTATATTGTTTACATATTTCTTGTTGAAGGATGGAACAATTGTCCACTTATCAAAACTGCATGTCAATCGGTACTAAAAAGGTTCTACAAGAAGATTAACAAATGGCCGCTTGTACGTAATTAACTTCATGGATAGATTTATTTCTGTGGTTTGCTTTGGCCTCTTCCAAACCTCCCATTAAATTTTTTCTCTTTTCTGGTGTAATTTGCACACTTTCATTAGAATCAATATCCAATCTTTGTGTTTAGTTAAACTACCTCGCAAGCTCTTCTGAGACTATAGAAAAAGCACACTCAAGTACCTGTTATTATTTGGAAATAGACATTTTATTTAATCTTTTCATTTTAGGGGCTTCCAAGTCCCAGCAATGCTGTAAGCATTGAACTGATCTCCTATGAACTTCATGTACTCCAGCAAAAGTAAAACCTAGACATATCAATTATTTCTCCGGTAACCTCAAAATATTATCTTATTCTACTAGATGAGAAACCAAGCCTCACAATCTACATCAATGTTCACACAAAGAAACCAAGCTACAGCAAAGGAAACAAAAATGCATGCAAAGCAAGCACAAAGAATAATGTCCAGCTTTCAATTTTTTCGTACAAGCAAGAAAGCAAAGAGAACGTGCATTTTGGGTTCTTCTTCCAAAGAATATATTTTGAAATGTCAAAGTACTAAGCTTGTTTGTGACACTGCATTTTTATATGGATATGTAAAGCATACTGTACTTTTTAACAATAATATTAATTCTAAAAAACCTAACTTTGAACATATGCGTGGTTTCCATGGATAGAAAGAGAACTAATTTCATTGCAGCTTTAGTTTCTCTTCCTACTGAGATGCAGACATGGCTCGTTGATCAAGTTTTCTATACCGAGGAACCTTGAGCACTTCACACATAACTTAATTAGACTGCTTAGATAATTAGATCGATACTGAGTTTCTCTCTAACTCTTCATTCTGTGCATCTGTGCATTTAGAGGTACACAAAAAGAACAAAAACACACAAAAGGCCAGAAAGACTGAGTTTTGGAATCTCCAAATCGGTTTGAACCGAACAAACTGGTTTAATAAAAAATGGATCGGTTTATAATGGATCAGTTTATTTTGTGTGGTTTATAATGGATCGGTTTATCAAAAACCGGCTTGTGTGGTTATCAAAAATGTTATCCAAATCGGTTTGAACCGAACCAACCGGTTTTGAAATGTTTATTTGTAACTTGAAATGTTTGTATTCGGTTCAACCGAACAAACTGAAGTTTAAATCGGTTTAATCGGTTCGGTTTAGATCGGTTTGGAATTTTAATTCGGTCGGTTCGGTTGGGTTTTCAAAATTCGGTTCAAACCGCGGTTCAGCAAAAAAAGTTCGGTTTGACCCGAACCGACCGGTTGAACACCCCTAATCTGCTGTTCACTGATAGCTCAGGTCCAATTTAATATCTTTATTTAATGGGTTTGTCTATAGTACATTAAAATTGTTTTGGCTATAGTACAGTAATTGGTTTTAATTAAAATCTGACCATTAATCGGATGTCTCCCATTTTAAATTGTTTAGGGATAAAACATTATTTTTCCCTGCTCCGTTATATCTTTCTCACGGAGGAAATAAGACATCGTTAGATTTCTTTTCTCCTTCACTCTCTCTTAATTTCTCGCCGCTCCATCTAAGGTCTGATCGGAACACCAATTCTCCGACCAAAACGTGAAACGATTTGAAATGACCAGTGTGTAGATGACTTCACAGATAATATTCAAAATTATTTGGATTATATTATATGTCATTATATTGATGTGAAAAGAGGTAATTAGGTTGATTGCCGCCATTAACAGAGTTATGACTTAAGAATCTTTTCATATTTCACCCTAAAAAAAAAGAATAATTTTAAATATATTCACAGTTTGCAAAATACTTTCAAATATTTACAACCATGTACCCGAACTAAAAACTACCCACAACTCGATCACGTTAGACAGTATTCGATTTGTTTATACATTATCTTAACCTAGAAATTCTTGTTGCATGCCTTGACACTCATTTTCTTTTGTGTGAAGAAAAATGCGAGTACAACTGCGAGCTTGCTATCTAAATGTTGTGCAAACTAGAAAGTTTAATACAAGGTCCAATGGGCTCCTATCCAGAAATAAAGGTAGATCCTGGGGTACTGCCTGAGATGGGCCCACCGGCCCAGTTCCTAATTCACAATGTCTGATTTGGGAACTTGGCTGGGAAATTGGGCATAGAATTTGAAGGGGAAATTGTCAGGAAATACAGCTTCACACCTCGAAAAAAAAAGTTCCATTTTAGTCCAACTGTAATTTTGTTAACCATATATCATCTAACCGCTTTAATGTCCTAACATATTTGTTTATTTTCATGTTTAATTTAGAACGAACAAAGTAGCGTTGCACTCCTTTGAACTGTCGGATCATATTACCTTAAATTCTAGTGTTTTCAAAGAAATACAAGATTGCTTTTCCTAGCTTATCCGTTGCTGAGGACTTGGTTTAAATTATCAAAATTACATGTGGTAGCAAATTAACAACTTCATACCACAACAGTGTTGGCAAATTAATGAATTCCTCATTATACATGTTTCAAATCAAGCCTAATAATTACTAAAAACAAAAAATAAGGAAATTCACAATTTTTAGCCTTTAAACAAAAAATAATTACTATTTTGAACTTCCAGAGATTATAAACATCCGAAAAATAAAAACAAATTGGACCTAAAACTATCGGAAAGAAATAGTCCTGAGAACCAAATTGGTCCTAATTTTCGGAAGAAAACTTCAAACTATTAAAAATGACATATACAAGACCAAAATTAATTATTTAGAAAAAAGTGGAAAGAACTTTAGAAAATTCATAAACTGACAGTGCAAAATAATTCAAAGAATCACTTGATTTTCAGACGAGTTCAAAGACATAAAAACGAAGAGAAAGAAATTGCCAAAGAGAATGAAGGGTTCGTGTGAAAACAGCTTCGTCTCATATACCACCATTAAGGTTACATAATTTCAAACATACTCCAATGGTATTGCAAAGCATTTAACCCTAAACAGCACATGTATGCCTTAAACTACAGCTAAAGTTTTAAACATAATTGAAAAGGTTTAAATATTGTATAACAAGTTAATTCTACACATTCCATTAATTATATAAATCATCATCATCAACGGCAGCGCCAGCTGCAGCAAAAGGATCAGCAGCGCCGGTGCCAGCAGCAGTCTCAGAACGCTCTGGAAAGCGGAATTCAGAACCAAAGCCCCTTGACTGTTGTAGTGTCTGGGCAAAAGCTTGGTACTTGCGGATATCCGCATCACTCACACTACGCCTAGCAAACTTCATACTTTCTTCAAAATGAACTGCTTTGATTTCTGACACCTCATCTACTTCGTTGTCCTCCTCCATCGCCTCTGGATTCTCTGCCTTCTTCTTCTCCCTCTCTATGTCCTTTAAAAGTAAAGAGCATCTATCATATTAGTTTTGTTCAATCAACCGAAACAAAACATATACCAACTGAAAGAATCTGCGTAAAATTTAAAAGAATTACCTTTTCGATGTTCTCTCTAATTGCGTACTTGCAAGCACGCTGGCAAATTTCAGTGATATCAGCACCACTGAAACCTTGGGTGTACTTGGCAAGGGCCTGGAGGTCAACATCTTTTGCAACAGGAGACTTCCTTAGGTTGGCTTTGAAAATTGAGTAGCGAGAAGCCTCATCAGGCAGAGGGATGTAGATAAGCTGGTCGAGACGACCAGGCCTGAGTAATGCTGAGTCAATGATGTCCGGCCTGTTGGTGGCTCCAATGATGAACACAGTTTTCTTGGCATTCATGCCATCCATTTCAGTCAGCAATTGATTGAGAACCCTGTCTGCTGCACCACCTGCATCACCAACACTGCCACCCCTCTGCAATTTTTATACATACAACATAATTAGGAAAAATAAACTGTGCATATATGAACTTGCAATTGCTTATGTAGGCCAAAATCCTAGGTAATGTCAAGCACTAAAAAAAGTTTTTGAAGTGGAACCTGAGTGGCAATGGAATCCAGCTCATCAAAGAACAGCACACAGGGAGCAGATTGGCGAGCTTTATCAAAGATTTCCCGAACATTGGCTTCACTTTCACCAAACCACATTGTTAGCAACTCAGGACCTTTAACACTGATGAAGTTAGCTTGGCATTCATTTGCAATAGCCTTTGCCAAGAGAGTTTTACCACACCCAGGTGGGCCGTAGAATAAGACACCTTTAGATGGTGACATCCCGAACTTCTCAAACTTCTCAGGATGCTCAACAGGGTATTGGACGGTCTAAAAGATAACAAAGGGAAAAGCAGTACATGTTATCAAAAGTATGAGAGAGAAGTTGGATTGTTAAATTTACTATAGAAATTGACTTGGATAAAATGTTGCAAATATCATACCTCTTGTAATTCTCTCTTGACATTCTCAAGACCACCGATATCATTCCAGCTGACATTTGGTACTTCAACAACCTAAACAGCAAGAAATCAAACATAATCAGTTATTGAGATATCTAGTGTAGCTGATATAATACCAAACTCACAAAGGACAAAAAAAATGAGAGGGCGCAGAAAAACTTACTGTCTCACGCAGTGCAGAAGGATTGCTAGTTCCAAGAGCAGTCTTGAAGTGCTCATTGGTGACTGCCATGGAATTTAGTATCTCAGCATCAATTGACTCATCTTCCAAATCAATGATATCCATCTTTTCACGGATACACTGTAGAGCTGCTTCAGTACAAAGGGCAGCCAAGTCTGCACCGACATAACCATGTGTATCTTTGGAGATTCTTTCCAAATCAACCTACACAGACAGAAGACGTTAAATATTCAAACTTCACTTTAGGAAACAAAATGTTAAAAATAAAAGGAGACCAAAAGAAGAAGGTAAGGTTAATTGCAATTACATCATCAGACAATTTCATGTTCTTGGTATGAATGCGTAGGACCTCCAGGCGGCCAATCTCATCAGGCACACCAATATCAATCTCTCTATCAAATCTCCCAAACCTCCTAAGAGCAGGGTCAATGCTGTTGGGACGGTTTGTAGCACCCATAACAATTACGTGTGCACGTGACTTCAGCCCATCCATCAGAGTAAGAAGTTGAGACACAATTCTTCGCTCCACCTCTCCGTTCGTCTTCTCACGCTTAGGAGCGATTGAATCGATTTCATCAATGAAGATAATAGAAGGAGCGTTCTTTTCAGCCTCCTCAAAAGCCTTCCTCAAATTGCTCTCACTCTCTCCAGCCAATTTTGACATAATTTCAGGTCCATTGATACAGAAGAAGAATGCCCCAGTCTCATTAGCAACAGCTCTGGCAATGAGAGTTTTACCACTGCCAGGTGGGCCATACAGGAGAATACCCTTAGGGGGCTTCACACCAATTGATTTGAACAGTTGTGGGTGGCGAAGGGGGAGCTCGACGAGCTCACGGATCTGGGCCATTTGCTTACGGACCCCACCAACATCATCATAACCCACTTCATCAAGGCGCTCCTCATCCTCGCGCTTCACAGGCTCTCCATCACAGAATATCTCAGTGTCAGGGGCCACCACACAATACTCAGCTGGGTCTGTTTCTATCACCTTGAACTCTACACTGCGCATGCCTCCACGTACCAGGAAGAGGTCATTCTTCCTAACTGGACGGTATGCCTCCAAGAAATATGCTGTAATGTTTCATAAAGAAGGTCAATGTTTGTCATGACAAAGTATTTCACATTTCAATGCAAAATTCAAGGTACATGATATTATGAAAAACATAAACTTACTTTTACCCAACTTCTTTTTTATATAGCAAAAATTTTGATTGTATTCGAAGCATGGAAAATAATAAGCAAAGAGCATGGTACTAACAAGAGCATTGGCAACTATCAAAAGTTTTCCAGTAGCTAACATCTAAGTAATTCATAGCAGTTCATTATTAAAATTGCATATAAGATAGATACCAAAACAGACTAATTTCTAACAAAAAAATTCAAAAAAATTAATCCTAATAATATTGCTAAAAATAAAAAGAATGTCATGCAATTTATTTGCTAGTTCAAAAATAAACAAAAATGTAATAATGTCAAAGTGTACACAAGAGAAGGAACCAAAGCATAACAGTAATCAAGGAAGAGAACAATATAAACTTACGTTTCAAATAGGTTTCAAAGATATTCCCGGAAAGCCCCTCAATGGTATCATCAATTGGCAGAATGTGGACCCTCTTACCATACTTCACATCCTGGCATTGATGCACTGATACTACATCACCGAGCCTGACCCTCAAGTTTGACCTGACAACCTTATTCATCCTTATCTTGGGCTCCTCACATGTTTCATCAGCAAGAGCAATACAGACTGTATCTCTCCTTTTCTTGCCCTGAAATGCATTTCCCAATGTCAGCTACTTCTTAGTTTTGTTCATATACAAGTAGACAGTGGTGGCAAGAAAAAGGCCAGAAACATTGTTTGTGTCATCAAATTGGTGTTGCCAATTTCAATCACTACAGCCTCAAAAGGGTGCCATGATTTAGGTTTACATATATGCCGAAAATAACTTGAAAAGCTCCTTAAAAAACATAGATGATGTATATTTCATTTTTAAAAAGCTTCCATTTTATTTTAGTTCAATTGTTCACTAAATTTACAAAGAAATAGCAATGCCTGCCACTCAAGCTACAAATTGTTGATTCCACACTGCTAAAAGTTAAATTTGTCAGCAAGGGTTTGTTACTTGTTGATTAAGGAACTATCAAGGAGACTAATGTGTAATTAATTCATGAGGAAGGATCCATTGCCAATGAAATCAAATTTTAAATAACTATTTTATAACTTTGAAATAACAAAACTAGTTTATTGGATACACCAAACGGATAAAAAAATTTACATCATTTTTTTATTTCTGTGTGCATCAAGAGCCAACAAAAATCAAAGGATCAAAAAATTAGCAAATTAATCCCCTCTTTTGATGGCCAACGAAATGATGTCAAAATCCAACAATATTTTATATATATGTAACTGAGATGATATAGAATACATTTAACGGTTTGAATTTTTTAAGTTATGCACAAATCAAAAGGTTGGCACTGTTTGGCACCAATTACCATTGGCATAGAATCCATTCACTTAATTCAGTAACACTGCCTTCAAACAAATTATAAAAAAAACCCTTCCATTCTTATCTTTAGATGAGAATTTTTTCACTAAATTTAGAAAGATACACAACTCAAGCTACAATTTGTTAATTAAACTGCTGAAAATTAAATCCATCAGGCAGGGTTTATTACTCAATTTGTTAATTAAGTAAACTGTCAAGGAGATCAATTTGTAATAAATTCATTATCACCGCCTCTGGGTTGATATATGTAAATTATTTAGTAATAAGGGGCTAAAAATACAAATTAAGCCAGTCTATTAGGCAATGCATCCAACCTGATACTGAAATTTACCACGGGAATTGGAACCAATTACTATCCCCTAAGAATCACAGCCTTCAACTTATTGCAGATCTTAAAAAGGCCATTAATTCTATTTGATAAGCTAAAAAACTTTCAGATCTACTTAATCAGATAATTTAGCAAGTTATGAAACGAGAGACAGGCTATACCAACTACAAAATCAACAAATGTCGAATAAAAACAATCTCATATACAGCATAAGAATCCTCACCTTCAAAAGGATCGTGTCACCTCTAAAGAGCTGAAGCTTCTCCATCGTCTCAGGATGGAGGCCGACCACAGAATTGTCATCGTTTGTTGCCTCGTCAACAATCAACCGATTCGGTGACTTCTTTCTTTCCAAAATCGCCGTGCTCAGGTCCCTCTTCCCTTTCCTGAAAAAAAAGAGACAAATATATCGATTTTTCTTTACAATCAAACACCAACCCCAAAATCCAAGAGCTAAAGGGGTTAAAACTTTTAGAAGGAGAGAGCGATCTTACGGATCTGCTGATGAGGAAGACTCGCCTTGATTCGCCATTAAAATATTTTGAGAGAATTGGAGAATGTAAAGGTAGCTGGAAGCGAGAGATGAGAGACGAGTAAAAGAGACGCTTACGATCTGGAGAGAGGAGAGGGGAGGCGTTTATATAAGGAGATATGGATTTAGTTACTTGGGGTCCTGGTTAAGGAATAACCATTCTTGTTCCCAAAGAAAGGATTCTATTTCTGACAACCATCCGATTTAGATCGGACGGTGAATAGAGACGGAGATCGTGGGGGTGTCTAACAAGCGCTTGATTTGGGATAGTCGGTTTAGGTTGGTTTGCCTCGTTTAAGCCCGGATTAGACCGAGTCTTGGCAATTAATCCGATGGCGGAGAGACCAAAATATTAGGCGGTTACTCGTCTCCAGTTCATTCCCATTAAATGAATACTGGATATGTCCGTTGAACATTGTAAATATAGAAAATTGACAAAATTGGAATTCTCTATTCTAGGAGATGTTTAAATTTAACAGATCCCTTATTAGTATTTACAATGTAGAATTATAGATAATAACATTAACAATGGTAAGAAACTTTTTCGTTTTCTAAAAGGAGGTAAGAAAATTTTATACCGTAAGGCAAATTGTAGTTTAAGAAACCTTTTCATTATATTTTCATAAGAATAAATCAAACTTATTATCAACTTATTATTGTAAAATCACTAGCACAATTTGCCGTGATTTTTATTTTTACCCAAAAACAAAATTATTTTAAAATAAATAACCAAGATTTTGTAAAAAAATTATTTCTACCCAAGCCGTAAATATTATTTACGTTTGAATTCTTAATTCAAACCGTAAATATTCTGTACGGTTTGAATTAAGAATTCAAACCGTAAATAATATTTACGGCTTGAAATCGGATTTAAAACCCGCCCATGACTCCCTTCTTCTCCCTCTCTACCTCTCCGCCAGAACACAAAAAAAAAGGAAAAACGGCTCCGCGCCTCCGCCCCTCCGCCCGAAGACCGGCGGTGACGCCCTCTCCCTCGCCGCCACCCTCTCCCGCCGCCACTCCCTCTCCCCTCCGCTGCCACCTCTTCCTCCTTCACCGGCAGCCTTCACCGCCTCTGTCGCCTCCTCGATTTGAAATTTCGGGTAAGTTTTTGTATTTCGATTAAAATTTGATTAGGGTTTAGGATTAGAGTTTAGGGTTAGGGTTATTGGCACGAATTGGTGTTGCGAAAGACCTCGTTGATAGTGTTGGGTTGAGATAATTGCACTTGAATTTTTGAATCGTATCGGGTTGTTGATTTTCCCGAGCGATTGATCGATCGTTTCGTTGTATGTTGTAATGCGCTTGTGCGTGTTATTGGCTTATGATGTGATATTCTATCTTGTGTATGGTATGACTTTGTGCTTGTGCATGGCTGTTATGTTGTGTATGATGTTCTGTTGTGTTTACCAGACATTGAATTGGCAGGGACCATATTACAATTTATTTATTATTAGATGTTGTTTTGGAAAATTATAGTCCTTATGTGAATTGTAGTAATTAAAAGGGGCTAAGTGTAAGAAATGAGTTTTTGTTCGAGATGGACTACTCGGGCCATTATGTGAATTGTTTACTCCTAATGCGATTCTGACATACTTTCCTGCGTGGACTACTCGGGCCATTATTTCTAATTCCCAGCGATTTCTATTGTAGCCGCTCGCTTCATAAATAAGCGATTGCAACTGCTCGAATGATAAATTTTCATCAACCCAATACGTATTTACTGGAGGTTTGGAGTAACGTGCCCCATTCTGGTCAAAAATGAATTTCCCTCCAAAATGTATTGAAATTCCAATAGGCATGGCCAATAAACTACATTCGTAAATGGTAAATATTTTGTCAGTTTACTGATTTCAATCGTGAACAGTTGTGAATAGTCATATATGAACTTGAACAGTAGATACGTACATGATCAGCAAATACGTATATGAATGGTACATGAACAGTAGATACGTAAATGAACAGTACATTCATATATGAACAGTAAATACGTATATGAACAGTAATGAACAGTATATACATATATTTACAGTAAATACGTATATGAACAGTACATACATATATGAACAGTAAATACGTATATGAACAGTAAATACGTATGTGAAAAGTTACAAAAAAAAAATACCTAATTCAGCAGACTTCTCCTTCTCGGAGTCCTTCCTTCCTCTTCTCTTTCTTCTTCCTCTCTTCCTTCTCCTTCTTCTTCTTCCTCTCTTCCTCTCTTTCTCTCTCTTTCTCTGAGGAAGAAGAACTCCCGTTTTATAGCCAAAAAACGGTTTAAAAAAAAAAAATTCAAGCCGTAAATAATATATACGGCTTGGGCAGAAATAAATTTTTTTCAGAAACTTGGTTATTTATATTAAAATAATTTTGTTTTTGGGTAAAAATAAAAATCACGGCACAATTTGTGCTGTAAGTCACTATCATGTGGGCGCTATTACTAATATAGAAGACCGTAAATATGAGCCAGTGCTCAGTATTTTATTTCTTTATTTTTATTTATTTGCCAAGCATTAGTAGCAGGGGCGGAGACATTAAGGGGAAATGGGGTCAATTGATCTCTATTTTTTTTTAATTTTTTTGTATTTAGATATGATTTTCTATATAATTTAGAGTGAAATGGCTTTATATTATAAAATTGACTCTCATTTTTCATAGAAAAATTGTATATGATTGACTCCCGTATATTTTTTACTCCCATAGTTCGAAAGTTTGGCTCTACCCCTGATCAGTAGCTTGTAATTGAAACTATTTAAGGAGAATTTAATATAGAAATGGACTCATTGGAAACATAAAAAAAATACATTTCCTTTGTAATTATATTTCCATTTTATGCGCCAGTTTATATTAAATGTCAAATACGTCATTTCTCTTTTCTTGTAGACAACTTAATCTTTCTTAAATAAAGTATAAAATAAGAGAAAAGATGAAATAGACAACTTAATCTTCTTTAAATTTAAATTTAAGTAACAACCAAACATGACCTTACTGATTAAATTTTTTTTAAAAATCAATGCCCACAGAAAACAACCCGCTAATAATTCATATAATTTATGATTTAAAACAAATAAAGTTTGAATTTAAGTTATATAAAAATTTAAACTTTTATAAACAAATTTCTACAACATAGTTTCTGAAAAGAAAATTCATTATCTATAATTTAACAAGTATCACACATTCACACCTATGATTATA
This sequence comes from Carex kokanica, assembly GCA_025461125.1. NCBI lineage: Eukaryota > Viridiplantae > Streptophyta > Magnoliopsida > Poales > Cyperaceae > Carex > Carex kokanica. Next base: position 1,690,188 of record JAJGRX010001034.1, on the reverse strand, counting down.
TGATAAGAGTCACACAAAATCACAATTCCTAAAAGTAATTGGGCTAACTAACTGTTTTTAGGTGTTCTCAAAATTAAGAACACGGCGCTGCCAATAGAAAGCTTTTATTAATCACTTTTTAGAAATTGAGGTATCTAAAGTTTCTAACTCTCACATTTCTGAAATTAATTTTAGAGTTTCTATTAAGTCACGTCAGCAATAAATTAATAAGGAGAAATAATTTGAGCCAATTATTTGACCAGCGTGGAGTTTATAAACAGTTTCTTAATAAGAAACTTTCATGCATAGTTTCTAAATAAGAAACTCTCTCGCATCTCTGAAACTGAATTAGAAATTGTCACATCATATTAGAAACTCTCATAGTACCAGGGATGTAGATGCTCTTAGAAACTGTCTCGTTATTTCTGGAAGTTTAATTTATTATTATAAAATTAACATCAATAATAATATCTCTCCGGAACATTTGTATTGCTTTATTTGATTTTTTTTTACTTGATTGTAATGTTTTGGTACGTTGTTGACTTAAATGTTTCTGAGTCACAATTTTAATTTTCCAGGAAAAAATAGAATGAGAATATATATTTATTTTTAAATTTTTATATCCCTATATTTTCTAACGCAGCTTCCCTTATCATGCGCCTGTGTTCTTTAACCGAGACTTGAAAAATGAAAGGCACTCTTGTCATCTTGTGATTCTTAATATATTAATTCCTCCTTTAATAATTTTTAATTACTCTACAAAAATCACACCTAACGACGCCCCATCTTTTTCTAAGCAGAGAAAGTCGCCCATCTTACCACCAACAACGAGTTCTTCATTTGTTTAAGTCTGGTTTAAATAAAAATGCATAAGAGATCTGTTTATAACTTGAGTAGAACTAGAGTGTGATGTGCTCATCAAACTCTTTGGTGAACATAACTCTATAATCTATCGGATTCACTTCAAACGAGATGAATTCAAACCGTTGAAACCGATGTATTTCACGAGTGATGTGTGTACATGCAAAATTTTGAATTTTTTGAATTCATTTAGTCTAAAGTCAAGTGGTCAAAATTGATGAAAAATGAATAATCAAAATGAAGTTTTAGAAGTTATTTTAATGCATTCATTTTTCATCAATTTTGACCGCTTGACTTTGTACTAAATAAATCCGAAACATTCAAAATTTTGCATGTACGCACATCACTCGTGAAGTACATCGGTTTCAACGGTTTGAATTCATCTCGTTTAAAGTGAATACGATAGATTATGGAGTTATGCTTACCAAAGAGTTTGGTGAGCACATCACACCCTAAATCTACTCTTATAGCTTTATATAGTGGCCAAGTCTAGATAGTTAAACAATAAACAACCAAATGTATGCATAAAATCTTAAGATTTTTGAAGAGAAAGTTCAAATTTTTTTTTTGCTATATTCTTGGCTAATCATAAAACTTAAAACAATTAATTTAGAAAAGTAAGCCACAAGAGTAGGTATTTGACTAAATTAAGCACTTCATTAAGTCACCGGAGTGGATAAGAGTATATTAATTTAGGTTGTTATTAAGTAGAATAAAGATTTTTTTCCCTCGGCTCCTATCCCCCATTCATCTCCCAATCATTAATTATCTAGGGGACCACAACTTCAAGGACAAAAAGACAAAAGAAAACGCGTATCAATCATTTATTAAGTGGGGGACCGCTAATTAACTAGGGGGGCCGCTTATATTTGAAAAATTTTACAACTGACGCGCACAAGTATTCATATATAATATATCAAGTATTCATATATAATATATTAAGTATTCATATCTAAGATATCAAGTATTTAAAAAAAAACTGGGCACATTACTTACCCATTTTTTACACGTTTTTAGAGGTGGTTTTTTTTTTCTCCGTTCACTCTAACCAATATTTCTGATAATCTATGAAGAATTTTGCGAATCTAAAATCACATACGTCTTCTATGCAATTTTCTCTTTCAAATGAGATCCATGATGAAGTACTTTTGAGTTATCCGTCGCACAAGTATTCATACCTCGTAAAATTATTTATATCTCGTCGTGCAAGTATTCATACCTCGTCGAGCAAGTATTCATACCTCGTCGAGCAAGTATTCATACCTAAGATATCAAGTAAAAAATAATTGAGTGGTAATGAAATTTCAATTGGTAAAAATGAGTGAATGATGTATCCAGTTTTTTATTTGTGAAATACTGATGAGGTATGAATACTTAAATGACAAGGTATGAATACTTGTGCAACAGACAACTCGAAAATATGTCATCATGGATCTCATTTGAAAGAGAAAATTGCGTAGAAGACATTCGTGATTTTAGATTTGCAAAATTCCTCACAGATTGTGATAGACCTAATTTATATACATATTCGATCTGATTTTTATCATAAAATAATACCAAATATCTTGTATTTTGAACATAAAGAGAATAGAACACACCTAGAATCAAGTTACTGCGTTTGCTCGGCTTTAATTTGCAGGAAATGAAGGAAAATGAAGAAAAACGAAGAAAAATGCCCAGTGCGGACGCACAGATTGCGATACGGCCGCACTAAGTACTTAGAAGGATTTCTGGACACGCGCCAATTTGAAAAAGGTATAATGAGCTGTGCATCAAAATTCGTGCGGACGCACGGATATTGATGCGGACGCCTCTGGTCGCACAGGAAAAGTCCGAGCCTAGTGCGGACGCAGTGAGAACCAGTGCGGATGCACTCTGGCCGCACTCAAAACGCATTGAAATTTCAACTTCCGACACACAGTTCGTATTTTGGCCATAACTTGGTCATACGAACTCCGATTTGGGTGAATCAAAGCTTGACGGAACCAGGACAACAAGATCTACAACTTTTATGAAGGAAAGAAATCCAAATTCGGAATGTAAAATCCCGTGTGAACGCAAAAAGGTCACATTCAGCCTAAAAATCGAGTTTTCTATTTCCGGCGCTTATAAAAACGACCCAGGAGTGAAATATGGAAAGTGGGGACGTGGGAAAACTTGTGAAGCAAGTATCTAATGACTCCCCATGTCCATTTGCTCCAGAATTAACAAAGAGTTCTCCTATAAAAGAGCTACAACTTTCCTTTCCAAAGCATCCACTACCAATCCCTACAACACATCTCATTCTCTCTCTACACACACAACTTAGCAACAATTTTCTGAAGGAGGCAAAGCTTTCAAGCAAGGAGAAGAAGGGTTTCTTGAGCAAGATTCGGCAAGATTGAGGTTCTAGATTCAAAGGGTGTAATTATTCTTTATTTCATTTCCTTTTATTCTTTGCCAAACTTTGCAATGTTTCCCTCCAAGAGGGAGTAGTTCTCTCTCTAGGGGTTTAGGTCAATATGCATGAACTTGTTTAATTCTATTTTATTCGATTATTTGCTTTTATTATGATTGTTTTATCGGATTTGATTGTTAATTTATGTGATTTAAATAATTTGTGTTAAATACATAATTAGTACTTGAATTGTAGCATCTCGTTTTGGTTTCAAAAGAACCAAAATTGACTAGGATCAATAGGATAGTACCAAATTATGAATACAAATACCTTAGGTTTAGATTAAGATTCTAACCAATTTAATATAAGCCGGAACTACAGAAATTAAGGTTAGGGACTTGGTGAAGAACCTAAACGAGAAGTCAAACCCTAATTAGGACATCTCAAATCGAATCGGATATTGGTATCATGAACTTAATTGAGAAGTACCAATATTTGAGGAGAGGAGAGACTAACAAGAGCTTATGGTCTAGGTAGCTAGGGTGAAGAACCTAAAACGTGAAGTCCGAATTACTTAGACACGTTATTAATTCATGAAAGTGACCTTTAATGACATATTAGGTTAGAAACCTCATCAAATCATACATGAATTTAAGCAAATACCGAATGAATAGAATTAACAAGGGATTGTAGACCAAAGACCCCTAGATTCTCTTAATCTTGAAAACAAACCGACTTTTCTTTGCTTTACTTTTATTTTTAATTGTTTAAAAACTCCTTTCTTCGGGTATTGAACCCAACCTTAGGATTTTTAGTACAAACCCCCCAAATTTACTTTATTGCACTTTACTTTCTTTCTTTTCTGAAATTTATCATCTAAAGTTGAAAATTAAGTATTTATCTTACTCCTTGTGGTTTGATACCCGATAATATACTACACGGTAGGATTGTATACTTGCGATCTAAACCGAAAGTGTATTTGAGGATAAAGCTTTTTACATATACCCTTTGCACGTATCAGATTGTCAAAAATATTGGTTAGAGTGAACGGAGAAAAAAAAATCACCTCTAAAAACGTGTAAAAGATGGATAAGTAATGTGTCAAGTTTTTTTTTTTTTTAAATACTTGATATCTTAGATATAAATACTTCATGTATTATATATGAATACTTAATGTATTACATATGAATACTTGTACTCGCTGCGAGAATGACGCGTTTTGTTTTGTCTTTTAGCGCTGAAATTTGTGGTCCCCTCTTAATTAGTGGTCAACAAAGGCAGTTATTGACTGGGGGATGAATGGGGGATAGGAGCCGGGGATAGTTAGTCGGTCCCTATTAAGTATTGGGATAACTGAAAATCCTAAAACTCATTTTGAATTACTTTACTTCTTTTTGCAACAGGAATGTATATATAAAAAAAAAACTAATGCCAGATTTATTCTGCAGGTAAGTTATAAAATAAATACAAATAAGAACATCTACATCTCTGGTACTATTAGAGTTTCTAATCTGATGTAACAGTTTTTAATTCAGTTTCAGATATGTGAGAGAGTTTCTTATTTAAAAATTATGCAGTAAAGCTTCTTATTAAGAAACTGTTTATAAATTCCATGCTAACCAAATGGTTAGCTCAAATTATTTCTCCTTTTTAATTTGTTACTGATGTGGCTTAATAGAAACTCTAAAATTAATTTCAGAAATGTGAGAGTTAGAAATTTTAGAGACCTTAATTTCTAAAAATTGGTTAACAATTATTTATAAATTCATTTAAGTTGCTGGAACGTAGATGCTCTAAATGCTTGTTAAAAACATTAATTTCATCAAATCTTACAATTTCGCACTTGCTGCATAATACGAAGGGAGTTGTTTAAATCATATATTTGGCTTGGTCGGTATCAAACATAAACAATTATGTTATATGCAGATACCACAGAGAGAGCAATTAGAAACAACGAAAATTGGGGAATAAATCTGCTGCTATTCTCAAGGAATAACAGGATCCCGTCCATTAGTCTTTCTTAAAATTCGTACATGAAAAACTTCTTTGATATTTATGCATGAAAAACTTTGAATCGGAATAACAGGTTCGGAATAACAGGTTCCTGTTATTCCTTGAGAATAACAGCAGATTTATTTCCTGAAAATTGAAGTTCCTCCGCATAAGTTACCACCCACAATATGTAGTGACCTGGTGGATAATAATACGGAAATAAATAATCCTGACTACATGTAATATCCTCTTGTTGAAATTCTGTAGCCTATTGTGTGCCCAGATCCTGACAATACACGAGATACGGAAATAATAATCTGGGCAGTACAGATGGACATCTACGAATATAAACCAAAATCATGCTGGTGCATGATCGCTATAATTCATGGCATCTCTCAGCCTGACGAGCACAAAAGAATAAAAAAGATTCGCTGATATTAAAAGTGGTCCCCCAATAGCCAATATAAAATAATATCTTATAAGTGCTACATCGCCAAAAATATAAATTTGCTCAACTCAAAGTCGTATACTAGGTTTTTATCGGCATGTCCGAAACACCAAAAGTAATTGATCTCATTCTACCATAACATAAACAGAGCACATATATCTCCTCAGATACAACTTCAAAATAGAATGAAGATATAAATTTAAAGCCTACAGGCCAGCCTTCTTCCTAAGGTGCTCCTTGAAACCCATGATATCCCCCTCCCACCGCGTCACCGCCTGGTTCTCACAAACCCAAATCTCATGTGCCACCTGATTAATCAGCCTGAAGTCGTGACTCACCAACACCAGACCACCATCCCACTCACTCAGCGCCTCAGCCAATGAGTCAATTGTCTCAATATCTAGATGGTTAGTCGGTTCATCAAGTAGCAGCATCTGTGGCTGCCTGTATGCAAGCCAAGCAAATATAACCCGGCTGCGCTGTCCGTCAGATAGGTTTTTCATAGGCATCACCTGAGCCTTCCCTGATAACCCAAATCTGCCAACAGCCGCGCGCATGTGCTCCTCTCCAGTACCCGGGTACTCTCTCATCATGTATTCCAAAGCTGACAAGTCCATGTCAAGCTTCTCAGCCAAGTGCTGGTGATATTGAGCGATTTTCAGATGATTATGACGTCTCACCATTCCATCCAATGGTGTCAACTCACCTGTCATCAGCTTAAGGAGTGTGCTCTTCCCAGCTCCATTAGGGCCCACCAAGGCGATGCGCGAATCTAGATCAACCCCGAAATCAATGTTCTTATAAATGAGGTTATCAGGTGTGTAACCAAAAGTGACCTCCGCAAATTGTAAAACAGGAGGAGGCAACTTGCCGACATCGGTGAAGCGAAATACCAAGACCTTGTCGTTCGCAACTTTCTCAGTGAGGCCGCCACGCTCCATCTTGGCAAGGGTCTTCTCCTTGGACTGGGCCTGGCGGGCCAGCTTGGCAGATCCATGTCCAAAGCGAGCAATGTACTCCTTCATGTTGGCGATCTGCTCTTGCTCCCACCTGTACTGTTTCATCTGGTTCTCCTCTAGCTCAGAACGGGTCTGCACATACTGGTCATAGTTGCCAGTGTAGATTTTCAGCTTCTTGTTCTGCATGTGGATGATATTGGTGCACACACCATTTAGGAAATCCTGTGAATGGGACACAACCACCAAGATCCTGTCAAACTTCTTCAGCATTTCCTCCAGCCACACACAAGCTTCCAGATCTGCAAATAAAATATAAGCAAACAGGTACATGATTAACCCAAGGACCAAACTGATAGCATCCATTAAGTAGAAGACATAACTTTGTAAAGAGCACTGTTTGGATTCATCATTCTTACTTGGAATTAGCTAATTTCCGTGAAATTAAGGCTTATTCGGCTTCTGATATATACAGATTAAGCTTAAGATAACAAATCATATATGACATTGCCTTTCTTTGATGAGGAGGATTCAAATGCCTCATCAATGTTTTCAAAGTCAAAACAGTCGATCCGAACCGCTCAACATGATCTCAATATTAAAATGTGCTTGGAGACCAAACTTTATATTTTTTGGAAACTTTTACTACATTTTGGATAGGTACAATATTGCTGTTTCTCGATGCTCCTTCGGATCGACTGTTTCAACTTTGAAAACATAGATGAAGGATGTGAGGCACGATGAGGCATGAAAGACACGAGGCATTTGAAGCCTCCTCTTCTTCCATATTTACACTTTTGGCACCTACGTTGGACAGCTCAGCAGATGGAACAAATGAAGAAAATGACGTACCAAGATGGTTAGTAGGCTCATCGAGCAAAAGAATGGTGGGGTTCATGAACAAGGCCCTGGCAAGAGCAATCCTCATACGCCAACCACCCGAGAAGTCCTTGGTTTTCTTTGCTTGCATTTTTTTGTCAAACCCCAGTCCAAACAAAATCTCAGCTGCACGTTTCTCAGCAGTTGCGGCATCAAGTGCATCCAACCGCTCATATATGCGGTCCAGCTGTTCCCCTCCACCATCGTCCTGAAATCAATAAAACACATACATGTCAGCAAAATAGTAATACCTTAGATACAGTAAGTTGTCAGCAAAATAAGTAACTTTGATTAAATGAAAGGTCCCTTATTAACACAAGCAACTTCCCCCAATCCCCACATATATTGCACTGTACTTTAGCAAACTACAAATGACTTTCATCACTCAACATCAACACATAATTTCTTATAGCAAATTCCGTCGTGTTAATTACTGGCTAGTTCAATCAAACACCTCACCTACGGTCCTTATTTGCAAACTAACCTAAGCAAAAACATTGCAGAGAGGCAAATCCAACCCCCAAAAAATGTCATATTAATAAGGGTTTACATTTAGGCTTGGAATGACAGCTTAAGTATTGAGATATGCTTCCAAAAAATCGAGTATTGTGATGACAATAGAGAGCAGAATTGGAATAGTGAAATCCATCTTCAATTACTCGTATACAGATCAGAAGATTTAAATGATGTTAAAGAATCAAGTACAAAAAAACTGAAATTTGTTGATAGGTCCTTTATACCCAAAAAACCAGCATTGACATACTAACATACGCAACTAATTGTTTTTCAACCTAGATACATGTTATAAATGATTATGAAGAGAACTGTTAAATTTGTCAAAAAATTGAAAGCAAATAAGCAAACATAGCATGACCCCAAAGTTAATAGATTGATGAAGTACATTATTGGTCAAGAACAGCAATAACCGTTTAGGGTCAAAGTTCATTTATTGAAGTTTCATTGTTGCTGTGCACGAAACAACTTTTGTACATACAGCTGCCAGATCAGCATATTTATTGCCAGTAAAATTACAAAATAATGAAACAGCCCTATCTTAATGGTTATCATCATAACAAAATCAAATACAGAAATCAGTTTTACTTGAACTTTTACCAAAAACATGGTTTCATAATTGCTTCCTCTCCAAAAAAAGAAAAATTCAGTGATACACAAAACTTCGAAAATATCCAAATAATACTATTAAGTAGTTAATACAGTTCTTCACACGTTGGCGGAAATCCACGGGGTCCTGTTGACAGCTGCAGAGTGTGGTTGATTTATCTTTAGTTTGTAAATTAAATACAGAACACAAAGGCCCATAAAATCCTACCTTTCCTCAGTGCAATTAGTATCTAATGACACCTTTGCATATCATTTCCAAGATTCTTGTAAAAATATCATAAAAGTTTCCAAAAAATAGGAAAAACAAACCTGTGCAGCAAGTTCCTCAGCTTCTTTCTCAAGCTTTACCCTCTCTTCATCACAATTGATTACTGCCTCAAGAGACGACATGTCAGAGGCCTCAATTTCCCGTGAAAGATGGTAGATATCCATGTGCTCTGGTATCGGCAGCTCTCGGCATCCCAGTGCTGTAAGTAAGGTTGACTTGCCACAACCATTCAAACCCAGCAAACCATACCGTCTAAAATTTAATAATATTAACATTTAATAACAGATTAGCATCGACAGCCTGCTTTCATATTTAATCATATAAATGCAAAAATAAGCCCCTCTTACTCATTGTCAGTACAAAAACAGGAGAGAGTAGCTTCCATGAATATTAGGTAGGAGGCATAGTGATTTCTAGATGATATTTCTATAATCGTGCACAATAACACACTCATTCAACTTATAAACCATACAGTCTGAAGAAGATCAGCATTTGATTTATAGATCCATTTTAATAAAAGACAATTTATTTGATTTACTTACATACAAGCACATTTCAAATTCACGCTGCTCTTTAGTAAAACTCCCATTTAATTAAATGTTAGAAGCACAAAGATCAAATTATGAGTTTACCTCCCATAGTTGAGCTCCAGATCAGAGTCTACTATAAGGTCGTGCCCATGAAAAGTTAAGGATAGGGACTCTATCTGCAATTTGCACAATAGTTACACGAAAATACTAGTTAGAAGGTTAAAAGAGATCCACAGAACTTCAAGAATATATACTGAAAATATTGACATCTTAAAAATTATACAAAGTTTGTAAGTAAGACATATATAACCATGTAGGTCCAGATAAAATAAATTAATAGCTAAATAAACAAAACAAAACAATGTGTGAGTGTCGCAATATAACTCTCATGATACCTTTTCATATCAACTATTGATTTATACAGTGGAATCAACAATACCCTCATGCTTTAAAGTTGTGAATGAAATGGGACAATCATTTCAAGGATTTAACAATGATGACAAAACTGAAGATGTTCTCTTCTTGAGAACACACAGACAAAACATACTTTTGACCAATGTGAACAATAAAAAGTTTCAACAAAATTGAGAAATCTAAGGGGGCATGAAGCATACATGAATATCCCGAGACTGTGGATGCGAAGTCAGAACCGCAGTACAGGTACGATCCGATAATGTCAGAGCATCCATTCCGTCAGAAACCTTGTTTACTCCATTAGAAGAAGATGAAGACGTCGCAGATGCAGCTTTGCCACCCCTCTTTGCTGCGGCAGCGGCCTTCTTCTGAGCAGCCTTCTTCTTGCTCGCGTCAGACACCATTTTCCTATGGAAAATCTACCGATTTAATTTCTTTTTTCAATAAGGAGGAAATCAAAATTTGCACGAAAGATTCTTGATCAAGAAAAAAACAAAAAAAAACAAAAAACTTACCGAGTTCTCAAAGTAGACGGTATCGAGCGGTGGGATTTGCGCTCCAATTAACGATCCTGAGGATAAAAAGAGCAATTTTCTCAGAAGAAACGAAGCTAAGTAAGTATAAAAACCTAGATCGATATATAGAAGAGGAGAACTTACGAACTAAAAATAAGTGGAGGATCGGGGCGGCCCTCTAGTTGATTAATAATCTAGGGTTTTCAGACTACGGAAAGATAATGATCTACCAAATAACGAACTTTTTTTTTGTGTTTTTAGATATTTTGGTAAATTCTCTTTCCAGGAAGGAAGGAAAGAGCGGTGCCCAAAACAAGGGTTCGAGGGTTTGGCAGAGAAGAGCTGGTCTTATATTTATACGAGGTATATTCGTTTCTTCTTCTTTCCTTTATTAGGGTTTTGCTAATTAACCCTCCAAAAACTGCAAAATTTCAAAGATAACTTTTGACAAAATAACGATAGAATTGGATAGAATTATGAAAAAAATAATTAAAAATATACGGATCATTTCTTTTCTTTACACTTCAGCTTTTTTTCTATTTCACTTCATGTTCAATTCCATTCTTTCAATATTTCAAATTTGTCAAACATGAGAAAAATAATGCTTAAAAAAACCTATTATTTTTTCTACTTTTTCATTTTTTCTATACATTTGTCGAATATCTATCATATCTTTATGATAAGAGGCGACATTTGGATGGATTCAGTTGATTTTGAATTCTAGATGGGGTTAGATTCCAATCTATTCAAGTTCAAATCAATATTAAGTCTTGAATCGTCATAATTTTATATTTCTATTATGCACTCCGAGAGCACATTCATCCTAATTTTACACATACAATGAGATTTTAAAACTCACAAACAAAGTAACATATATAAGGTCAAAATGACATAAGTCTTTAATTAGTTTACTGTTCTCTATTGCATTTAAAAAAATCAAATTTATTGTAGGTTAAGTTTTAGTATTTATTCTATCACTGGAGATATTAAACCTATTCAATTTAAATCAAGATTATCTTCAAGAACATCTATATCAAGAAAAACTCGAAATTATTTTCAAGAACATCTATATCATTTAAATCAACAGGCTGAGATTTATCGATCATTAATTAATTTGACACTTTAACAACTATCAATAATAATTTGTAGTATAAAAATCCAACAATCAAAATATAATTTTTAAATATACCTAATAAAATAATTGAATTTCATTTAGATCAATGTTAAGAAAAATATTGAACAACTATTTAGATAATTTATATTATTATTATATAAATAAATTAGCTAACCCAATTTTAAGTTAATAATAACAAGAAAATAACAAAGTACTCGACTCTCAAATTAAAATCAGGTCATTTCTTGAGCATCAGCGCTGGCGATCCAAATTGGTGGCTTTTTAAGGGCTTTTCTGCAAACTGCAACAGCAGCCCCTGATTTGTGACCTACACGTCACACGTGCCCTATAAAACTTGTGACCAGGAGAACTCCTTCATACGTCAATCGACAGGTTGGTGGACCTGGAAACGCGGACGGTGGAGATTTCGCGAGCAGTAAACATCGCGAAATCGCGAAACCTAAACAAAAGCACGAAGCTACAAAGAGTCGGGTCCAAACTCTAAACCTAAGTCGGTGAGCCTTTTAGGGGCGAATCAATATCGTCTGAGGTAACAATATATTTCTATTTGGATCACGACCGTCCGATCGAAATCCGGGTCAATCCGTCCCGAGATGGAACGCACGGGGATGCTTTAATAGTCGTGCTGATTCTGATTGAACGGTTTAGATCCAAACAAAAATATTATGTTACCTTAGGTGATAGAATTCTTTCGGTCAAGGTCTGCTTTTGTCAGCTGCCACTTCTGTTCCTACAACTGAATATAACAAGTAAATTGGGCCGTCATTATAATAGATGAGTTGACCTACGATCCAATAGGCTCGTTTTTACTGGACCGATGAAAATGATAGTTGATTGGGCTTATTGGTGCATCCTTGTTCGGGATAAAAGATTTTTTTTTTACTTTTGAAGGTAAAAACAATTCAATTTAATATATCATTAGTAATTTTTCATCACTATTTAATGAACCATTTTTTTAATGAACTTTATTTAATTTATTTAAGTTTAACTAAATTTAATATTGAATCTAGTTTTTGTAATTACCAACAGCTTTTAGATTATTGTTTCAGTTTTTTTATGTAATTACACAAATAATAAGTTTATTAAAATGGCAATTTCAAATTTAAATAATTTTTCATCAAAATTTGCACATAACATTAGAATGTCCTTTTTTCAGTATTTATATAAAAAAAGAAAGTGAAAGAGAGGAGGTAGCAAGAGATAGAAAGTGGAAGAATAAAAAAAAGTTAAGAGGGAGCTGGAAAGACGCACAGAAATACAAAAGAGGTGCGCACTTGGAATTTTTTTTATAAACCATAATTAAAAAATTAATTTTTAGGAAACCAACATGATTATTTTTTTTTTTACAAAAACCATCAGAACTGAATTTTTTTTTTTTTTGGGACCGAAATGTCATTTCAGTCCAGACTGTTTCACAAAAAAAGGCTGCGAAAAGTTGTGAAAAGCTGTGAAACTAGTCGGGACCGAAATGGCATTTCGGTCCCAAAAAAAAAAAAAAAATTCCGGGACCGAAATGGCAGTTCGGTTCTTATGATTTTTGTAAAAAAAAAAAGTAATCATGTTGGTTTCCTAAAAATCAATTTTTTAATTATGGTTTATAAAGAAAATTCGCGCACTTGGGGTTCAGAACTTCAAATTCCAAAGTAATTCAAAGTTTGAGTTTGAATTCGGACTGTCCGATTGGGATGCGAACCAATTCAATACGAGGTAGAATTCATAGAATTTTTTTAATATTCATACAGATTCTAATTGAACAGTCCAAATCCAAACTCAAACTTAGAGTTGCTTTAGGAATTCGAATTCGGGAGCTTGTGTAATTAGTGTTGGTACAGACAAAGCCAGCACACGGTGTACTTGTAACCACACTAGTAAATGATGATGTATGGACTATTTGGACTACCTCTTTTATAATAATAAAGGATTATTTTTTCATAGTAAATCATAATTATTCATTTTATCTTTCGAACGGTATAGATTAAATAGTTGATTTAACTCACGCAAGCTCTCTGTTTCACATATTGTAGGGTCATATGAATCTTTTTCCTCTTCGTCTTTCCCTCCAGTCCCACATGAGACCTCGGCGACTCTAACGACAACAAAGATGCCTAGATAAAATCCTCCTAAAGCCAAACGCAAGCATGCAAGAAGGTTGTTGTATAACGCAGAATTAGCGAAACTTGAAACCTGCTTTTGAGGAAACAAATCAATCGGGTGGGAGAGGCTAGCGATTTAATAGTTTTAATGCAAAACCTTTTTTTTATTGATATTATTAATGCAGACTTAACAAACCTTGCGTCAGCTAACCTACATTTTTTCGTGGATTTAATTCTTTTTATTTTGTAACTTTTTATTTTATTTTTATTGAAAAGGTTTCTAGATGTGTGCAGTTGTCATGACTAATGAGATTATACGGGGTGATATTTTACATATATAGAAACTTACAAATCAATCGAAAAGAATTCATGCTGACAAAAATGTATAGGGACTGTTCGGCAACAAGAAATTAAGTCTTCTTAAAACTTAATTCATTTTCTTTAGTTTCTTTAGCCACTTAATCTTGCCAAATACCGGTTCCTTAGCGCGGATTAAGATCACCTCTTTTAGCTTTTTTTTGCCCGGATCTTAATTCTTTACTCGGAACTTAAGGCACCTCTACCTCTTCTTTTAGCTTATTTAGCTTTCACTCATGGATTAAGACAACCGAACATCGATTCCTTAACACTCCTTAAGCTCTTAATCATTCACTCTTAATCCCTTGTTGCCAAACAGTCTCATAAAGAATAATATGGGAATGTGCATAAATTATTATTTGACTGTATCGTGAGAAGTGAGAACTCATATGGAGAATTCTAACTTTCCTTAGAAATTGTTGATTTAATATTAGTTTTCTTGTTAATATATTAATATTATTAAATCAAATAACTATTTTTCATTAAAAAAATTGAAAAAATTGTGCAATTATAATAAACACCAATCAAGCAGTGAAATATTAAATAGTTCATGCAGTAAAATAATAATTTGTTAGTTTGATTTGAAGAAAATCACCAATCAAGTGAGTTTTAACAAATTGACCATTTGTTAAAACTATAATTGGTGTTTCAAAAGCTCATTAAATTATAATAATTGGTTGAGCTCATTAAATTAGTGTTTCAAAAGCGTCAAGTATCTGAGAGAAATGCATTAAATTCTTGATAAAGAGGTGAGATTAATGAAGTGTAAAAGAAAGAGACGGATCATAATTAAAGTGTTTTCCCATTTCTTTGTGAAGTAATAGACGAGGGATGAAATTTTTATTCAATTCCATAAATAAATCAAAATCCAACAAAATAGACTTAAAAAAAAAATAAACAGACTTCAGAATCTTCCTTGATCCTTGCAGAACTTTTTTCAAGACAGACGCTTAAATCTACCGTATCTCTCTCAACTTGATCGTCAGTTCGTCACAAGAGAGAATTAATAACCGTCTGTTACATAGAAAAAAAATAAAATAAAGAAATCATAATCCTCGTCGATTACGAATTGGACCGCTGGGAATTCTGTGCTCGTGTGACGTGTCCAGGTCATTCTAGAAAAGTAAGCGCAGTTTCAAATCTTAGATTCTCATGTTTTCTCCGATCCAATCAAAGCTACCTGTGTTTTCTTAATAGAATTAAAAAAGAAGCGACCAGTTCGATATGTAATTCGAGATCGACCCTTGCATTACGTGGGAACCATTTGTCAGTGTCTACTTTAATATAAAGTAATCTCCACACAAGTTCGAATGTTACGATACAGTACTTACGCATGTCAAACCACTGACACTGGGCCCATGATCTATGGACCTTTATTGCCAGTGCACACCCGCCACATAATGTACGTTTCAGTATAGGTAGTAGAGAATCCTGCTTCCTGCACCGACGAAGGATCATAATTCGATTAATTAATCTTTCAAATTCAAATCAATTACTAACTGTTGGCAAACCTAAAGCAACCCTGTTCGACGAAGATTAAAAAAAAAAAAAAATCAAGAAATTCATATGCCAACAAAAGCACCTCCCGCTGTGCCTCTGTCCATGGCCCCAGCTCCATCCACCTTTTCCTCTAATCTCACTCAAGCTCAACCGCTCTCTCCTACCTCATTCTCATCCCATCTTCACCGTCACATCCATTAAAACGCCATGCCTAGTGTCGCCATTAAGCTCTACAGCGTCTTCTTCAAGCTCTTCCTCCGCCGTCGCCTCCAGTTACGTCTCCAGTCTCTCTCCTCCGACCAATCTCCGACCACCAGCACCAGCTCCTTTGGCGTTTCCTCTCGCCCCGAGGAATCAACCGCGCCAGCTAACCCCTCCTTTGCATCAGACGGCGTTGCAACCAAAGACATTCACATAGATCCGCTAACCTCTATCTCGATCCGAATCTTTTTACCTGACCCATCACGGCTCTCCGCTTCGGCGCCTCCGGTCCGACGAAGCAGCTTCCCTTCTCAGCCTCATCCAGTGGCACCATCCCCTCCGTCAGATCTCAACCGGCGCGCCAGCTTCGACGTGACAGCAGCTTACAATGGCTACCTTCCCACTGCGGATGCACGAAAGCGGGTCGGATCAAGACGATTACCTGTTATCATCCAATTCCATGGCGGTGCGTTTGTCACCGGAAGCAGTGATTCAGCTGCTAATGACTTGTTCTGCAGACGAATCGCGAAACTGTGTGAGGCCATTGTTATAGCTGTTGGGTATCGACTGGCACCGGAGAGCAGATACCCGGCTCCGTTTGAGGATGGGTTTAAGGTGATTAATTGGATCGCGAAACAAGCCAACTTAGCGGGTTTTGGCAAGTCAGTGGGGAGTATGGATCCGTTTGGTGCTTCGTTGGTGGAACCATGGCTTGCAGCACATGCTGATCCATCCAGGTTGGTTACAGTTAGAAAAAAGTGATTACGGTTTCTAGATTCTTGGTTATCTGGTTCTTATATTCTAATTGTAGATCTGTGGTTTGAAACATTTGGTATTTTGATCTGTGAATTGAAACATCTCGGATACCAAGTTGGGTGCTTTTGGATTGTGTAATAGTCTAACACCGGTTATGTGCAACTGCTGGAACAAAATTGGACATAACAATTTGTTCCCAGGGGTGTAATTTAATGCATTAACTACCCCATCTCAAGCTACATTCTATGCAGCCTGTAAAAATCAATATTAAGAAATCGTTTAATTTAATATTATAACCTATGGAATGAAAAATGAGGCAAGCAAAAAGTGATATTCTGTACTAACTGACTTGTACCGGTGGTGGTGGTACCATGGTAGCCATTATTGGATTCCTACTGAATACAGCATAGTCTCTTGGTATGCTTAAAGCTACGTACATTACCAGTAATGACTTGAGTAGTCTGAACTGTTTCCCGTTAGTTCAATGCTCTCTCTCTCTTTGTTTTTTTTTTTTTTTTTTTTTGAGAAAACTGTTAGTACAATTTCAAATTGCACCAGCTAAGGTTTGTTTCTAATAGTTCTTTCTACCTTTTGTAAATAGGTGTGTCCTACTTGGTGTAAGTTGTGGGGCCAACATAGCAGACTATGTGGCCCGCAAGGTGCTTGAGTCACGGAACTTTGTAGAACCTGTCAGAGTTGTTGCACAAGTTCTGATGTACCCCTTCTTCATCGGTACAGCCCCGACCCAATCTGAATTGAAGCTTGCCAACTCCTACTTCTACGACAAGCAAATGTGTATTCTGGCATGGAAACTATTTCTCCCTGAAAATGAGTTCAGTCTAGACCATCCGGCTGCAAACCCACTTGTGCCAGGCCGGGGCCCGCCTTTGAAGTGCATGCCGCCAACCCTGACTATTGTGGCTGAACATGATTGGATGAAGGATAGGGCTATTGCCTATTCTGAGGCTTTAAGAAAGGTTAATGTTGATGCACCGGTACTAGAGTACAAGGATGCGGTACATGAATTTGCAACGCTTGATATATTGCTAAAGACGCCGCAGTCACAGGCGTGTGCAGAAGATGTTGCAATTTGGGTCAAGAAGTATATATCAACACGGGGTCATGAAATGTCATATTGAGTTAAAATAGTGTTCATGGTTTTGATCTTTCATCACTAGCTTCTGTCATGGAGATTTTTGGATAATATTGGGAAAGGAAGGCAGTGGAGGAAAGAGGTGATGGGTCGGTTTAGTTGGGATTTTAATGGGATGTAGTTTGCAATTTTTATGTCGGTACATGTTGCTTTGCATGAGATCATGTGATTTTGTACATTGATTTAAACTTTCAGAGTATTAGATCAGAAATGGTTGTCTCAGGGATCCATAAATTTTAGGGGGGCTTTCTATAGTACAACAATCTAATTTTTGCTATAGTACAACAAAATCAAATTAAATCGTAATCATTCATTTTATTTTTCGAACGGTAGATTAAATGGTTGATTTAACTCACGCAGGCTCTCTGTTTCACATATTGTATTGTAATGTTAGCGTGAAAGGGTATAATGTTTTCATGGACAATTTCAGAACTATAATCCCCTCATATATTAAAACTAAACTAAAGTCCACTCGCAAAAAGCAAGGTTCATATGAGCATCATAAGGAGATCAAAGCTGCACAAGGAATCAAAATATCCGCTCAGGTCAAAATTAGTTTTCCCTTTTCTCCTTTATGCTGATGTTTTATCACAAACCTTACATATCTACATTACTGATGGGTTCAGCAGCAGTACCAGTAAAGAAACACTCTTAAGCTAACTTTTCTTGCTTAATTGTTTTGCAGGGATTAGAGCATGCAGTAGCTGGTACTGCTTTTTATGTAGTTAAAACCTGTGATGATCTAGAGGCTCTAAAAGAAGCTACAATGTGACACATGAATGATATCAAGAGCGGAATCAATAAAACAGGTGGGGGTGTTTTTGTCCAAGCCCCGGAGGTACTGTAGCTATTCTTTCTCTTAAATGTTAAACATTTTGACTAATTTTTGGTTTTCTTTACGTAATTGGTTGTTCACTCTAGGGGGGATTTTGTGGAATTGTGTAATTATTTTGGAGCTCAAATTCGGATTTGCATCTACTGACAGATTGGACTTGATTTCTGGTATGGCACTGCAAACTTTGGTTCCTTAAATAAAGAATATCATTTCTGTTTTGTGACTGCTGGAGCCACCGATTTCATTTTATATCCATAGGATAGTCATACATCAACCAATTTGGGATATTAGCGACAAAGCAAACCAAACATTGTTACCATGTTTATCCATTACCGTTCATATCACCTCCCATATTCATATAAAAAAGCCCCTCTAATTCTCACCACCCCTGCGCCTTAAAAATGAGAAAAGGAGAAGCAAATTTAGTATCTTTTTATACAGACCGACAGAAACATGCATCAAATACAAGATGAAGCATAAAAAAATTCATTTTAATTTTGTATATTTTCTTTTTTGGTTATGCATGGAACAGTTGTGAATTAGTGTGATTTTCTGATTTATACTTAAATCCCATACATACTGGTCTGATAATTTTCAGTGTACTAGGGGCTTGTGAATGAATTGAGGTCTCAAAATTCCTAGAAACATAGTAAATATTCCCTAACAAGTTCATGCTATGCAATAATTTGGTTAAAAACTAAGAAACAAAATGTCTAAACTGAAATGTAGTTTAATTTCTGAGCAATTTGGCTTCATTGTATGTACACTCTCAATTTTGTCGCATAGATCAGAGCTGTCAAAACCCTATATTAATTGAACTATCAATCTCCGTTCAATGATTTTACAAAAAGCAGTGTTTCATGTCTCTTTTTATGAAAACTAAATTCAGGTAACACCTTTAATCACAGGACTGACCGTAGCAGCAGCAGCAATGGGTGGAAGGTACATGGTACATGCATGGAATAACTTTAAGTCGTACGGCCAGACCCTGGATGCGCCATTTTTATCCTGGCGGGTTTGTGCACCAGATGACCCGTCGAGAGGCTGCTTTAATCCTTGGTATTAGGTATTGAAATAAAGAAATCTTTTTATTACTTAAAATTGTAGTTCAGTAATGGGCCAGTGTTGATACCAGACTGTATCTTCCAATTTTCTTTTATCTTTTTTTGGTTCTGTATTATTATGGAGTGAGGCTATGGTACTATGCATAGCACAGATTGGTCCGTACTATGGATCAATATTTCCGTTTTCAAAGTCCAAAGAGTCAACCTGAACCATTCAATATGATCTCCATATGAAAATGTACATGTAGATCAAATTTTACATTTTTTTACTATTTTTTTTATAGGTAGAAAATCATTTGATCTAAAAATTCTAGACCATTCAAAAGTAGTGATTTATACCTATCTAAAAATATAGTAAAAGAAATTCTAAATTTTTAAAATTTAGTCTGTGAGTAAATTTTCATATTGATATCATGTTGAACGGTTCAGATCGACTATTTGAACTTTTAAATTGAAGATATTGATCCATAGTACGGACCAATCTGCGCTATGCATAGTACCATAGCCTCACTCTTGTATTATTAGGGTGTTTTTAATCCTTCGGAATTCAACAATAACCTGGTTTCAAGAAACCTTCTGCTGCCAGTATGAGAGACAGGGACATACACTAAATTAGTACTCATTAAGAATATTTAATCTGTAGTTTTATTTGTTATTATTCCTTTTTATTTTGTGACTCATCTAAACATAAAAATATCTTGTATTGAAGCGGAGAACATGTGGCGCTAGAGAAGATAAAGAAGCACATAGAAAAGTTATGATAGTGAACCACCCCGATGCAGGAGTTAAGTCATTATCTTGCCTCGAAAATTAACGAGGCCAACGATATGCTTGTTGGAAAAAGCAAGACTGGAGGCGTGTTCTAATTTAGCAGATGCTAATCATATCTCTCAAGCGAGCGCAATTGATGTGGGGAAAACGTAATATAATGGTGATTTTTGGATGTGTAGATACAATGCTGGATAATCGACATGATAGAGGATAAATATGGAAAAGAAAAATGAAAGAAGAAGACTTTATTTAAAGCAGTTGCAGTGAGATTCTGTTGGTTGTTTAGGTTTTGATAAATTGAGCGTCCTTCCCTTTGTCAATACAGAGAAACTATCAGGGGCATGCGAATATACATGTAGGTACGGAGGCAGAATATTTTCTAATAGAAGTTCATGATACAAATCTATAAATTTTATTTCACAATTTGAGGGTACTGGCATTTGAGGAGAAGAAAGTCTGTTTGGCTGAGGAGAAGAAAGTCTCTCTATTGGAAAATGAT
This sequence comes from Carex kokanica, assembly GCA_025461125.1. Lineage (NCBI taxonomy): Eukaryota > Viridiplantae > Streptophyta > Magnoliopsida > Poales > Cyperaceae > Carex > Carex kokanica. The sequence goes on along the minus strand of JAJGRX010001034.1, from coordinate 1,669,483 downwards.
TTTCGTATTGCTAAGTTTACTGATGAGAAAATTAAATTTGGTGCTAACTTGTATGAGTGTTGGATGCTTCATTAGATGAAGCAAGTTGTTTTGCAAACTGGAAACATGTTGTTATCCTTTCTGCTGTACCAGTATGGTATGGTTTTGTATGCAATTTGAGGGGTGTGAATGCAGTTTTGTCTCCTGTAGACCTGTAGTTGAATTGATTTGAGAGTTGGTGTAACTGATTTTATACCAGTCTGCTAATATTTGACCATAGACTTCTGTTTTTCTTATTTTATTTTCTTCTTATTTTATTTTGGAGGAAGGGGGTGGGGGCGAAGTGGGGTGATGATTGAGTTTATATAGTTATGTCTGTTGGCAAAATTGAGGATAGAATTGTGCAATTTTTAGTTAAATCAAATGCTAAATGCAGAGTTGAGGGTTGTTTGGTACAGTGCATGGTATGATAATGGTATCACTTGTACCAGTATGGCCTACATAACAGTTTATAAAAAATATGATCTGTCTGTTTGATTATTGAAGTTAAATCTGACATTATGGTTAAACCAATCCAAACTGTAATTTTTTTATCTTCATTAATTAATAATTACCAATTCTATTTCTTGGAGCAGGAAGTTGACTTAATACGGGATAGATCATTTCAACATTCTAACAGACTCCTGCTTAGAAGGGCAATTTTCGAGTCAACATCCTTTGAGTTAACTCAAATTTTGGACCGTCCGATCAAAATAAGGACCAATCCTGCTCACGTCTGTAATGCACGGGACCCTTTAATATTTGTGCGGAGTTAAATCGGACAGTCTAGACCTAAACTCAAAAATTTAAGTGAACTCAGAGGATAGAAATTTGAGTCAACATCCTTTCTTTTTTTTCCTGTTAATTCTAGTGCTTACCAGAATAAAATTAAAAAGGAAACTGCGTATATGATGAGAGATCCTTATTTTATCTAAAATGACTATTTTACCCTCATATCAGCAAAATAGAGTTTTTCAACAGTATTTGTACGTAGAATAACAAGTCTTTGAATAATTATAACATCACCATGCGTCAAGGCTGAAAAGGTGTACAAAACTATACATTTGTAATTACCAGCAGAATTACACAAGCACATGATTGTACAGAAGTGAGAAGTGTTTGTTTATTCAAAGGCTCAAGATGAGCTTGTCTACTATTTATTTATAGGTTGCACAAAATCCAGTCAGTAAATAATTTTTGAGTAGAACTAGGGTGTGATATGCTCACCAAACTCTTTGGTGAGCACAACTATACATAAACTATCGGATTCACTTCAAACGAGATTAATCCAACCGTTGAAACCGATGTACTTTACGAGTGATGGGCGTACATGCAAAATTTTGAATTTTTTGAATTCATTTAGTCTCAAGTCAAGTGGTCAAAATTGAGAATTTTTTGAATGCATTAAAACAACTTCATTTTGGATCATTCATTTTTCATCAATTTTGACCACTTGACTTGAGACTAAATGAATTCAAAAAATTCAAAATTTTGCATGTACATGCATCACTCGTAAAGTACATCGGTTTCAACGGTTGGATTCATCTCGTTTGAAGTGAATCCGATAGTTTATGTAGAGTTGTGCTCACCAAAGAGTTTGGTGAGCACATCACACCCTAGTTCTACTCATAATTTTTATCAAGTGTATGAAGATGTTTTGATTGAAAGTCAGAATTTTAATATGCACAACTCAAAGAACTGTCAGAAACTTCAAAAGATTATATACATATTCACAAAAGACCTCAGCATCAAGTTTCGTTATAAATCTATTGAAAATATTATTTTTTTTTATAAGCTAACAGCTTCAGACTAATAAAAAATCTAATGTTATCAAGTGCAAGAAGAGAAATGCATGTAAAACTTCTATTTACATTCTGCAACAAAAGAAGACACAAGGAACAGAACAAAAATGCAATTGAACCCTTGTAACTACTCATTTTGTATATCAAAGTATCTTTTGCAAAACTTAATGATATTTATGAAATTATGACATTGTTTTGATATCTAGAAGGTTTATTAAGCATGGGTCAAATAAAAGAAAGAGAAAGGACTGAAATCAAACAACAGTATACATTTGGAAAATAGTGAGCACTCAAAAGACGAGATCAAATGATTAATCCGGTACCTGCCCAATATCAGTAATTTGGAAATTCAGGCCCTAAAAAACAAATTATGTTAATAGAAGTTAGAAATTATATTTAGCACAAAAAAGAAGAAGAATTAACCATCGAGCCGTTGTATTATTTTTATTAAAAAATAATATTTCAAATTCCAAACTTTGTTGTGGGCCGCAATATGTATCGGGAAAATCGCTGAGGTCTAAGGCCGTCGGCCCATTATAAGATAAATTAGTCTAAAACCGAGGTGAATTTCATTAAAAAGAAAACTTACTGAGGTGTTAAAACTATTTTTTTTTTATCATGAGTTCTCATAAATTGAATTGAAGGAATTCATATTTTTTATAACCAGTGTTGTAAAAAACGGTTGTTTAATTTGACTAATCTGCCGATTAGTCGTTGGCGGTGATCAAACTATTACGAACCGTCCGTTTTTATTTATCTTTTAATGATAAAATTGTTACATTTACCTGATCACTATCTTACTTTTCTGACCCAATATTTTATCTGTCAACGAGACAGTTTAATCACTTTTTCAGAATCTTCGTTGATAAAATTATTTTAGTCACCTAGTCCTAATGTATGGTCATTGTGCAATATAATTTTTTTTTTCAGGTTGTTGTACTACATATATGATTGCAATTGTATTTGATTTAACAATTCATCTCAAATGAAATGCAATGGATAAACTATAGGAATTTATTAGAATTTGAGACACAAATTTGAGGTAGTTCATCATACATACGTCATTGTGCTAATTCTAAGTCCTATTAATGAATACAACGGCTTATAGCCGTTAGAGAGAGAGAGAGAGGCCACTACCAAGAAATTTCAAAAAGAGAGAGAGAGAGAGAGAGAGATTTGGCTTGCCAGCCCCTGCCAAGATATAAACAAAACAGAGAGAGAGAGAGAATTGGCTAAAGATCAGTTTAAAAAAACAAATACATAAAAAAGAAAATAGTGAGAGGGTGTAATTTATAAATTTTTTATTTTTCAACTTTTGCTTGGTATATCCAAGTTAGCATTTTCAATTTGTGTGTTTTGTTATTAATTTTTAACATAATCATTCTATTTATTTTTTATTAAAGGGTTCCGGTATATTTCATCATACTTTAGATGTTATTTTTAGTAATTGAACATGTGTCTCTCTCTAGAGAGCTAATTACTTTAGCCACTGCACTTGCGGTTCTTAATCATTCTGTTTATTTTAAACCAACATTTTTATGATGATGGAAATGACTTAGTGGTGGAGCTTTTAGCTATATAATATTTTTAGGGGGGGTTTGAAATAATAATCCTTAACATATTGTAATATAATACCTAAGCCCGTTCGAAAAATATATGGAATAGTGGAAAAGGGAAGAGGCTTTTATTTCATATAATTTCAATCATGTTCGGTACTTTTAAAGAACTTGATTTTGGTTTAGTGGCAAAAGTACATGGCTACCATGTGGGAGGTCATGAGTTCGAAACCGACAAAGTGAGAAAATTCTCTGTAATATACACTAATACACAAGGGTTTAAAAGTGTGTTGAGTGACTTGATCTCCAACTCATGATTTCAAAATAATGTTTAACATGATTGGAACAGTGAAAGAGTGGAATTGAGCCAATTCTAACATGTGAAAAAGTCACCCTTCTCCATTTCTACCTCTACATAGTGGGATGAAATAGAGAGAAGCTAAAGTGAAAAAGATAAGGGCCTGTTTAGCTGCATAAGGGAAATGGGAATGAGATTGGGGAATCAAAATTTTTTAACTGATTTTTACTGTGCTTGTGGGAAAAAAAAATTCACTATGAGCGAATTTTTTTTCTTCTCACGGCAACAGTCCGCAGCTGAACAGGCCTTAAGAGTTTGACTGCATATTTTAATTCTAATTTCACTTTTTCGCTTTTTCATTCTATTACACTAACATTCGGATAGAATTTGCAACTCTTTCTCTATTCCATCACAATTCCTTGTACCAAATAAGTCCTAAAAGAATGATTAGCCGCTGTGCTCCATGCCTATTGGAATCAATCATTGTCTCCGTTAATGAATTGCTGCTTCTTTATACTTTTTTTTGGTAAAAAAAGCCGAAGCCCGGTTTCATTACGAAACAGAGTTACTTCTTAATTATACTTTATAATGTATTGTTAAATTTAAAACGAATGCCATCTTACTTTATTATAATTTCAGCCGTGTCGTACGAGTAAGCTGCTAGTTTATTAATTTTAAATGAAACAGAAAATGAAATGTAAGACCAAGCAATCTGATGGAAATCAGAGAACCGTTTTCGTGTTAATTTAATTAAACGATCGAGGTCTTAATTAGGTAAAGATTTTTTATTTGTACATTTCAACAAAAATCATTTGACCATTCTGTAGATGTCTCAATTTATATGATCACATTATTAGACCATCCTGTAAAAGTCCAATTTCCATAAAGTAAGTTTTGACTAAATTTTAGCATGACAAATCGCCAAATTAAACTGAAAACGAAGTTTAGAAAAAAAAAAAAAAATCATAAGACCCAATTTTCGTGGAGTCTCATCCAATCCACGTGATAATAATGAATGGACAAAAATCATTTGAAGCCTTTTTCTTTTGAATTTTTTTGTCAATGGATTTTACACTTTTAGCCCAGTAAATTTTTTATTTAAACGTAATTTTAGGAGCAGAGTTTTATATCGGTCAAAAAAGTAAGAAATAATTTATAATTTATAGTTAATATACTAAACATATACTAGTTTGACCTCTTCCAAATTCAAAGTTTCAATTTAAAAGTCAGATTTTGAAATTTGTTTATTCGAAATTATACACCAGTTTGGCCGTCATATGGTGTGTTTTAATTAAGAGGGATGCTTCGGTGGACATAAGGACCTATTTGTAAAATGAATATATTTTCATTTTCAAAGTTCAAACAGTCGATCCGATCGTTCAACATTATCTCCATATTAAATGTACTTGGAGGTCCAATTTTACATTTTTTTGAATTTTTTTACTATTTATTAAGTATTTTACAAATTCAATGGTCTGAATTTGACTAGTTTTTGTAAAATACTTAATAAATAGTAAAAAAATTCAAAAAAATATAAAATTTGACCTCCATGTCCATTTTAATACGGAGATAATGTTGAACGGTCGGATCGACTGTTTGAACTTTGAAAATGAAAATATGTCCTTATGTCCACCCAAGCAAATGCCTTTAATTAATATATTGTTTCTACTTTTACATGATGTAGCTCATTTATTTTTTCTTAAATTTTACAATTTTATAGTTTTGAGAAATAAAAATTTGATTTGAGAGAGAGAGAGAGAGATTGAAATAAAGTTCTTGGTAGAAAACAACATAGATTGTTTGCACATTAAAGGTTGAGTGATCGCATTTATGTTATGATTGCACAATTAATTATGTTTCTGTGTATTGCTTAATAATAAAGTATTTCGGTTGCCATCTTCTGATGAAGTACGCATAAACCGAACAATTTAAACTATTTAAAATGAGGAGGGTTCAAATGCACTATGATTTTGTACTTCAATTATGTTTCACATTCTTATCTTAGTTTTCAAAGTTCGAACAGTCGATCTGAACCGCTTAACATGATTTTCATAATATTTTTGGATCTTTTTTACTATTTTTTTAGATAGGTACAATATCACTTTTTTTTAATGGTCCAGAATCTCCTGAAAATAGTAATTTTATATCTATCTAAAAAAATAGTAAAAAATTGCCAAAAAATATAAAATTTGATTTTCAAGCATATTTTATCATGAAGATCATGTTGAACGGTTCGGATCAACTTTTCAGACTTTGAAAACAGAAAAAATAAAAATGTGGAGTATAAATGGAGCACAAAACCATGGTGCATTTGGACCCTCCTCATTTAAAATTTAGAATTATCGCTATCCATGTGATTCTTTCTTGATTCAATCGACATATATATGGTAGTATTTTTCAAAAAAAAAAAAAAATTTGGGAGGCAATTTCATGTATGAGTGAGGCTATGGTGCTATGCATAGCACCAATGGCTAGTGTACTACGGCTCAGTATGGTACTTTTTAAAATCCTAACGGTCGATCCGACCGTTCAATGTGATATCCATATGAATATGTACTTGCAAACTAAATTTTATATTTTTTCGAATTTTTTTACTATTTTTTCAGATAGGTAGAAAAATCAGTGTTTTTTGAAAATTCTGGACCATCAAAATTCTACCTATCTGAAAAAATAGTAAACAAATTCGAAAAAAATATAAAATTTAGTTTGCAAGTACATATTCATATGGTTATCACATTGAACGGTCGGATCGACCATTAGGATTTTAAAAAGTACCATATTGAGCCGTAGTACACTAGCCATCCGTGCTATGCATAGCACCATAGCCTCACTCTTCATGTATACCCCTCAAAAACTTTGAAACTACGTATTTTTCAATATGAAATTCATAATATCATATATACCCTTCTAAACTTTAAAAACTTACAAATTTACCCATTTAATTGTCTTTTCTATTAAAAATTATTTTAAATTTATGAAGTACCCATTTTATCCTTCATTAAAAAAACTAATAACATGTTTAAGAAAAATGTCAGTATTCTAATTGATCAGATTCTGATGGCAAATAGGTCATTTCTCTACTTCTGACGGTTACACAAACATATACCTAAATGTCACTGTGTAAGCATTAGAAGTAGAGTAATCATTCATTTGTCCTCGGAATTTTATTTTTTAATAAAGGGTAAAATGGGTACTTTGTAAATATAAAATGAGTTTTAATAGAAAATACATTAAAATGGATAAATTTGTGAGTTTTTGAAGTTTAGAAGGGTAAATTTGATATTATGAATTTTAGAGGGGAAAATAAGTAATTTCCAAGTTTTTGAGGGGTATACATGAAATTCCTCTGTTTTTTAATCGCTTAATGATACATGTTTGATTTTGTCTCTTGCTTTTCTATTAATTGGGGTATGTAGTTATTGGTATTGATTGTAAAATTATTTTCATAGGTTTAAAATCCGTGAGAAAATTAGTTGAGATTTAAGATAGTATTATAGATGTCTGAGATGAGCCACAATAACAAGTTGCTACCATATTCAAGTACAACTTTGATCAGTGCAGGTTCCAAAGGTCCCTAAACAGCTAACTAAAAGATTCATACGTACTCGACTAATTAAGCTAAAATATCAAGTCAGCGAATTATAATATCAGGGCATATAACGATGTCAGAAATAAATGTCCATCTGTTGCTTCCAAGCCGAATTTTTTTTATAAACCATAATTAAAATAAATATTTTTACGAAACCAACATGATTACTTTTTTTTTTTACAAAAACTATAAGAACCGAAATGTCATTTCGGTCCGTTATTTTTTTTTTTATTCCGGACTGAAATGCCATTTCGGTCAGGTCCCCTTTTTGGATTTTCTGTGGCGGCTCATATGAAAACTTGTGAAACCAGTACCACAGAAAATCCAAAAAAAAGACCGGACCGAAATGCCATTTCGGTCCGGAATAAAAAAAAAATAACGGACCGAAATAATATTTCGGTTCTTATGGTTTTTGTAAAAAAAAAGTAATCATGTTGGTTTGGTAAAAAAAAAAAAAATTAATTATGGTTTATAAAAAAAATTCTTCCAAGCAAGGGTCCCTATTGGCACCTATAGTCTAAATATCATTGCATGTAGCAAGTGAGAGCGACAGGCGATCTATAGGCGATATATGAGATCATTGCCCGAATTTTTTATTTATATCCAAAAAATAATTGAAATTTCAAAAATACCCATGTTGCCTTGAAAATTCGAAAAATACCCAAACCGAATTTTTTTTTTCGGATTTAACCTCTAAATCCGAAAAAAAAATTTCCGGTTTTGGGGGGGCTCTTTACGGAAATTTTTTTTCCGGTTTTGGGGGGGCTCTTTGCGGAATTTTTTTTTCCGGATCCGGGGCTATATAAGCTCTCCCTCTCGCTGTCTCTTCGTATCCTCTCCCAGCTCCAGCTCCAGACAGCGACGCAGCAGGTTTTTTTTTTTTTTTTTAATATATTTAATTATTTATTTTTAAATAGTTTAGAATTTGTAGAATGGTCCAGAATAATTTAGAATTTGTAAAATGGTCCAGAACATTTTAGAAAATACCAGAATAGTCCAGAATTTCTTAGAAAATACCAGAATAGTCCATAATTTCTTAGAAAATACCAGAATGATCCAGAGTAATTTAGAAAATACCAGAATGGTCCAGAGTAATTTAGAAAATACCAGAATTGTCCAGAGTTATCTAGAAAATAGCAGAATGGTCCAGAATAATTTAGTAAATACCAGAATGGTCCAGAATAATCTAAAATGATTTAGAATTTTTTTAGGAACCTCTTTTTTTCTCGGATCCCTTTCGGAGCTCTGACTGTCTGATCACTCGGCTCTTCGATTGAGGTTTTTTTAACTTTTTTAATTTTAATTTATAATACAATTAATTAGTTTATTTTAAATGATTTAGAATATTGTCCGAATAATTTAGAATTTGTTAGAAAATACCAGAATAGTCCAGAATAGTTTAGAAAATACCAGAATTGTCCAGAGTTATCTAGAAAATAGCGGAATGGTCCAGAGTAATTTAGTAAATTCCAGAATGGTCCAGAATAATCTAAAATGATTTAGAATTTTTTTAGGAACCTCTTTTTTTCTCGGATCCCTTTCGGAGCTCTGACTGTCTGATCACTCGGCTCTTCGATTGAGGTTTTTTTAACTTTTATAATTTTAATTTATAATACAATTAATTAGTTTATTTTAAATGATTTAGAATATTGTCCGAATAATTTAGAATTTGTTAGAAAATACCAGAATAGTCCAGAATAGTTTAGAAAATACCAGAATGGTCCAGAGTAATTTAGAAAATACCAGAATTGTCCAGTATTATTTAGAAAATAGAAGAATGGTCCAGAATAATTTAGAAAATACCAGAATGGTCCAGAATAATTTAGAAAAATTCAAGATAATTTAGAATATTATTCGAATTTTGTAGTATGGCAGACTTAGTACTCAGGCATACATTTAGCCCCTTGTTGTGGATAGCTCACGACAACCATAGGGTATCTCAGGCGTCGAAGGAGGTAAGCATTTACTTATTTTGTTTTTCATAACTCGATCAGTAATCAAATTATATTGTAATTGATTTTTTTCTCTAATTTAGAGTAAAGATATTTTAACGGTGAGACACTATCGCCACAAATGCGAGTATCACAAGGACTATGCACCGTTATTAATTCGAATGGGCTTATATCAGCTCGCGATAATGCCTGATATCGCCCTCGATGCGGCCCTCATTCATGCACTTGTCGAGCGGTGGCGTCCGGAGACGCACACCTTTCATCTTCCTGTCGGAGAGATGACAGGTATTAACTAATTCAAATAAATTTGTTTTTTAGTTTCTTACTGACATGCAAAAATAAATTACAGTAACGTTGGAGGATGTGAGTTGTTTGTGGGGTCTGCCTATTTCGGGGGATCCTGTAACGGGAACTACAGACACGGTGAGGATTCATGGTTGAGATGGAACTCATTGATTGCTATCCTTAGAGCCGTTTTCGACTGATAAACTACACCCTTAGCCAATGGATTATCGAATGTTTTTTTGACCTGCCGAAAAAATCGACATCCGTAGGCCGAAATCCGGATATGTCATTGAAACTATCAACCGGATGTGTCATATTTTCCTGACCAGTTATCGGGTACTGTGTTTCACGGGACCGTGATTGTGGCTGGATGAGCGATTCAATATCATCGTCGGAACCCGATGACTCACCTGAGAGCCTCTCATCTCCACTCTCCAAACTGTCAGAATCAATTGCATCCACAGGGGCATGCGAATAATCACGTAGCTGTCTACGGGCCCGACTGGTGCTGGGTCGGGATGTGCTTGGTAGATCCACAGAGTTCCGACCGGTACTGGGTAGAGGTCTAACTGGTAGATCCACAGAGTTGCTACCGATACTGAGTCGGGGTCTCTGTACATCCATAGAGTGCCGACCGGTACTAAGTCGGGATCTAACTGGAATTGGGTCGGGATCCACATGATTATGACTGGTACTGGGTCGGGATCGAGGTTCAGGAATCTGACTGGTATAGTTCGGTTCCAATTCTACATACAACTCCAGAACCGGTAACCTTTGTGCAAAAGACGACACAATTCCTAAATCCATTTCGAACGATTGTTGGTTCATTACCGGTACTAGTTGATGGTCACGTCCCCCATCGGTAGACATATTAAACCTGGCTTGGATTTCCAGATTTGCTTGACTAGCATTATACCCAACAAATTTATAAATCTCATTCCGAAGATAATCAAAGCTGTGGTTCACGGTTAGCGGTAATGAGTATTTAGCTCGAGTACTGTAAAAGACCCCGTCATTATTGTATTTAATTTCTCCTCCACTAAAAATCTTCACACAAATAGTTGTCATTTTCAGTTTCGATTGGTCTGGCAATTTAAAAAATAACAACATATAAGTAATTAAAAATTGTCCGGACCTCTAAAAATTATTCTATAACCATTTTATAATTTTCTAAATTATTCAAGACCATTTCCGATATTCCTAAATTATTCTACATCATTTTGTAATTTTTTAAATTAATAGGGCAATATTCTAAACTATTTTGGAATATTCTAAAAAATTCTAAACTATTTGGACAATTTTCTAAAAAAAAAAAATTTATTTGGAATGAACTAATTAATTATAATACAAATTAAAATTAAAATTAAAAAAAATAACCTGAATCGAAGATCGGATCAATCAGACAGTCAGAGCTCCGGAAGGGATCCAAAAATGAAAGAGGTTCCTAAAACAATTCTAAATCATTTTAAAATTTTCTAGACCATTTTGATAATTTCTAAATTATTCTACACCATTTTGAAATTTTTTAAATTAATTTAGCAATATTCTAAACAATTTTGGAATTTTATAAATTATTATGAACCATTTTGAAATATTCTAAAAAATTCTAAATTATTTGGACAATATTCTAAAAAATAAAAATTTATTTGGAATGAACTAATTAATTATAATATAAATTAAAATTAAAAATTAAAAAAATAACCTGAATCGAAGATCGGATCAATCAGACAGTCAGAGCTCCGGAAGAGATCCAAAAATGAAAGATGTTCCTAAAACAATTCTAAATCATTTTAAAATTTTCTAGACCATTTTGATAATTTCTAAATTATTCTACACCATTTTGAAATTTTTTAAATTAATTTAGCAATATTCTAAACAATTTTGGAATTTTAAAAATTATTCTGAACCATTTTGGAATATTCTAAAAAATTCTAAATTATTTGGACAATATTCTAAAAAATAAAACATTATTTGGAATGAACTAATTAATTATAATACAAATTAAAATTAAAATAAAAAAATAACCTGAATCGAAGATCGGATCAATCAGACAGTCAGAGCTCCGGAAGGGATCCAAAAATGAAAGATGTTCCTAAAACAATTCGAAATCATTTTAAAATTTTCTATACCATTTTGATAATTTCTAAATTATTCTACACCATTTTGAAATTTTTTAAATTAATTTAGCAATATTCTAAACAATTTTGGAATTTTAAAAATTATTCTGAACCATTTTGGAATATTCTAAAAAATTCTAAATTATTTGGACAATATTCTAAAAAATAAAACATTATTTGGAATGAACTAATTAATTATAATACAAATTAAAATTAAAATAAAAAAATAACCTGAATCGAAGATCGGATCAATCAGACAGTCAGAGCTCCGGAAGGGATCCAAAAATGAAAGATGTTCCTAAAACAATTCGAAATCATTTTAAAATTTTCTAAATTTTTCTATACCATTTTGATAATTTCTAAATTATTCTACACTATTTTGAAATTTTCTAAATTAATTTAAATAATTTAAATAATTAAAAATAATAATAATTTAAATGATTTAAAATAATTTAAAAAACTTACTGTGAGAGAGCGCGACAGACTGAAGCAGAAGCAGAAGCAGAGGTGCTGAGTGAAAGCGAGAGCTCCGCGGTTCTTATTATCAAATTGGGTGCGATCACGGAAAAAAAATTTCCAGAAATAACCTCTAAAACCGGAAAAAAAAATTCCGGAAATAGAGACCGGAATTTTTTTTTCCGGATTTAGAGGTTAAATCCGGAAAAAAAAATTCCGGGATTGGAGATTAAATCCGGAAAAAAAATTTCCGGGATTGGAGGTGAAATCCGGAAAAAAAATTTCCGGTTTGGGTATTTTTGGAAATTTCCAGGCAACATGGGTATTTTTTGAAATTTCAATTTTTTTTTGGATATAAATAAAAAATTCGGTTATATATCATTTGATTTATTCCATCAACTAATATGAAATGTGAATTATTGTACATTAATTAGTTTCATATTATTTAACTAATGATCAATTTTACATCAAATATATATTATTATTTTTCACGTATATGTACATAATATATATATACATTGCATTTCAATTATTAGATTTTAAAATTATAAATTATTTTTAAATGTTTGTACATCAGAACTGTCAACAGATTCTCAGAATCTGTTAAAAATTCCAACACAATAAAAATATAGTTCCGTATATACTCAGGCTTCTCATTTGACCAGCATATATAAGGTTTACCACGTAATTTCAAAAAGCAGCTATCAAAAGGATCTTTTTCACATTAAAATGGGTACTTAAAGTCTTAATTCCCACAAGGAAATGTTGAATATATGACTTAAGTAACATGAAATTAAGAACTGTATAATGATGCAAACTTTCTAACAAATATTACCCACACATTAATTGCATGTTACAAGTAATAATAAGGTAAAGAACAAGCAAACCTTATTAAATCTGAAAACCTTAACAATACTACACTCCAAATAATACAATATTTAAGCACTGAATAATAAAATAATGCAATATACTCGATTTGTTGCTTCATCTGCTAGTAGTATTTAGTAATACGAACCTCCCTGTCTCTGTGTTCCCTGAAAACTATTGTTTCTCTTCTCTCTCCATGGCCATGGCTGTCTCCATGCTGAAACAACGAGAGCAGAGTTTTACTACTTCAATTAATCTTTAAGTTTTTTTAACTACTAGTCACTGTTTCACTGTTTTAGTCTGATACAGTGATACGCTTTTAGATAGCTAGCAATTATGCAAGGCCTAGAATTTTTTAACAGAATCACAATATTGTAATTAAAGATAAGAAAACAGCCACATCAAGTGATGTGTTGGCACAAGAAAAAAGAACTGGTAAAGACAAGTGACGTATTTAATCTTACAAAAAGCAAGATGCTTAACGGCCGAGTAACAAGTGACATATTTTGTCTCCAATTATATTAAACATTCCACATGTTGAGGAAGTACATGAGATATTTTTAATATCAATAAGTGATAAATATGCATCAGGTGACATGATTTGTCTCATATATATTAATCAAAACATAAATTTGCTCAACTTATATATAAAAAATTAGATATCCTTTAACCAATATTTAACACATCATTTGTCAGATCATATATATATACACAATACAATTATATATATATGTGTGTGTGTGTGTGTGTGTGTAGATTCTTTTACTGACATGTGAAGTTTACCTCACTTTGAGAGCATTTTAGAGAACAAGGATCGATATTATCATATCATCACCCATAAATGTAATTATAAGATAATTGTTTGAGTGAGGCTATGGTGCTATGCATAGCACGGATGGCTAGTGTACTACGGCTCAATATGGTACTTTTTAAAATCCTAACGATCGATCCGACCGTTCAATGTGATAATCATATGAATATGTACTTGCAAACTAAATTTTATATTTTTTCGAATTTTTTTACTATTTTTTCAGATAAGTAGAATTTTGATGGTCTAGAATTTTCAAGAAACACTGATTTTTCTACTTATCTGAAAAAATAGGAAAAAAATTCGAAAAAATATAAAATTTAGTTTGCAAGTACATATTCATATGAATATCACATTGAACGGTCGGATCGACCGTTAGGATTTTAAAAAGTACCATATTGAGCCATAGTACACTAGCCATGGGTGCTATGCATAGCACCATAGCCTCACTCTAATTGTTTTACTTGGTGGTTTCTGAGGGATTCAATTCATATAAATCAGGCTTTAAAATATAACTACTTTTTTGCTTCATATATAATAAAAAAGAAGATAGAGATGATATAGTTACTAGGTAAGATGTGTTGTATGTGTTGTCGACGTATGCATGTTTCCTCGTCTCCTTCAGAATCCAATTGCAGAGTTTTTGCGGGTTTTTTGCGATCTCTGCGTTTACAATCAATTCAGCAGTTCCCTTATCGTAATCGACACTTCTTGTTTCTCTAACACCTAATGATATTTTCACAATTCAACCATATAATCAATATATACATAATAATACTTGCAGACAGCATTCAAAAAAAGAAAATAAAAGAGTAAATACATTGGGAGCATAGAAATTTGGATGTATTGAAACCCTCCTCATATATATATATCAAATATAATAAAACACACGTAGTGTTTATTAACATATATAGAGCATATCAGCATAAGCATAAATGCATAATCAAATTGGAGGAAGAGAGTTCATCAAAAAAAAAAATTGGAGGAAGAGAGAGACCATCAAAAGTCACAATAGCGCGGCGAATTTGGGCTGGACAGCCTTTGCATGGGCACCGGTTCTCAAATTTCAAAAACAGTATCTCGGAATCATCTGAGCACATCGACTGTTAAAAGAAATAATTAAACATACAAGATAAATTAGCACCTTGAAAATAAACTGCATGTCATAAAGAAAACAAAAGGAAGCATGCATGTAGGTCCACGTAGGACATGCATGTAGGCGCCTTAATTACCATTGAAGAAATTAGATTTTTCAACGAACAGGCCTCTCTGTAATATTCTTTACTTGATAAAAGACTTGTTGTTGGTACAGAGTGAGGTTGGAGAGAATGGGGGTATATATAGCCCAGAAAAGATAGAGATATACACACACACACACACACAGTACATGTCTGCTGTGTAGCTTCCTGGAAATTCCAACATCATATAGGAAACATTGAACTCTGAGCTCAAAATCCAAATTAAATTAATAATAATATTTCGTTCATGCTTTAGCCAATCTTCTAGAATTGGATATTTAAAAAAAAAACTAAATATTTTTATTAAAATATTTTTTTATCCTATATATATATATATTGTATTGATAATTCTATATATTTTGACTAAATATTTTCTCTAGATATTTTAAAAGAATTAATAATTTAATTGGTTCTAGATTTTTGGCGACAAGTATAAATATGGGACTTTGACTGTCCGTTTGATATTAAAAGATAAAGTTCCTCTTCATATGAGTAGTAGTTGGTTGGAGGTTTAGTAAGAGTATGCAACTATATATACATGTAGTAGGTGTTGTACTAAAGAGGTCTAAGTAATAAATATATATGGTGTAGCTAGTACATAGAGAGTTTGTGTTATAAAAGTGTGTTGTAGTATTTTTTAATATAATAAAATTGTACTGTACATATGTTTCACCCTGCAAGTGCTGGATCGATTGAATCCCACTATTTCTAGCTGATCTCAAAAGGATAATGAGGTATGTTAGTAATTTTATTTTAATTTTAAATCTTAAGTGGCAATTTTATTTGTAATTTTAGAGATGTATGATAATTTCATACATAGAAATATCATTTTAATAAAATTGCTTTTAAAATGTCATGTTGACAAAAATATTAATAATTCGTTCATTCATCTCCAAAAATAATTTCTTTTTTAAATTTATAAATACTAAAAGAAATTAAAATTAATTAAAATTATTTATATTCTAATTCAGTCTAATTTTATGCGTTTTAAAAAAAAAATATTCACCAAACGGTTTAATTTCATATTAATTTCCAGTAGTCCCCAATCAAATTGACCGCAAAATTTACCCGGGAAACTTCTAGAAAATTCACCTACCGATGAGGTCGTCGTTAAGGTCTTAATTAATATATATAACCTTGATTGGAAGTTTCAAAATAAGCCCAATTCTAAGCACTGTTCTTATGAAGAAACTTTTTGATAGTATCTGGTCTCAGTATGGGTTACTTTTTGGAAAACGTGTACAATTATTGACTTCATAGATAACTTGAATTGAAATTTGGGGGAATTTTTTATTGGTAGAAATTAATGAAAAAGAAGCGAGGGAAATAGAAAGAGTACATGAGTTGTAATATTGGTAGAAAGACCGGTAAAATTCTTACCGGTCTAAAAAATCAAAAAGTTTGGACCGGTAGGAATTCTACCGGTCTAAACTTAGTTTTTTTTTTAAATCTGATGTATAGATGGAGGGAATTCTGATATTAGATTTTTAGTAAAATATGAAAAGTTTTTCAAAAAATAGATATAATGTTTCTATTATATCTAAATTTTAAGGTTCTCTATCTATTTTTATAAAACAAATTATATTTTACTAGAAAAAGTAAAAGGAAAAAAAACTTTTAGACCGGTAAGAATTTTACCGGTCTTTCTACCAATATCACAACTCATGTACTCTTTCTATTTCCCTCGCTTCTTTTTCATTAATTTCTACCAATAAAAAATTCCCGAAATTTGGTGTGTTGATTAAGATAAGAGAGGCTACGTCGTAAATTCTTAGATCAATTTTTTTTTTTTAATATAAGATGCTCTCATGCGTGACCTCATATAATTCATCAACTCCCAATAATTTGGACTTGATTTGCATTCTTTTTTCATCCTTCTTTGAGTTGCTATCTTATAAAATTGAGGACTCAAAATGTGAGAAATTATTTTGAAAGGCTTGAAATATTCTCAACGGGCTTTATCCATAAAAAGATGGGAAAATTTATAGTGCCCATCTGTACTTCTGAATTTTTCCATAAAAACGACACAATATTCAATATCTCTATACAAATTTAATATGACTAGTACAAAAAACGCAATCATATACAGTCCGAAAAACTAATGACACACAGTTACACGACCGTGTCAGCGAGCATCATGTATGAATAGGGAGGTACATTGTACACGGTTTTTGAACCGTGTCTATATAATACTAACATACACGGTTAATAAAACACAACCGTGTCAAATCTAAAAGAAAAGGACGCTGAAAATTGTGGTTTCTACACGGTCGAACTAACCGTGTACAATAACAAAGGTTATATACGTACACGGTTCCTACAAGGCATGCATCCATGTATTATTTTCTTAACTATACACGGTTTGTTATTTAGAACCATATATGTTTTGTGTGTTTTTTTTAAAATAATTTATAATAAGCTAGCATCCATATTTTCAAGCTATTAAACATACAATATTACACATTCATCATTCAAGAAATATTCAACATCACAACATACATAAAGAAATCAACCATATCCATTCAACACATAAATAATTAATATATTCAACATACATATATTGATATACATTCAATCATATACCTCCATATCTCTTTCATTTTTTTTATCAAATTATAATAACTAACATGTTTTATCTCTAGGTTTAGGATTGTCATTCCATATGGTGTTCGACCCGACAATCTTACTTGGGCTGAGTTTATGTATAATCTCTTTCACAAAAAGAGATTAAACCGCAACTCAATCCAGTTAGTCCGTCGGGTCGAACACCACATGGAATGATAAATCTAAACCTAGAGATAAAACATGTTAGTTATTAAGATTTTAAAAAAATTAAATAGAAATGGAATTAATCTGATAAGAATGCAGTTGAACTCAAAATTAATTAATTTGATAACATGTGTTTATAAAATAAGAATGCAATTGAACTCAAAATACATATATATACAAATTCATAACTTCAATTGAACTGGTTCAGTTGATCATGGCACAAATGAATCTTACACGGATATTGAGAGAAATCTGTGTTCGGATATTTGTACAAAACATACACGTTTTCTAAACTATTAACTGTATAGAGACCTCAAGTCGTACACAGTTCAGTATTAACAAACCGTGAACAAATATTGGTGACTTGTGTTATTGTTATAAGAGTTATCACTCTCCTTAAAATTTATATGTATTTGTGTACCTAAAATAGAGAATAAAATTATGTTTATTTAAATTAGATAATTAAATGACAAATAACATTTCTATATGATATAAAAAATGAAAAAAAAAAATAAAGACATGACCAATCAATTATCAATCATTTCAAAAAATTCTTAAATGATATTTTAAAAATGAAAAGAAATCGTGACCAAAAGAATGTAGACTAAATAAACTTGTAACAAGTACATGTGACGTGACGAGTACGCACTTAAAATAAATTTAGACATCTATACATCAAAAAATATAAAAAAAATACATAAAATCAAAAGAAAATAAACTATTTAATCAGATGGATAATATCCAATATGAAAATTCATCTTTAATCACAGCCGTTGCGGATCAGGACATCTACGTACTTAACATAAGAATAAAGATTTCCAAAAGTATCACTATATCGAGTTCATTAAAGAATAATAACAAAATTATGATGAAAGCAATATATTTTTATTTTTTTAATCCATCCTACTTGGTTAATTTGTATATCTCGTACACCTAGTCAAATTTTTTATATCGCATATTACGCATGTTTCCCACATGTTGTAAAAATAATAAAGTCATCCCATTTTGCATGATTGTTTTCTTTGATCTGACACGACTGAGCTAGAAGAAGCATGTTGTATTTCCTTGTTTTTTTACCCGGTTACCTATTAAAATAATTCATTACACATACAACAGCATAGATTGCTATGCATAAGTCACTGGGAAAATTTTAATTGAGATTCTAACGAATTTGGATCATCCGATTTAACATTTGTGCATTACGTCCGTGGATTCAACGGGGAATCAGAGTAGGTCCGATGGGCATCGGACCTACCTTGGTTTGATGAGTGTGATGACCATTCGATCTGCATGAAGATTCGTATGCTCTTATCAAAATCCGTGCAATTATGTGTCAATTTCGTGCGCATAGATCTTGATGCTAATCGTACGGTCCTAAAGCTAATTGAACCTAAATGTAGGTCCGATGCCCATCGGACCTACTCCTATCTCTTGAATTCCAATCACCCGGTTGAGAGTTAATATGAGCTAATTGTACTCAGTCGAGTACCTGAGGATACTGATTCCCTTTAGAACCAGGTGTTGCTAAGCTCATCATCAAGCTTCTTCTTTATAAGCTGAATTTAAAAGAAAAAATCAGATTAACTTTAAACAAGAAATCCAAATGGTTAAAACCGATCTAATTCACAAGTGATATTGTTTGTGTCAAACTTGCAAATTTTAATTTTATATAAATTAAAAGAGGGCAAAAAATCATTTATAAATTTAGTGCGTTCATTTTCCTCAGGGGTGTAAACGGAGCGGATTCGGAGCGGATAATGCTAATACCAAATCCGTATCCGTTTTTCAATTAGCGGATAGGGATACGAATATACAGATAGTAAACGGATATCAAAATTCAAAACTAAATCCGTCTTAAACGGATACAAATACGGAGCGGATATTCCACGGATACGGATTCGAATACGGTTACGAAACGAATAATTGTCGTATTATTGAGTAATATGAACTTTAAGTACAAATACTAAATTAAAAAAATTAAAAAAAAATTAAGAAAAACAAAAGTAAATTAAAAAAAAGGTAAAGAAATGGAGAAGATATAGGAATGGAGAGGAGTTAGAGAATATTAACCGCTGAAAGTCAAGTTACAGCGAAGCGGAAAAGTTGAAATTTCAGATCCGGATAGTGCGGATATCCGCTCCGTTTATATTTTCAAAGAATTATCCATATCCGTATCAAATTTCCTTATGCAAAAAATATCCGTATTCGTATCTGGGATATCCGTATCCGTTTAAATCAGGATTCGGATAATAAGCAGATTCGGAGCGGATATCCAGACGGATATCTATATCCGTTTACAGCCCTAATTTTCCTTCATTTTTTTTTACTTCAAGAAATTAATATATTAGTTTTTTATAAAAAGTGATAAAGGTCTAACTTCATCTATTAATTAATTAGGTATTTTCAAAGTAAAATAAAGCACTAGTACTTATGATTAAGTAAGCATAATAACAGATTGGTGACATCATACGCCATGACGATCATTGAAATTACCATCTCACCAACAGCGTGTTACCTTGAGGCTTGAGGTGGATGTCGACATGGGTGGAAAATTAAGACCACTTGGCAGCCCCTGCCAAGAATTTCAAAAAAGAAAAGACATGGGTGGAAAAATTGTCTCGGGTCACAAGTGCAAATCAAAAGATACAAGACAGTTGAGACACTGGGTGTCGACATCTTTTGAAACAAAAGTTACAAAATAGAAAGATATAATTGAGTTGGTTTGAAGCATGCATGGCAGTGGGATGTAATTTTGTTCGAAGGAATTTGAATAGTCTTATTCAAAATTTAATTATATTCGTTCCATCATGTTGAGATTTATGTGAGATTTAGAACCGTACAAATTTAAATTGCTTTGTTGAGAATTAGTCTTTGGTTTAGTGACAACGGCAATATTCTCCATGTGAAAAGTTGCAGATTCAACACTCGAATGTGAAAGTTGCAGGTCCAACCTTTACTCAAAAAAAAAAAATGCTTTGTAGATCTAAATTGTTTTGTACGGATCTTAATGCCAATTAAATGGTTTAAGTTTAACTTTAAATAATACTTTGCTCAAATTCTTCGTAAAAAAAATTCTCTCAAACCAAATTGATCAGAAGGGTTCAAATGCCTCCATTTTTTATACTTCCATCATACCTCCACATTTTAATTTTTTAATAATAAAAATTTAAAATTTATATATCAAAGTAAAATTGTTAGATACAATCTATATTATTTTCTCTACATGAACATAAATAAAATTGTAATATATGATTAGATTGAATAGTCATATGGATAGGTAAGAATGTGATTCAATAATAAATTGAAAAATTAACATCCAGAATCTATCTACATCAGTGCATTTTTGCAAGCTCTTGATACTAATAAAAAAAATATTAAAATGTCGTAATATTTATGTGCGCATAATAAAAATGATATAAATCATATTTAAATATTTTATTTTTCACATTTAAGTTAAATTTTTTAAATTATTGTAAATTAAAATGTGGAGGTATGATGGAGCACAAAAAATAAAGACATTTTAACCTCCTCAACCAAATTAGCACACTAATACGCATATTTAACATCAAATATATTTATACCTACTTAATCTACATTTTAACATTTTAAGTCCAACCCCACTTAAAGTTATAATACTTATAAATCTAAGTATCCAAGTTTTTTACATAGCAAATTGTTAATATATACAAACCTAAATCATTATAATTATACAACATATAAGAATAAAAATTTATTTGCCCTTGTGTATTTTTTCAGGCACAAAGGTATGTAATTTTATGGACTTTTGAATTGATTTTATATACTCCTTTAATGCGGTGCTACATCAGGTCGTATTTTTTTTAGCTCTCTAATTAATTTGGTGTTCCATTTTAGTAAGATTAATTGTTAAAGGGTAAATTTCGCTGAAGGTCGCTAAACTTTGTCATTTGTCAAGAATTAGTCATTTAAGTTTCAGGGCCTATTCGGCAACAGCAGTACCCATGGGAATTTTGGAAAAAATTGAAATCTTAGGAATTTTGCCATGAGACATGTTCGGAGGTCAAGTATAAATTCCTATATGTATTCCTATGTGGGTATTCTTCCTACTTTTTGTCTTCTATTTCATGGGAAAAAAACATTAGCTTAGACCTTCGTTTTTTTTTCCAAATGTTGAAGTTGCCAAAATATTAATTAAACAAAGTTGACATATACATTAAACTTTTAGGGCCTGTTCGGCAGCAGCTGATCCCATGGGTTTTTAGAGGAAGAATGATTTTATTCATAATTTTTCCTACTAACTGTTCGGACGCTGGTTTTAATACCCATTTCCAATACCCACATGGTTCTTTTACCCTTCTCTTTCTTCATCACTTGTAAGGAAAAAAAAATTATGTCAAAGCTCCGATATTTTTCCCAAGAGCTAAAGCTATTGTATTTTTTTTTGCTGTCAAGAAGATATTAATTACAAAAAGGCATTAATTTGTATTGTTTTGTATTGTTGCATATGAGTACATTTTTACAAACTTGATTTTAAAAAAGAAATTATACTAATCAATACTTGTTTAATTAATTAAACTGAAATTAACTTGTACAATTAAGCACTCAATTAAACAAACACAATTTGATAATATAAAGATTAAAATTAATTAAACAAGTACAATTTAATAATACAAGAAATTATTAAACAAGCATAATTAAACTAGCAACACTTAATTTTAATAAATTAAGCTAATTCTTAAGTTAAGTTTTTATTCTGACGTCTAACATAATCATCCCACATAAGCCTAGCAATTTCATATCTTTTTTCATTCCTTGCCTGACGTTAATTGTACTATTACATCTTCTAAAAAAAAGAAAAACAAACCAACAACTTAACAAATTTCCCATGCATTTGCCGAACACCTATATTCTAAAATTTCCCATGAGTTAAATAACTTTGGTTTTGACAAATTGAAATTCCCATTCCCATATTAAAAATTTCCATTCCCACGAAATTCCCATACTGCCGAACAGGCCCTTATCATACATTAAACCTTCTAATTTTTAGGGGTAATAAACTATTAGCTTAAACTTTTATTATACATTAAATTTTTAGAAACTTCATTAATTGGAAGGTTTATTACCCCTAAAAATTTAAGCCATTTTTGTTTAAACAAACACAATTTAATACTAATTAATTAAAAGATGAATTATACTAATTAATACTTGTTTAATTAATTAAACTGAAATTAACTTGTACAATCAAGCACTCAATTAAACAAACACAGTTTAATAATACAAAGGGTAAAATTAATTAAACAAGCACAATTTAATAATACAAGAAATTATTACTTTGCATTGTATAGTCAATTCACTCATTTAATTTTTTTTGAAATCTGATATATATAATTATATTAATCATAATCAGTGATTAGTATTAATACACTTAATATAGTTTAATTGTAGTATTACATCTTCTATAAAAAGAAAAACAAACTAACATCCTAACAAATTTCCCATGTATTTGCCGAACACCTATATTCCAAAATTACCCATGGGTTAAATAACTTTGGTTTTGACAAATTGAAATTCCCGTTCCCATATTAAAAATTCTTATTCCCACAAAATTTCCATGTTACCAAACAAGCCCTCATTGTTCTTCTATAGTTACTGAATTTTTAATTTGTTCCAATCAAGTCACCTTATAATGTTTTCATTCAAAAAATTAATAAAATATAACTTTTTCGTTAGTATTTTGAACAGAATGAGCATATTCTTTTAAAATTTTGAACAGGATTAGAATATTCGGGTAAGTATATTATGTTAATATTTTAGACATAAAAGTTATAGAGTGAATTAATTAAAACAAACTAAAAAAATAAATCAAACTTGAGTAACTAATTTATAATAAAAAAACAAAATTTAATGACCTCTAGCGAAATTAAATGGTTCATGGGCCCCGCAAGATTAAGAAAGATTTGGGTTTAAAAAAAAAAAAAAATTGAGCGGCGAAGAGTTCGGGTAACAAGCAAAGATCCGGGTAAGCCTTATCAAAACCCAATAACCCGATCCTTCCCCGTCGTCTTCACAAATATCCGTCCAAACAGCATAGCTCCAATTTGTTGCGCGTAATTTCCCTCACGGTCTTTGACTGATGAGGTTGATTCGTTGGGGGGAGAGAAGGTGGACAGCGTGGCAGGTGAGACCATAGCAAGAGGAATCACGCACTTGCTCATCTCAAGTGTAATATCTCTTGATGCAATTGAGATACTAGGCAAATTTTGGTTAATTTCAAGCTAATTCGAACACGGGCTGACTGGCTTATCAGGCCATTGCATACCGCATATGCGTTATGCAGCTGCATATGGGATTTATATATGTGGATTTTAAAATAAGAATTCATATATATATGAATTCATTGCATGTATTTAAATTTATTTCCACATCATGAAGTGTCTTATTTTTATGTGAAAAATACAATAAATTTTTGCATAATAATTAAACATGTTTTCCGCATAAACAACAAATTTTGTATGCAACAATTATAAAGCCGCATAACACATATTAAATTTGAGATTTTGGGTTGGATCAATATAACACATATTAAATTTTGGTTCCATGCGCCGCATATTTCATTTTGCACCCGTATATCAGCATATGCGGTTCACATATGCAGCCTCATATTCAAAACCGCATGAGAAGGACTGCATGACGTTCTGAGCACGGCTGCCGACTACATAAACATATGCAGCCGCATTTTAAAACACTGGTTGGAAAAAGGAGAGAAGGGATCTATCTATTTTATTCATAACATAACAATTTTCCAATTCAAGCTATTTATATAAGAATTATGATATAATAATTGTTCAATAAATATTATTGAATAATCTTCAATAAATTTCCTTAAAATGCCGTTTTGAATTTAAATAAAAGCGAAAATACATAATTGTCGAATATCAAACAATTTTGTTTGGCTACGAAAACAGGATTTTCAGGACATGGCTTAAAATTCTTATCTATCTCTTCGTGAGCTTTTCTGAATGAAGTCATAATAAGAAATCACAGTATTCTATTAAAATTTATGCATGTTTAAAATCTGAATTTTAATTTGCATTTTTTTGTTGGATTTCTCCGGCTTGTACATCAATTTATATTGATTAAAATAAATTAGTTGTCAGCAAAAATAATTTATTATGTTATTTTTTTCTACAAATTAATTTTTTCTGTTATTTTTTCAGCAAATTCATTTATTATGTTTATGATTTCAATTTTAATTTTCAGTAGAAAAACAAAGGTTGAGAAAAATGCTGAGGAACTAAATTAAAGAAAACTAAATCACACTAAACTAAATTAGCCATGAAATTTAACTATTAAATTAAATTAAAATAGACTAAATTAAACTAATGATAACTTTGCAAACTAAATCCCATATTTTCCGTAGCATATTACTCAAGTATATAATGATAACTTTGGAGACCGAATAATTAATTCGGTCCCTAAAAATATTCTAAAGGGACCAAACCACTAATAAAAAATAATCAATCTGTTTTTCAAATTTAATTAATTTCTTAAAATAAAATATTTAGGCTATGGGCTGCTTTCAGACACGGGCTATGCAGCTGTACTGTTGCGGATATCATCGATTCGGATAAACTGGTCCAATAATAATTTTGCTCGGCTCAATAATTTGATCCAACCTTAAAACTCCCAAGCAATCTATAATAATGGGCCAGCCCAAAGTTATAGTATCTATAAAATATCAAGAAGTCAAATTTAGTACAGATCTCACTGCCAACGTTGAATAATGAAAATGAATAGGTTGTTGCCGCCTCTGCCAATCACAAAGCGTTATGTGCTGGGGCTCTTCATCTCCCTCAAGCACATCACTGCCAACGTGGTCGACCGCAAGACCGGCCGCGTGGCAGTGAGCGCCTCCTCCGTTGAGAAGTCGCTCAAGGAAGGGATGGACTGTGGCCGCGCGTGCAACGTCAAGGCCGCTGCGGCTGTGGGAGAAGTGCTCGCCGTGCGACTCAAGGTCGACGGCCTCCACCGGGAGCCTATCTATGCCAATCCTTCCAAGGAGATTGAGAAGAAAGGGTTCAAGAACGAGAGCAAGGTCTGGGCAATTTTCAATGCCTTGCGCTTCCACGGGGTCAATCTCCAACTAGATTCCGGTGAGCGGGATCCCCCTCAGTAGTGCTTGGTCCTTGAGTGATGTGTTTGGTTCTTATATGGTTTGTTTGTAGAATTGTAGAGGGTAGAGATTCTTTTCGGCATGTCTAGTAGATGTTTGTTGAAATGCTGTTTGATGTGGTATTGTGGTGTATAGAGCAAGGCCCGGTCACTTGGAGTTGGTGCCCAGTTCATTTTGATGGAAGATATTAGGTCTATTGCTGAGAAATCTTGGTAAGATTAGAGCTGGTATTGTCGCGTATGCATGCCTAATTGGTGTTTGTTAAAATGCTTCGTAGATTGAGAAATTTAAATAATAAATGTTCAGAGTAAAGTATATCTGCCTTCTTTACTAGGAAATAGATTTTTGTCCGTTTTTTTTTCTGCGAGGTTCTGTTTATTTAGATCAAATATGTTACACATCAATACAAGCAAAATTTTAGGACCTATTCGTTTACCACGGGATTATACGGGATGAGATTTGACGGAAACGGAAACTCACTTTTGAAAAAGTGGAAATCCATAGTTATTATTTTTTCTCAAAAAAAGAAGATCAAATTGTTACAAAATCTATCATACTTCCAAAGGACCGGCTCTTGCCAGCTGTATTCTTGCTGCAAAAAATATCAATTTTCCAATTGTGTTCTTGCTGCAAAAAGTGAAATTTGATGGGAACGAAAACCCCACTTTTAAAAAAGTGGAAATCCATAGTTATTATTTTTTCTCAAAAAAGAGAAAATCAAATTGTTACAAAATTTATCATACTTCCAAAGGACCGGCTCTTGCCAGCTGTATTATTGCTACAAAAAATATCAATTTTCCAACTATGTTCTTGCTGCAAAAAGTAAGATTGAAATTCGGAAATAACTACTCTTCAAAAACAAAAAAAAAACAAAAACAAAATAGTTGAAAGTTACTAATGTTCAAGTTAACATGAATGATCATGTGAAGTACCGAAATTTTTTTTCTTACCACCCTCAAAAATCGGAATTAAATCAATACCACCCGTTTATTCAAAATTCGGATTCCACCACGTACGCGTACTGGATCTGCGCACGGATCCCCAATCCGTACGCGTAGTGGATATGTGGACCGATCCACTCGCACAGTGGATATGCGCACGGATCCGTGCGCATAGTGGGTCGGCGCACTGACCCGTTCGCGTAGCCAATATGCGTGCGTGGAGAGAGAGACGCTGCCTGCTTTGACCTTCGACCTTGTACCAACGGTGGCAAACCAGGGAGCACTTGTTGCGATCCGATTGGGAGAGATCGAGTTTCGATTTCTTTCTTTTCCCTTTCTTTTCCCCGGTGGGTCCCATCTCTCTTTTCCCTCTCTTTTCCCGGGTGGGTCCCATCTCTCGCACTTGTTGTGATCCGATTGGCAGCGTCTCTCTCTCCACGCACACATATCCACTACGCGAACGGGTTGGTGCGCCGACCCACTACGTGCACGGATCCGTGCGCATCTCCAGTTTGCGAGGGGATCGGTCCGCATATCCACTACGCGTACGGATTGGGGATCCGTGCGCAGATCCAGTACGCGTACGTGGTGGAATCTGAATTCTGAATAAACGGGTGATATTGATTTAATTCTGATTTTTGAGGGTGGTAAGAAAAAAAAATTCGGTGTGAAGTACTGCCAATCCAGTAGTATTTTATTGATTGGAATTGTGCATTTCGGAACAAGCCGCAATTGGTCCTCACTTGTCAGTCTAACAATCC
The DNA here is from genome assembly GCA_025461125.1 of Carex kokanica. Classification (NCBI taxonomy): domain Eukaryota; kingdom Viridiplantae; phylum Streptophyta; class Magnoliopsida; order Poales; family Cyperaceae; genus Carex; species Carex kokanica. The sequence continues at coordinate 1,641,874 of JAJGRX010001034.1, read as the reverse complement.
AATTCACTTGAAAATACTACAAATTTAAAATTCAAACTTCTTTTCTCCGTTGTTGATGAAATTTGGTCCGCTGATCTATTTAGTTGGTTAACTTTCCTTCGGCTCTTTTCTCAACTGAATCCTTCGGATTGAGCCATTTTAGGTCTCGATTGAATTTGAACCCTCTTTTGTTCCACTGTTCCGCTTAATTTTAAGGTTGACAGAACTGAGTTTGCTTCATTCCTTCAAAGAGCAATGAAAAATATCATAAAATCAATGAAATTCGAAAAAAAAAAACAAAGCAGGATCCCACGCCAAAAGTAATGAAGCAAGGGGTGACTAGAACTGGTTGAAAAACTAGAAAGAAGATTGGAGGGTTGGAAGATGAAACTACTTTCCAGAGGAGGAGGGCGCATGCAACTTATTAACTCGGTGCTTTCTGCAATTCCCATATACTACATGGCTTGCTTTACGCTGCCGTAAGGGATAATCACTCAATTGGATCAGATAAGTAGATGTTTCCTCTGGGGCAGAAATGGAACACTAAGACCCGGCTTGCCGCTGTTGAACTGGAACACGGTCACTTTGCCAAGGATATGGGGTGGCATGGGCATCGCAAACCTAAGGTTGAGAAACATCTCCCTGCTGCTTCGTTGGTGGTGGAGGGCATATAAGGGTCGGGATTCCTTATGGTCCTCAACTATTCAAAAACTACGATTTATTGGATCCAACACTGATGGCCCGCTAATCTGGTCAGTGCAAGGCTCTTTCTTTTGGCGCCAATTGTGTAAAATCAAAAAGCTCTTTCATTGCAGTACCCACTGGCTGATCGGACAGGGATTTGGTACGACACTTGGGCGGACCGGCCAATTATCACTTCTAATGAAGGGAGGACACGGCCACCTCTCCAAAAGATTTCGCTTAGGGACGCATTACCCATCAGTCGGACTTTGGCTCCAAACATCCCACTATTATCGGCGGCAGTTTTTAATTCTAACGAAGATTGCATACTGTGGAATTTTGAAGTTTCAGGGGACTACTCTGCAAAATCCATCTACAAGGTACTGTCAGGGATAGGGAAGGTGAAATGGAGGAACAGGGCAATTTGGCGTATCAAATGTCCGAAAACAGTTAGGATTTTTCTTTATCTATTACTACAAGGGCGACTATTGACCCATGATGTCATGATACGGAGAAACCTCACTTGCGACATGCGGGGAGGAAACAGCTGTACATCTTTTCTTTCTTTGCCCCTATGCCTGTCGGGTTTGGAACCGGATTGAACATCTCAGAGGGAATGGGCTGCTGTGTCGGAGGGAATCAGTCCAAGATACATGGTACTGCTCCAGGCTCAGGTTCCAAAGTGGGGGCAGACGGCAGGTAAAGGAGCGAGAGGCGATTTTCGTTGCGGCGTGCTGGGCTATATGGAAACAGCGCAATACACAAATCTTCGACGAAAGGAAGCTGCCACCTGAGATAGCAGCGGATTGGGCATTTCAGGAAGCAGGGCTGTGGTGTAAACTAGTTTAAGAGGGCTTGGACTGTGTTAGTGGGAACCAGAAGTGTTTTTTTTTCTTTTCTTTGAACGATGTAATTTGACAGCCACGGTCAAATATTTCAAAAAAAAAAGGGTGACTAGAACAAATCTGAACATTGCTACTTGATAAGCCGTAATAATATCTATTGAAACCGGGGGTTGGTTATGAAAATTAAGCCAAGTTTTGATTAGATTAGGTTTAATTAGGTTAGAAATGTCCAAAAGTTCAAGTTACTGCCCTAGTTATGTTTATTTTATAGGTAATCAAGTGTTTGGAGCTTAACGGAGCAAAACGGGCGATTTATGGCAAGCCAGGCGAATCTGTCACTTTCATTACGGACCGCAAGACATTTATTGCGGGCCGCAACATTATCAAACAGAGAGCAACTCAGACCACAGCATTTTCCAAGACCTCTTGCGGCCCGCAAGGCATTTTATTGCGGCCCGCAGAGAAGTATCCAGAGAGTTGGATTTTGCGCGAGAAGGAACCACCTCACTCATTGCGGCCCGCAAGAGATGTTATTGCGGCCCGCAATAAGGCGGTTTCAGAGCCCGATTTTGTTATTTTTGGAAAGTTAGTTTTATATTTTGGAGAGGTATAAATAGGAAACCTGTAGAACAGAACAGTTACGTTTTTTAGAGTTAATTTCTGATTTTAAGAAGAGAGACAAAGGAAGAGAAAAGGAGAGAGAAGAAGGGAGAAGAAAAGATCACGATTCAACCGGTTTTATTATTTTCTCTCTTTGGAACTCTTTTATTCTTTTTAATTTGATTTGTGCTTTAGCCATGACTGGCTAAGGAATTTTCTAGGGTTAATTAGGGCTGTACTTGAAACTTTTGTTATGATTTAGTTGGTTTATTTTGTATCTTCTTGTTCTTTATTATGATCTGTTCTTTATTTTAATTGATTGTGAAGACTTAATCGAAATCACATGAAACCTTAGGATTTAGTATTTGCAATTGAGAAATTGAATATTGAGTCCCGACCATAAAGAATAGGGTATTTGATAGGCTAAGTACCGAGAGGTGACGCTTGTCTTATACGGGCTTTACCCAATTGTTTAGACAAATTGTACCAAGTACCGAGAGGTGAATTACGGTTTTCTAGATTAATTAGGACAGTAAGAACTTAATGACTTTAGATTAGCATAGCCAAGTACCGAGAGGTGACGTTTATTCTAATTTGAAGATGGTATTAATATAGAAATATCACTTTGTACCTACAACCCTAAACTGTGCCTTCATAATTAAAAGAACAAATTTAGTAAACCAATTAGTCATAACATTAGTGGATAGGAACCCTAAGAAACCCTAATTTCTCATCTTTGTTAAAATCAGATTTTGCTTTAAGACTTTAGTTTAATTTAGTTTAATCAAAACCAAATCAACCCTTTGAACAAACAAAAACCTTTTTACTTCTTTTACTAAATTAAATTGCTAGGTTAGATAAAATATTCCGACTTGTCCCTGTGGAGACGATCCCTAAATACTACTTGACTAGGTTGTACACTTGCAACTGAATTGAGTATAAATTAGGATTTATTACTTGTACTGCAGAAATCACATCACTACTGCAAAGTAAAACATTCTTCAAAATCTTTTTAAGACCAAGTAAAAGGCAAATTTAAAAGAATATTCTAGCATACGTCTAACTTTAATGGCACATTCAACTTAAATAATACATATATTTAAAAAATATTATTCAATAAATTGAAATTGTAGATTTATCTCAATTATTTAAATAAGAGTGGGTATCAAATATAAATTAATGTAAAATTTAATTGAGCATTCTTCATAAAACTATTAAAATTTAGAAATTATTTGGTTAAAAAATGAATATTTTAAATTTAATTTGTATTTAATACTCGTCATATTCAAATAATTAAATAGGCCGGAAGAAATGGATAGCTAGCCGAAGAAAAGCCGTTTTAGTGTTTTACATTACACACCAAAAATTTACTATATTCGACATTCAACATGCCTCTAGTTCACAGGGAATAATCTCTCCATTTTAGTCAACTGGAGATAATTTATAATAGCTACTTCTTCCGGGACCAGTATCCTCTGCGGAGTGTTAAGGTGCGGAGTTCTGCGGAGCTTCTGATCTGGTCCGTTCGTTTTGATCGGACGGACCAGATCAGATCTTGCCCGAATTGAAAAAAAAAAAAAAAAAATTCCCCTGCCCGATAAAAACAGCCCTGCTCGAGTAGATCAAATATCGTTCCGGACCCAAGAAGAAACCTTTCCGCCGGACCTTTTTCCCACTTCCTCGCGGCGTCTCTCTCTCGCTATCAGATGGCGGCGCTTGAGTCGCAACTTGGAGAGGTTAAAGTTGGAGGAGTAGTTGGAGAACCGAATCAGCGTGCTTGAGTCGCAACTTCACAGTAGCACATCTTCTTCGCAAGAAGCCATCGTCTCTCCTCTCCGCTCACAGAAAGCCATCGTCTCTCCGCTCGCGAGGCGCTCGCTCTCTGTTCACTGGTACCGAATGGTAAGGATAAACCAGATAGCTTTCATGTGGGCTTCTAGAGAAGTAACACATCTTCTTCTCCAGTTGCCAAAATCGAGGAAAATTCCAGTTGTTCTATCACTGATGGTTCAACAATTTGTGGGAATGGTTCCTCAGCTAACGCATTGAGCACTGAGATGATTTACCGGTATAGCCGCCAACTCCTCCTCCCCGATTTTGGAGTGGAAGGTTACTTCTCGTCTTTTCATCCCCTAATTTTTTTTTTTCACAAATGGAATGTACTAGAAAAGAAGAAAAGAAAAAAATTCAGCATTATTAGTAATATAATATTGTAATAGACCTTCCATTCATCTAAAAATAGTTCCATTTATGTATTTTCTTTTTTATATAAATATTAGTGACTGGTAATTAGTCATAATTCTAATTTTAGTCCGATATATTTTTATGTGAAGTCATTGCATTACAGAATACCAGTATACCATCAAGATAATGTACCTAGTGTTATTGTCATTTAACCATTCGTTTTTCTTTTTTTTGGTAGCTATTTGAATCTGCTAGTTAAATTCTTATTTTTGTTTGTATTACTCGGGAAAGAAAAGATTGAAATGCTGAATGGACTTACGATACCTTTCATCCAGCAGCTTCCACTTCATTTAATTGACTCAGTTTTAATGAATCAAAAATCTCAATTACAAATACAAATGGAGTCATATATTTTTTTAATCGCTTCAAGGGTGATTGTAGAATCCCATGTCAAATTGCCAATGACTACCACCTCCTCTTGCTAAATGAGGTTATTTCAAATTTATTGATGCAATAAATTACGTCAAGTTGCAGGAAGTTCATAGAATGAACAAGGCAGGTCGACCTGGACCTGTTGATACTACAAGCAATGAACATAATGAAGCGGGGTCATGATCATAACAATTGCTTGAAGTTGGAATCGCTAATGATGTGAATTATTATTTTGGCTTTTTTTTTCTTTTTTCACTTCACCCTTGGGGTTTCGATGGCTTGAAATACCCACAATTTGAAGGTGCTAAATGTGAAATATGAGAATTCATCTGGCTATACTATATCATTGTAATTCAGTTACGAGAAAGATAAGTAGAACATTTTGTATTTTTTTGACAAGTTAAATTCAAAAAGGTGTTCAACAATTAAAAAGAATCTGATCTTATTTAGGCTTGAATTTCCAGGTAGCACAGTAGGAAGCAACGAAGAAATTTCAATACTGCTGCTAACTCGGAAGACCCTTCTGTTAAAAAAGTTTCTTTGTTAAAAAAACCATGTTACTTTGCTGTACTTCCTGCGTAGGCTTTACTTCCTACATAGATCTGGATCTAGATTTTCTGTCCATCAATAGTAGTTGAACTCTAAGTAGTAATTCCATGTACTCTTTTATATGATATGATAGATTTTATATGAGTTGCTTGGTACCGAGTCACTTGTTTTGAAGCTTAGATTTTAAAAAGCAACTGCCATGTTTTAATGTTTTTTGTTGAAGCTTTTTATTTTTATGGTTTCAAGTTAACAAATTGTGTTGTGCTGCTATGTTTTAATGTGGGTGAAATTGTTGTGGTTTCAAGTTAACAATTGTGCGTGCTGGATTGATTTAAACGCTGATTAGGTCCCATATCATACCATAATGTACAAGAAAAAAAATATAATACCAGACTTTTCTTCCGTGAAAAGTAACACGTTCCCCAAATTTGAGTCTAACCAATAAGTAGTTTTATAGAACCCTATCTCAACAACCATTAAATAATAAAATAATCAAAACCATACAAATATACACATCTTGTTCTCACTTTTGCAAAATAGAAAAAAAGAAGAAGCAAGGAACTTCTCACTTGCATCTTGAAACTACTATATATCATATATTCTTCTAAATTTGTGAAATATTACCAATACATACGCACCTGCATTTTTTGAAAAGAATAGAGAACTGCTACTATTTCTTGAGTCCGTCCTTAATAATAATTTGGAATTGATAAGAAAGAAATGTAGATATTAGTCAATTTCTTGAGAATTAGTAAAATGTACACCCATATGTTCAAAATATCCCTTCAAATATACCCAAAATGCATTGTCTTAAAAAAAAACTTCATTGCGTAATCTTCAAATCACTACAAAACAGAATAAACAATTATTTAGGGATTATTTAACTTGATATTTGTAGAGAAAAATAATGCTCTTACTATATGTCTTCAAGATTATCATAGCATCCCAAGTTTTCCTCTAATGGACCTTGCGATAAATTAATACTTGATCTACAATTAAGACATAAAGATTAGCCAAAAGATTTAAGTTTAAAATCATGTTTGAAACAACATCATATGAAACAAAAATAATTTACCTTAATATAGATTGACTATTTGAGATACTTCGACCTTTGCCTTTCTTTGTTCTTGGCAAGTTCTCATTCCAAGATTTAGTTCGTTTTGAACGATTGTCACCATCCTTCTTCTTTAGGCGAAGTGAATTGTCGGAGATAATAGAGATTGGATTGGTTTCACCACAATCATTGGTTCTTTTCGATTGGTTCCCATATGCCTCGTCATATTGCTCTCAAAGTGAACACAATCCATTGAGCATAAATTTAGTTTGTTCTTCATCATAGGTCGCCTTAGCGCATGTTGGTGCTATCTCACAAATCATATCTCCATTACGGTTTCTAACATCCAACATAGCATCCTCAATTACCATTCTTCATTCTCTATCCATAACGGTATCATTTTTTTGCATCTTGTGTCCAACATTTGAGAATGTATTTTGGTGGTATACTCTTAATGTCCTCTCGATCCAACACCTTTAGTGCATGCCAACACAAAATACCATCTCTCTCAAACTTCTTACATGAACATGATACCATTTGGTCATCCCGATTCCAAACAACTTGTCTACTCTTATACAAGCGATTGGAATTATTAACGTCACACATAGTAACCGTGTATGAATTACCAAATAGACATTCTATTTGAGCCCAATCGGACAACTCGAACTCCGCTTGAAATAACTCGAAAAGTTTGGTTGTATACAACTTTCTGGCTTGACGAAGAATTGGAACATTGAACTTGATTTTTGGTAATGCTCTTCTCATTTCATACTCGGATTTGATCTCTTTCTCACGTTTTCCATCAAGAACTCTCTCAAAATGTTTCAAAAATCAGTTTATATTCAAATTACAATTTAAATAATTCGTCAAGGTCGAATTAATGCTCTCACTAGCTTGTGTGCTACGGATCCCTAAAGTGATCGCATCCTCCATAAAACAATATACCCACTTTTTTTACTATCGTATATGAATTTTAGCCACGAATTATCATTCAACTTTTTAATGAGTTCTTGAAATGCATTCTCGAACTCGTCTTCTTTCTCGTACTTAAACATACAAGCTGAAAACTCCCACGTTATGTTCATCACATTATTGTTATAGCACATCAAATGTTTTGCACAATTTTGATTTATATGCCATGCACATAATCCATGCCTTGTTTCTGGCATTACTTTCTCTAAAGCAACCCCCATTGCACTATCTTGATCTGTAAATATGGTGATGGATTTTTTGCTATGATGTGCCTTTAGAAAGTTTGTGAACACTCATTCGAAAGACTCGATAGTTTGGTTAAACATGAGAGCAGCGCCAAAAATCACAATCTCTCTAAAGTGATTGAAACCAACAAAAACACCAAATGCCCATTTTTCTTTATTGGTGCCAAATGTAGTATCAAAGATAACTACATCTCTAAACCGGGCGTAATCCGCAATCATTTTTGCATCCGCCCAAACGATGTTAACGATTTCGTGCTCCTCGTTGATTTTCTCAAAATGCTGAAAAGACGAATTCTCCAAAGCCCGTTTTTCAAAATACTTCATTATAGTAACAGCTGCCCCATATTCCATTGCTTTCTTTCGCATATCCCTCAAGCGATTGTGATGTTCTGTAATAGTGTAACCAAGGTTTCTAAGTCCACCGACTTGTCTACTTAACAGCTCATGTGCTTCTTTTGGCCCAATTCCTGAACTATTAGCTAGATGAATGTCAATGCACGCTACTTCAGGCAATTCACGTTGACTAGGTATTAGATAACAAGCTTGGGGCTTTTGGAGAAGGTGGTTGTGTTCGGAAACAAAATCTATGACTTTATATTTTTGGGCTCCTCAATCAAATTTACTTTTAAACGAAATTGGCAATTTGTTCGCTTCTCTGCATGAGGGTTCTTCGTTAGATGATCTCGCTTATCTTTTTCTCGTATACCTTCGTCGGAGCACAAAAAACACTTCGAAGTAAATATACCATCTTTTTTACTCTTACTATCATAGCCTCTTCCTACCCCAAACCCTTTTTCCCACCATAATTCCTCCACAACGACCATGCTTTGTCTATTGTTTGAAATTCCATACCCAACTGAGGTATGAAATCATCTTCTTGAGACGCCATATCCTTCATAAACATTAAAACAAAATCATCTTCTTAAAATAGTCAATTTCTCCATTAAAATACCATAATGTCCAATATCTCCATAAAAAAATCACATGTTCCCTTTCTATTATCTAACACTTTATTTAATTATTTTAAAAATTAAATTAACTAACTTATCCTTTAATTTTAAATGGAGGTGTAATGCACTTTAATTTTAAAAATCACATGTTCCCTTTCTATGCTGCTTCATATCCATACTAGCCAGAATTCAAGGTCGATCTAATCCATGTACCCCCATGTCTTTAGGGATTTAATCCATGTACCCCCATTATTCGAAGAATTCATGGTCGATTTAATCCATGTACCCCCATGTCTGCAACCAAAGTTATGTACCCCCATAATTCAAGGTCGATTTAATCCATGTACCCCCATTATTCGAAGAATTCAAGGTCGATTTAATCCATGTACCCACAGGTTAATTTAATCTATTATGTAAATTTTGCTATACACCTTGTCAGAGGCTTTGGTCAGCTGCTCAATCAAGGAAGCAGCTTCATTCAATTCGATCATGTTTTTGGTCCTAGCACAAGCCAATGTTAGTTGTGTTATTTGTCTCAGCACTTCCACTTTTCTGTTGTTACTTCTCTAGAAGCCCACATGAAAGCTATCTGGTTTACTCTTACCATTCGGTACCAGTGAACAGAGAGCGAGCGCCTCGCGAGCGGAGAGACGATGGCTTCTTGCGAGCGGAGAGGAGAGACGATGGCTTCTTGCAAAGAAGATGTGCTACTGTGAAGTTGCGACTCAAGCGTGCTAATTCGGTTCTCCAACTGCTCCTTCTCCAACTTTAACCTCTCCAAGTTGCGACTCAAGCGCCGCCATCTGATAGTGAGAGAGAGAGAGAGAGACGCCGCGAGGAAGTAGGAAAAAGGTCCGGCGGAAAGGTTTCTTCTGGGGTCCGGAACGATATTTGATCTACTCGGGCAGAAAATTTTTTCTTTTTTTTTTCAATTCAGACAAGATCTGATCTGATCCGTCCCATCAAAACGAACGAACGGACAGATCAGAAGCTCCGCACAACTCCGCACCTTAACACTCCGCAGAGTATACTGGTCCCTTCTTCCGGTCTCTGTTGTTGAAGCGGGTTCTCTTATCGCCATTGCCATTCAATCAACAACCAAAAATGTCCGCGGTGCCCACTATCCGTCAATTCCTCGTCCGACCTCGCCTCTGCTCTATCGCTCTAAATTCCTCTTCTTCTCCATTCCTCTCTTATGCTCCATCTCTCCATTTCTGTCCCTCCTCTCTCCGCGTCCTTTCCAGTTCGACCTCTCCTACACTTACTCAAGGTACCACTCTCAACCCATACTCCTCATCTCTTTCTTCTACATCTGATTGATGATTTCAATTTCAGGAACTATAATAATGCTTATTTATTTTTATAGAGGAGGCTGATGGGCCTGTGGGAAAGGGTTCGTCACTGATTGACGTCAATCCGCCACGTGGGACAAGGGACTTCCCACCTGATGACATGAGACTACGCAGTTGGCTCTTTCAAAACTTCAGAGAGGTATTTCTGTGACGTAACATTGGTAATTTTTTAGATAGTTGGGGTTGCACCCAAGGTGTTTGTTCTTATGCCTCTGTGGTTTTGTTGTTGGTTATTCTCCTAAGCTAAGGTTTCTCGGATTCTGTCCTTTGAGGAGGTTGATTTCCCAGTGCTTGAATCAGAGGCACTCTTTATAAGAAAAGCTGGTGAAGAGATAACTCAGCAGGTACTTCTTCCTTCATTTCTTATACTAAAGTACACAAATGCTCTAAATTATCAGTTTATCACTGAGTTGAGTTCATATCTGTGCCTTGAAGATTCAAACTTATGCCCTACTAAAATCATTTTACTGCATTTTTTGGTCGCTGCGATCGTTGTTCTGTCAAAATGGTTCATCTATCAGGCAAAGGATGTAATGAAATGTAACCAGCATTCTATTGGAAGATGAACCTTAAAATCATTTATTTTAAGTTTTTGACAACATTGTTGACTAAAAATTATAATTTTCATCTCTTTTTTGAATGAAAAATATGATGATGAGGACCAAAGAATAGAATTTTAAACTTTTAGGGCTGTTCGGCAACACCTCTTTATCCGCACTAGGATTAAGTCTTAAGGAGGCTTAAGGAACCGATGTTCGGTTGTCTTAATCCGTGGGTGATAGCTAAGGAAGCTAAAGGAAGGAGTAGAGGTGCCTTAAGACCCGGGCAGAGGATTAAGATCCGGGCAAAAGGAGGCTAAAAGAGGTGATCTTAATCCGTGCTAAGGAACCGGTGTTCGGCAAGATTAAGCGGCTAAAAAAGCTAAAGGAGGCTCCTTTAGTCTTAAGGACCAATATATAAATAGCAAATGCACCGCAGACTGCATTTTAACCTTATTAAATTTTCAAATCAGTGCTTTTGATACCAAAGTAGACAGAATTATGTCTACAATAGTAAGATCGATTTTTCTATTTTCCAAACTGAGCTACTCAGTTATGTCTAAACAAAAAGTTGGTATTTTGTCTGAAAGGGTTAACAAAGTGGCATTTTTATCATAGCTGTACAATTTTGAGGATAAAGGGGGAAGACGCGTTGTGCTTCGTCCCGAGATTACCCCTTCACTGGCACGGCTAGTGATAAAGCAAGGGTACAGTCACACTTCTTCTTTTCGTTTGTTCCTTTTTAAATTCATAATTTCCAATATTTACTTTTTCATCTGAAATTTGTTCTGTTAGAAAATCTGCATCCCTTCCTCTGAAGTGGTTTACGATAGGGCAGTGCTGGCGGTATGAAAGAATGACAAGGGGGAGGAGGAGAGAGCATTACCAATGGAACATGGATATTTTTGGGGTTTCTAAAGTTCGGGTACGAATAACTAAGTTTTATCTATTGACTCTTTATAATACTAGTGAGTTTATTGATCAAGTGTTACTTTTGAGTTATAATTGTCATTTTCCTGGTAAATGCTGGCTGCACAGCCAGAAGTTCGGAGTTTCACATATATAACATTTTTTAAATTCAGTCTAGTTAACGCTGAGGTAAACAAAAGTATTTCCAGCTGTATTTGACTTGTCCAGTACAACTTGTGTAATCCTAGAGTTCGTTAGTTTGAATATTCTGTACAATTTTCTATACAGGCTGAGGCAGAGCTCATCCAAGCAGTTGTGTTATTGTTTGAGCGGCTTGGGATAAAATCGTCAGATGTGGGGATTAGGGTATCTAGCCGAAAGGTAATTTCCTTAAGATCTTTTCATTGATCTTATGATTCATGTCCATGTTATCCAGATTTATTTAGACAGGTGTTATCTGTTCTTAGGCTTTAATTATCTTTTTGTACAGGTTTTACAATCAGTGCTACAGATGTATGCTATTCCAGAAAATCTTTTTACCCAAGTCTGTGTAATTGTTGACAAGGCAAGCTTCTGTCTATGCCATATTAAAATATTATATATTATCTGTTCATGTTGTTTGGTTCATGTACTTACCTTTTTTTATGCGTACCAGCTTGGCAAAATTACAAGAGAAGAGATGGAGAAGGAGTTGGTTTCATTAGGCGTTTCAACCAAAGCAGTTAATGGAATAATTGAAGTGCTTTCCCTCAAGTCATTATCGAAGCTTGAAGGTCTTGCTCAACTTTTCTTTTATAATATTCTTTTCCTTTCTTTCTGTCGAAGTCACAACTTTCTAATTGGTATACAATTTGAGAAGTCTTTTGTATTTATAGAGGTGTTGGGTTCTGAGGGAGAAGCTGTTTCTGAGTTGAAAAGGCTATTTTCTCTTGCCGAGAGCTATGGTTATGCTGACTGGATTTGTTTTGATGCATCTGTTGTTCGTGGCCTTGCCTACTACACAGGAATTGTTTTTGAGGTTTAAACAACTCTATTTTTTTTTTATAACCATTTACTTAATAGTGCAATGCTTCACACCAATTAAGACAATGCTGGCCTTCAAATGCCATAAACTAAGTGTACTGAGCACCAAAATTGAAGACCAAATGCAATAACTTAGTACTCATTGAGACTTTATTTAGGATTAGAAGCTTCTGACAGCCTAACATGTGCATATTTTATATTTATGATGTTGTATATGAAATACCAAGGTTAAGTCAGCGTTGGTCCAAAATATTTATTTAGAACAATATTTTGGTTGACCTGACCACCAGTGGGTCAATAAACCTGACAGGTGAATCTGCAAGTGGTAAATCGGGTCAACCCTGATATGGTAGCTGTTATAACCCAAACCTTTGGGCTTTGTTTCTTGTTTTTCATGCTTTTTGTATCAAGGAGCTTCAATTAAATTAGGCCTTGGATTGTTTTGTTTTACCTTTTGTTTTCTTCTCTTTCTCTTTTTTATTTAAACAAGAAATTATGACCAGCTAATCTTATTATTTTTTTTATTTTTTTTACGGTTGGCTCCTGGTAATCCATTCAGTGTTATATTATCCATAGATGCATTGAAAGAATCTCCTTTGAATTTTGACATTTAAGATTGGTCAAATCTGTTTGTATTGAGCCTCAGTTTATACCCTAATTAACCAAAGAGTCCGAATTAAACTTAAATGAAAGCTCAACGAGATATCTCTTAGTGGTAATAATGCGTTATGCAACAGGATTTGTGCTTCCACGACTTACCAGTATTTATCATTACCTGAATACAATTACTGAAAAGGCACTACCATGGGCTATTGAGATCTGACAGTATTGTTCTTGTTATAGCTCTATACCTCTTTTATAACTTCTTTTGAAATTGTATTTGGCAGGCATTTGATAGGCAGGGTAAGTTGCGTGCAATCTGTGGTGGTGGCAGATATGACAGACTACTTTCCACATTTGGCAGTGATGACATTCCAGCATGCGGTTTTGGTTTTGGTGATGCTGTTATAGTTGAAGTAAGAATTTTAGATGAGTGACTCTTCTATTTGTTTATTGAGTGAGGCTATGGTACTATGCACAGCACGGATTGGTCTGTACTATGGATCAATATCTTTGTTTTCAAAGTTCAAATAGTTGATCTGAACCGTCCAACATGATCTCCATATGAAAACGTACTTGCAAACTAAATTTTACATTGTTTAGAATTTCTTTACTATTTTTTAGATAAGTAGAAAATCAATACTTTTGAATGGTCTACAATTTTTAGATCATGTGATTTTCTTTTCTACATATCTAAAATAATAGTAAAAAATTTGTAAAATATGTAAAAATTGATCTACAAGTACATTTTCATATGATGATCATGTTGAACGGTTTAGATTGACTATTTGGACTTTGAAAATGGAGATATTGATCCATGATCAATCCGCGTTATGCATAGTACCATAGCCTCACTCTTTCCTTCTGTGGGTGTGTGTGTTGGAGGGTGGGGGGGGGGGGGGGGGGGGGGGGTTGATTAATAGTAAAGGCTGGATTATGTTACTGTGATAGGTCTTGGTCCAGATTATGTTCAGTTAGATCACTGTCTTATTTTAATCTTTTTAAGTTTTTTTTTTCTTATATGTCCTTATTTGGTCTTTTGCCTAAGATACCGATTAATTGATGCGTTGGCACAAAGTTTAGCCAAATTTTCAATAGTAAAAACAATATAGGTTGATCCATATTGTTACCTGTAATGGCTCTTTACCAGAATTCATCCCCCAGCAGAGAGAGAAGCAAACTAATTGGTACAACAATTGCTTCATTTGAGCAAAGTAGCCCCTTTAATAAAATTTATTAAACTGTATCAGTTCGTCTTGCGTTCACAGCTTGGTATTATGTGTGTTTGTATGTCAGTTGCTAAAGGAGAAGGCGCTATTGCCTGACCTATCACATAAGGTAGATGACATAGTGTTCCCATTAGATGAAGTGTTAGATGGCACTGCATCAAGTATTGCTTCTTCTCTCAGAAAAAAAGGACGAAGTGTAGATCTTGTAGAGGATAAGCGTCTCAAATGGTTAGTATCAATTATAACTCGCTATATATCTCTAGATTTAGCTTGTTTTATGGGAAATTGTAACTCAGTTCCTCATATACTACGCTATGTTAGAAGTTCATAATTGTATTATGACTTCAAGAAGAGGAACTTCAAAGAAAACAACATAATGTTCCTTGCAACTGCAAAACAAATTTAAGACGACCAATTTCTCAGCATTTACAAAAGCAAAAGGTGCTCTATATTTTTTGGAGGAAGCTTTGAAAATGATTCTTGTTTTCTTTATCATTATTTTAATCTCCAAGACTTTAGTATACTTCTATATGGTTAACAGTGAAGCCTCATGTATTGCCAGGAACAAGTTACCATGTAAGCCGCACCATTTAAGTTCAAATATGATTAAAAAAACGAAATTGAAATAATGGTACATGTGTCCTCTTCGACATGGTAAATTGTCAACTACAAGTGCATTTATGCCAATCTACAATTGAAAACTTGCTATAGAGTAAATGTTCCACTATTTGCTTATTTGACGGATAATAGATTACAGTGACTTGATTGAGATGACGAAATTTTGTGCATGAGAGGGATGAACAAACTGCAATAGCTAATTTGTTATATGGAGTTAGGTGTAGCAACCTTCGTTACATTGTTGAAGTGTTACAAATATTTATCTCATATGGTTTTACCTGTAAACCTTTTCTCTTTGTCATTGAATTAGTCTTCAGTCTTGACTGCCTGACTGATTGTCGGGGCATCTCTATATACTTCTTAAATAGTGTGAGGCTTTTTTTCGTAAGTTCAAATGTTCCAAGCATTTTTGCAATTTCTGGATCTTCTAAGGTTTATCTTTTCAAATTTTTGTAATAAATCCAAGCAAATGTCATTGTTTTGATATTTTTTAATTTTCTTAATAGGGTTTTCAAGCATGCAGAACGGATAGGGGCAAGCAGGCTTATATTGGTAGGTAACTCAGAGTGGGAGAGAGGTGCTGTTCGGGTAAAGAACCTATCCACTAGAGAAGAATTTGAGGTTAAAATTGATGAGCTTGACTGATTTTGTAAGTAAATTTATTTTTCTTGATATATCCAATTTTTAATTATACAAGGTTGCTAAATTTTATTGCATAAGGGTACTAGTTGGGTCGATGAATAGCCATATCATACTTTTGCAGTATTTTTCTTGTTTATGACAATAGATAATTTCTATGCTTGGTAAGAATAATTTTGCCACCATCTGCAACTGATATTTTGGTTGTTTGGTCTGTCTTTTTGACTTGTTAATTCTACTGCAAAAATCAACAAGAACATTTGATAGATTTACAACGGAGAAATAAGAATCACTAAAATGCCATTTTATGTGTTCTAGCATTACTTTATTGATCACGAAGCACACATAATTTTTACACTTACTAATACAAATATAAGATTGAACAAATTAAATTTAAGGAACTGAACTATTTTGTCTGCTCAAACCCTATATATATTTTATACTTAAAAGGGAAAGGAAATTAGACATGCTGAACCTTCTTCGAGCTTCATCCATACAATCTCCAACAAAGAGACTTTGTTGTTTTTTTTTTTTTCTGAGTTAACTTTAGCTGGGCATAAATGTACCCACATATCCAAACCCTACAATGAAGGCTGCTCCAGCTTGGAAAAATAAGTACACATAAAAATGATCACGACCATACACGACATCATAAATCGCACAAAATAGCAGGTAACATCCCATGATTATCTCCAACATGTGAATCCTGTGGTTAATATGGAGCAACCTGTTAATTAGATCTGTACATCCTAACTTAAAGAATATAGGAGTCGATGCATCTTAAAACAATTTATTTAAGGAATAATGTGGCCTAACCATTTGAAGTTGGATGTCGATATATCCTAACTTCGTATGCAAATATTTAAGAGTGATTATTTGTTTGTTCTTTTAGCTCATTTTTACCTTTCTCCAAGGCGGAACCGAGGTCGTTTTAGCCATTTAGACTGAGCTTTTGTTTTAGCCGTGTTCCCAAGCTTCTCTGTGACAACCCACTCATTGACACGATTGGCTTCAAGGAGCCCAATTATGGTCGCCTTAGAGCGATGCATAGACATGACATTCTCAAAGAGGATCCAAAATATTAGCAAATGGAAAGACCTATTGCAAAGAGAAAACCACAGTTTACATGAAACATTCTGCAAGTTCAGTTATATAGCATGCTTGGAAATTCCCCCTTTTTACTAACCTTCATACATACCATGCACAACTCTTAACAAAAAATAAGTTCACGTGTAAGACTTCATAAAAATAATTTATGGCAAAGTAGTATTCTTAATTAGGATTACATCCAGTTTACCAGTATCTGTCATTCTGTTTCAGCTCCTGCTTTATATTTTTATTAACTATATTGAGTATTATGTTTTTATTGTAAGTATGAGTACAGTATGCCTAAACGAAGTTAACGACACATAAATTTAGTCCTAATTGGCCCCAAGTTGTGAATTTTAGGTCAATGGAGAAAATAGTTTGCTGCCTTGGAGTACAGATCAGAAAACGAATGAACAATTGTAGATAGTATAAAACTAAAAATAAGCATACCTTGGAGTACAGATGGCATTGAGTATGCTAATAGTCGATGGAATATAAATGGCAATGTACTTTGGGAGATGTAGTTCAGGGACCAGCACACATGTGGGAATAATGATGCAATAAAAGAAGAAGGTGACGAAGTGTGCAATTATTTTCCTCACAAAGAAGAAGGCATACAGCACATGAAATTTCTTTAAGAGCGACACCCTCTGTGATAATTGAAGTCAAAAAGGTTTAGTGCAGACAGAAATATAACAAAAGATAATGAATTAGTTTAGTAAGGAGATGAATATTCTATGTTTTATTAGAAAATCATACCTCACACAGCAAAATCTCTTTGAACATTTTTCGGAACAAATTGGCAGGGCCACACGACCATCGGTGTTGCTGATAGCGATATGCTTTAAACGTACTTGGCAGCTCATTTTTCACCTAATAGAAGATTTCTGTGTTAAAGCAAGTCCCTTTATACAATTTTATAAACTCTACATTAAACAAATAAGTGTACTAATATGTTGTCTCACCAATAAATCTCCAACAAAAACAAACTTCCAACCCTTGAGGCTAGCTCTGACAGCCAAGTCCATATCTTCAACTGTTGTTCTTTCTTTCCATCCACCAGCATCTTTCAGAGCTTCTATCCTCCAAACACCAGCAGTTCCTAGCGACATGATTCAGAATGCGGGGTTAGATTTTAGCAAAGAAAGTAAGATTTGTGCTAAATTTGAGGATACATACCATTGAAACCAAAGAAAGAATATGTTGAAGACCCAACTTCTTGTTCGACACCAAAATGATAGTCCAGAGACATCTCTTGGAGACGCGCTAACAAGCACTCATTTGCATTTACTACAAAAGAGGAAACCAATTGATTAAAATATTTTTTCATGAACTCGTTACTGGTGAAAAAACTATGATTTAATTTTTTTTCTGTAAAATTTTGCACTTCAGTAGAATTCTACTTTCAAAATTGAACATGTGCAACAACATTGTTTTCATTAATCAAAAGTAATAGCAGTCTGTAAATCAAGATAAATATCAGACTCCCCAAAATTCATTTGATTTCTGTTTCGGCTCCATTAAAACTTCTACATTTTCAAATGATAAGAACGGGGAAGAAACAGTGAAACTTATTAACTTCTGCAATAGTATAAAATTTGTATTTGTTAATATTCAGCAAGATAATATATCAGTATATAAAGTTTAAAAATTCACCAAATTTCCACCGAGCTTGTACTAAAGCCAAATCATGATTGCTAAGAAGAAAAGGAATAGTTCTCCACAAGAAGTCTGGTTCGGGCTGGAAGTCTGCGTCAAAAATTGCTACATATTCACAATCTTTGACATAACACTTCCTTAGTCCTTCACGCATGGCTCCTGCTTTGTAGCCATTCCTGTTGCTTCTGTTCTCATATTTTATATTTACTCCTTTGCTTGCCCACCTCTGGCATTCAGACTCTACCAACTCCTGTTTAAAATTTATATAAGGAGCAATCAATTATAATTGATGCACACAACCATTTGTCCGTGGATGTATATTACTTCTACAAGGGCTACTTTGGTGCGTATTTGCTATTATATTATGTTATATGTATTTATCAAATGCCCATGCATTGTAGTAGGATGACACAATTTATAAATAGATGACAATCTAATTGAAGCTATGATGAGAAGTAAAACTCTTACCTCTCGTTACATTATAAGACAAAGTCACCAAGCATAATTGAGTCGTGTTTTTCTATTGGTTTTGTGTGTGTGCCTGATATTTCTACTTCATCAGTTAGTTAAAGTCAATGTGGTAATTTCTTTTTAAGTTTTTGCAGAAATGGAATCCAGAACATTAAATAATCCGGTCCATCCAGGAGGTCTGATAACATAATCAGAGTGTATCAGTATACAATAAACCCCTTTTTGTGTGAAAAAATGGTTTAAATTCTTTCTTACCCTAATGATATGGTCTGTGGAATCATCAAGGACTTGGATTACAATCTTATCGAAAGGCCAGGAAAGCCCACACGCTGCTCCAATTGATAAACGGTAAACCTACAGAAAGAAAAAAGTTAAAACATAAGCAGCTGCAAAGAAGGTTTTTAACATATAAAATGTAAAAGTATAAGAGTTAGCCAAGTTGGAATTGCTGCAGCTTAATCCAAAATAGGCACTCCAGATGAAATATATTAATGAGATTCCAGTCATATGGAGGATGTATACCATGCGAACTGACTTTGCATCTGACATAGGACATGAAGTTGAAATATAAAGAAAAGATTCATGAATAAGTGAATGACTCTAAACTCTAGTATTACTTCTTTTCGTTTCGTTTTGTTTTGTTTGTTTGTTTTTCTGTGAAGGCTTCTGTATTTGATATTAGAAGCTCTTTTCCCTATTCCTTTTCACTTCATTTTCTGCATATATACTGTCCCAATGTGGTATAAAATAAAACATAATTATGTTGTAAAGAAGTGCATCACTATAAATGTGCATAAATTCTACCTTCATAATTAATTTATTAGAAGCTCTTTTTCCTATTTCTTTTTTACTTCATAAAAGAAAGTGCATGCCTTAGACCAATGTACATCACTGGCTCTAATCTAACTAGTATATAACCCAGGAATTAGTTGAAGAATATTCAATAAATTTTTGTCAGAAATTATTAAGATATATATAGACTGTGTATCTCAAGTGCTAATATAACCCTAGATGCAGTAAGAGGACACCCATGGCATTTAATTAGGAGTCGTTCTTATATTATAGCTTCAATTTTAAACAAAAAGGAGCTACAGATTCTTCACCCAAATAACAAGCCTTGTACCATGCACCATCTTCAGCACTCACAACCCACAAAGGAGAAGTAAAGAAAAAAAACAGAGCAATTAAAATTATCAAGAATCTCAAGTGACTTTTCTGTAACAATAAATAAAATATTTTTTAAGAACGTCAAGTTTTCCATTCAATAGCAGGGGCACGCCAGCGGAATAATTCCATGATTGATAAAGTACTTTAACCAATTCGAATGCCCGTAACTCCTTGTGTACCTTCTAATTAAGTACAGCACAAAGTTCCAATTTTTGTTTACTGGAGTAGTGGACTCACAATTCTGCGAACAGAAACAAATTATCTCCGTTGCAAGATATACACTACCTCCCAAACAAGTGCGTCGTGTAGCCATAGTCGACTAACAAATATGTGTGTTGATAACATATCTTTTGTATTCAGATGTTACTCTTGTGCATCTTCTGTACGGTTCGAGAAAATACAAAACTACAAAAAAATTATTCAAAAGCCCTTTCCACCAAAATTGGAAACCAAGAACTGGTATAGTTGTGGTAGGAATTAAATATACAAAAATGAGGTATACTGAGTTGTTCCATTGTCTCAATCTAATAACACTTTAATAGTGGTTAATAAAAGTTTGGGATAGCTAGAATTAAAACATTCCTAAGTAAAGAGAAATCGACCTAACTTTAAGAAAATACCAAAATAAGAAAGAAACTATTCAAAATCTCCTTTCATCAGAAATAGAAACTAAGAATTTGTGAAATAGTGATAATAATTAAATATATCCAAATAAGGTATTCCACATAGTTCAGTTGTCTCAATCTAAGTACATTTTAATGTCTATTAATTCAACCAAATTTTTTGGACACCATGAATTAATCAATTAAAGCATGACCTCAGTAAAATAAATCAACCTAACTTCAAGTTATCAAACTATGACAAATCTGTTTTCTTTTAAAAGAAAGGATGGTGGAGGAAGTATATCTTGCTATGTTAAGCATAACAAGTTAGGAACAATTAAAGAAAGCACCAGAGAATTTCCAGCTTAAAGTAAATTGTGGTTTGGTGGTGCAAGGGACAATTTTATATGTGTGTCAAAATCTGGCAGAAATTTGCATTTCCTTTTACCAGTTATATATGTTTACGCAAAGCAATAGTAAAAGAAATAAATTTATCAAAAACTATCTTAATTCTGAAACTAAGGTGTATGTACAATTGAAGGCATGCTTAAGGTTAATAATTATGATACATCGTCTATTAACAGACTTAAGACCTCAGAAATTCTCCAAAACAAATACTAATTAAAGGCTAGCTCATCGGTTATGATCAAGAGCTGCGAAGTACTTTATAGTTTTCCTCTGTAAAAGAACCAAAATGTATCTTCTACCTTCAAATTTCAAGAGAACTCAATTCTTCAGACAGAAATTTGTGGTTTAACATCAAATAATCTATCAATTGCATTATTAGTTGAAGATAACTCTATTTGTTTTAATTAAAATGGACTAATTACATTTGACCTCTCCTTTCAGTGGTGGGGTTGACATCTGTCCTACTGAAATCAACCTTACGCGCAACGTGTTATAGAAAAATTAATAATGATATGGACGCCAGCTCAATTTAATTTGTCGGTAACGAAACGGCTAACATTTTGCAAACGTGTCAACATTTGGAGATTATTCCGTTTCACTTCCCTTAATCACTTTAACTATTTTACGTCAACAAAGTAAAAGCAGAAGCATAATGTTGGAAAGAAAACACAACTGCAATGTTTAACTAAATGGAATGTAGAACATGAATAATATAGGCTACTAAATACACAACTGCAATGTTTATACTAATAATTAAGACTACTAAATAATATAGGCAAAATATATTATGTATATTTCTTCATGGTGATACTCTGAGAAGGAAAGCTTAATTTCAGATTGAAGAAAGAATCCAAACTTCTTGAAGTGAGAATTACTCGTTTTTCATTTAAACAAATACCGGGGATTGATATTCACACAACAAAACTTGTTACTAACACAATACATTTCAAAATTTTAATTTTGTGGACAAATTTGTCCCTCAATTATCTTCTATGCATGCTTTCATTTTTTTTTCTTTGTTAGTAAATCTCCTAATGACTGATTCTTAATTATTCAAATTCCCTAATTTGTTGTTTGCATTCTCGAAAATATAGTTTGACCATAAATAAGAGATAATTTTTTTTGCTTATTTTCTTAGCATCAGCAATTACTCAGATAATAATTCTCTGATTTTTTTTTTTTGCTAAAATAGTCAAGTAGTACCAGTTAATAATTCTTTAAAAGAAAAGTTTGAATCATTCTCACAGTCTCTGCTCTTCTAATTACAAGATTGAATCTTCAATACAATTTGCTTTCAAGGAAAAATTACAAGAAACAATTTTTACTATAAAAGAAATTTTAGTTTAAAAAGGAATGGAAGCATTGTTAGAGAAAGCACTCAATGAGAGGCAAATGTGTTTAAAATATGTAATACTATTAGAAATGTTGTGTTGGTAACAGAAATTATGGTGTTAACAGCACTTCCCAGTTTTTCATTGTTTTTAGCTTTGCATAATTAACGTTGTCAAAAGGGATAACTTTAGTTCAAATAGAAGTAAGAGAATTGCAGGCGTATAGGGTTACCCTATTTTCCACTAAACCATTAATTTAATGTCAACTGACATGACAAATTATTTTGATAAAAAAGCAAAACTACTAATTCAGGAAAGAATAAAGATATTAAAGTAAAAGTTGCAAACTGAAAAAATGATTAATTAATCTGTCGCATGATAAATTACCTCAGTATCATCATGAATAGCAGCTAGAGAATTATTTGTCTCTGTATAAATTGTGCATAAAAATTTAAATCCAATTTTGGATTAATTGATGTTTGGTTTAATTAAAACTTCAAATAGGAAACAATCTACGAGTACTGGTACGTACACGCAGTTGAGTCAAACAAGTTCATAATTAAGCTCCTTAATTAATTACTTCTAATGAAATCCGAAATATTAGAAACCAAATTAATAATTGACTTACCTCTCTCTCATTGAACATGGGGATTTGCACCAAAACCCTGGGGTGGGTCCCACTGTCTTCAATTTCCTTCCTCACTGTGTCAAGCTTTAGTTTGTACTTGGTATACCTCTTCTTCCTCAAAACCTTCACACAGACGATCACAATTGCCATATAGACTCGTTCCACAAACAACATCACAGACATAGCGGCGCAAAGGTACACCGCAAGCTGCAGCAGTGGCACGACCACAGAACCTCGCAACCCACTCCATGCATTAGCCAAGCTCTCAATTAACCCTACTTGCCTCTCCTTGAATGTGAGGTCTCTCATTAGATTTGATTGGAATATTGGATTCTATTTATTTTATATTTTCTTGGGTTTTGTGCTTCTTTTTTCTTTTTCTTTTTTAATTTCTGTTTCCTTGTTTGGTTTAAGGTTTGATTGGGGAGGGGCGCGGTGCGGTGAGGACTATGAAAGGATCAGGGTAAGTGTGCACAAGAGGAAATTGGGGGTGCCACTAAATATATTGGGGAGATTTAGAGAGAGAGTGAGAGAGGAAAGTTGATGAAGTGGAAGGGAGACACGCTTTGCATGCAGAATAATAGGTGGGCGTTACCGAATGTAATGGTTTTCATCTTAATTTGAGATTTTGGCTTTCCTAGTTTCCTTGGTTTGGGCTCCATCTTTTATTAGTATTTTTTCTCTCCAGTCTCCCTGAACCGGAGAAATCCATCACCAAAAATGAAATTGTCGTTACTCGTTAATTATTTTGTGTGTTTCAGCGAGTTCACATTGGTAGATACGCCTAAATTATGTGTTTGTCATCTTAACCTTTGATTTTAATCGGTGTCTAACTGTATCTATTGATATACTAATTTACAAATGGAAATGATATATATGTACTTCCGTTACTTAATACAGAAGTGTATTAGTTCATCCATAGCTGTTCAAATGATCTTATTTTGTGCCTATCTGTGTCGTTTTTATGTGGCTAGTTAAGACTTTTAGCATTTAAAGCAAGTTCTTATCTTGCATAGGTGCATGCATTGCCTGATTAATCGCACTAATGAAACAAGATCATTATTGAATGCAGTGTTGTAAATAACGGTATGCGGTCGTCGGACGGATGGGGTACCGTCAAGCGATTAATCGGTATGCGGCCGATTAATCGGAATTATGCGGACAATTTAGCGTTTTTATTAAATTTATGTATATATATCATAATTTATTAAAATTATTGAACACATTAAACTTATCAAATAAACTTAATCTAACTTAGTTTTATTATTATAACATAACACTACGCTTATTTCTTCTTAACACATAAATATTAACACATTTATTTAATGAAAAAATAAATTTGAGAATTAAGTTTTTTCAAATACTAATAACATATTATTTGAAATAAATGAAACATTCCAACATAAAATCACTAAACTTAGTTTATGATAACAACTTAATTTCATAAATGTATACGTCGTACTAATTGAAAAAATTACATTAGTAAGTAAGAAAAATATATGGTATATAAATAATAGAAGAAGAGTGAGGCTACAGTACTATGCATAGCACGGATTGGGCATTGCTACGGTTCAATATTTGAGTTTTCAAAATCCTAACGGTCGATCTGAACCGTTCAACATGATTATAAAATAAATATGTACTTGCAAACCAAATTTTACATTTTTTCGAATTTTTTTACTATTTTTTTAGATAGGTAGAAAATCACTTGATCTGAAAATTCTGGACCGATTAATCGGAATAAACGGCCGATTAATCGGAATAAACGGCCGATTAATCGTTCTCATCCGCTAATAGGCATCCGTTTAGTATATTCGTAACGGTTTGACCGCCGTTAACGATTAAACGGCCGTTTATTCGGCCGTTAAGACCGTTTTTTACAACACTGATTGAATGTAAGTAATTCGGTTTGGTTTTCCGAAGTTTAGGTTTCTTGTACCATCATGTACACTATAACTGTGTAGTGAGCTATGTGCGTGGGAATCGGAGGCGCCGAGGCGGTCTGATAATAGGTTAGAGTCATCTGATGCGCATCAAGATTCGCACTGACAATTGTGTAATTCGTGTAGATGAAGTGTGTATGAATCTTAATGCGGAATGAATGGCTCCAACCGAGCATCAAGTCAATGTCTAGAATTTATCCACATTGTTGAATTTTTGCAAACTCTTGATACTAATGAAAACAAAATCAAAATGTCATAATCTTTTATGCGTGCGTAGAAAAAATAATATAGAGACATGATAGAAGTACAAAAAAATGTCATATCTAACGGTTTTGTTTTGACATTTAAGTTTTAAATTTTAAGTTATTGTAGTTTTAAAAATAAAGATATGATGTAAGCACAAAAAATGATGAAGCTCTTCATCAAATATTAGATCATAAATTAAGTTCCTAGAGATCTCGCGTACATTCTTTTTCTTGATTTTTATAAAATTATTCGAAGTCGGAGAAGCTTACTCTCCTAAAAAAAAACTTTCAGAAAATTTATTTTAGATAGTAGACTTTGCCTTCTAAATTTTAGTAAATCAAATAAAAAGATTCACAAGATAAAAGAAAAATAAAATAAAATAAAGATACAAGCACACTTCACAAATATATAAATATAAAACTACAAGGATATCTCATGACCTGTTTGTTATTTATTTTTATTTTTTTGAAAATAAAACTACAATGCCTGTTTCATATAGAAACCTGGTAAGTCATAGAGTCTTTGTCACAATCCAAAAAACATTCACATAAATAGCAAAATAAGCACCAATACTGCAATAGTCTAGTACAGAAGGTAAACTATATCATAAGGTAGGCAGCCACGCAGGACACGTATAACCAAAAGTTTTGTGCTAATGTTGGTTTGTGCTCCTGAGGTAGCCATCACTTGTCCTTCATTGTTGGGATCCCACTCTTACAGAGGAATTCAATCCATCTCGTGAGGCAACCAATTCGCCAGCAGCTGTTGTGTCCTTGTATCCACCTCCTCAGCTCCTGTCCAATACAATATCAGAATAGTGATATTGCTAACAATAGTTCTAACAGTTTCTGAATGAGCATGGTTGAAGCAAATGTTGTTCCTCAAATTCCATATGGTCCAAGCAAAAGCACTAAAAGTAATAAGAAAGAATTGTTTAGTGCCATTAAGTAATGCAAAGCCAAAGTCAAATAAGTCTTGTAGACTATGCCAATCTGAGATAAAGTTTTGGCAGTGCCCTAGCCAAAAAAGAACCTGTCTAGCTTTAGGGCATAGTAGAAAAAGATGGTCCACAGACTCATTAGCTAGACAGAAGTGGCATTGTTGGTTAAGCCACAAAGAATCCGACACACAATATGACCCACTACACAAGACTGTGCAGCTATCTGACATAAAATATAACATGCCGCCACGTCCGTTGACAGGATCAGACATCGGCAGTAGTAGTTTTGGACGAAGGGAGGGGATTGACTGATTGAGAGAGAGAGAGAGCCGAACCATGCCGTAGCCAGTAGCAAATCTGGAGTCGACGACTCCAGATGACGCGTCTCGGCCCATCTGGTAACAGATCCTGCTATGGAACTCCGGCAAAAGATGTGATGTTGTGTTAAAAGAAAGGAAGAGATCTAGCTTAAGAAGAAGGAGGAGGAGGAGATCACGAGAAAGACGGAGGTGGTGGCGGAGGGTGGCAAAATTAACACGTACTCTAGATACAAAAAAAGTTTGACGAATGCTCGCTTAATTTGATGGACCTGTAAGATCTTGGATTTCCAAATTAAAAGTTTCATGCATTAATGAAACTATTTCAATCTAATCTCTGAATCAGAATTAAATCCGGTTGTCAAACGGCTAGAAAGTTTTCTGATGAATTACAGCAATTCTGCATGCCAGTATAGCCCAGGAGGAACAAGAGACTGGGACAATGTGTGCCTTGACTAGAAAAGACAAGAATGTCAAACAACAAAAGATCGTGTGTAAATAAGGATGCCAGTAATTAATAAGGTGAAAATTAATGATAGTGATTATCAGAATAAATACATTAAGATGAATGGAAAAAAGGAAGAAAATTGGTTAGGTAAATACAAACGGATGTAACAAAGTAGATAGATCAAGAAAGTAGATTGTGGTTGCCGGATGCGTGCTTAGAAATTTTTTTTTTTTGTTTGAGTAAAGCTTAGAAATAATTTTTTACTGTTTCACAATTTCATTTGGTATACACCTTATTTTTTATTTTATTTTTCAGTTCCTGGACTCAATATTTTTGCTAAATATTAGCATTATACTTTGTGGCAATATTATGTCACTCAAGACAAAATTTTAATTATACACCTGTGAGCTCCTAAAATAAGTAGTTATTTGCAATACCTGGCTGAAAATAATCAATTGGTATATTTAAAAAATATTTTAATGGATATAAATTGAACATGAATAAAATAATTCCTTCTTGAAATTTACTTAATTAACCGACCCACTAGTGTATATCTCTGCATCAGAAAATCTGATCCATCAAGAGACCAAAGACAAGATGGTATAGTTAGAGGAATTAAATGAAGGACAAATATACATGTCAACTCTGCACGTGGCACCATTTGTGCATTTGCCTCTTCTAGCTCCCTCTCCTTTGGATAACTTTCAAGAGATAAATATATATATATGCCTCTTTATCTTCAACAATTTATGATCTTTGAGTACAGCTCATGGGGTATTGGATGCCACAGAGCTTAACCAACTAGTTAATGGGAATTGGAGATGTGACCAAAGAAAATGGTGCACTGAGACAATTACTTGGTGACTCACAAAAGTTTTTCATTGCTATTCAAGCCGTTGACCAGTTACCCTTTCTTTCGCGCCATTATATATGCACCGTTGTTTTTTTCCAACATTTGTAATGTTAAATTGGTTCAAAAAATTTAGTGCCAGATATAAATTTAACCAATACATATCTCGCTCCCTCTTCCCAGAGATGTAACGCCATTCAGGTGCAGAACTTGAGTAGAATTAGGGTGTGATGTGAGCATAACTTTTTGGTGAGCATAACTCTATAATCTATCGGATTCACTTCAAACGAGATGAATCCAACCGTTGAAACCAATATACTTCACGAGTGATGCACATACATGCAAAATTTTGAATTTTTTGAATTTATTTAGTCTAAAGTCAAGTGGTCAAAATTGATGAAAAATGATGATTCAAAATGAAGTTTTAGAAGTTATTTTAATGCATTTATTTTTCATCAATTTTGACCTCTTGACTCTGTACTAAATAAATTCAAAACATTCAAAATTTTGCATGTACGCACATCACTCGTGAAGTACATCAGTTTCAACGGTTTGGATTCATCTCGTTTGAAGTGAAACCGATAGATTATAGAGTCATGCTCACCAAAGAATTTGATGAGCACATCACACCCTAGTTCTACTCGCAGAACTTTGATTTGTATGAGATGAATTGTACAAACTTGGACATGGTCTATTAATCACAAGCCTTCAAGTTTTATCTAGTGCTTGGGTTTTTGTGTCATTAATTGTTTTTGGCCCATATGTATAAAATATGAGTCCAAATCAGCTGAAATTTGAAATCGCGAACAGTAACTTTGAAATCTCTGAAATTTTGAATCCATCCATCGAACTGTTTCGAGATACGTGCACAGAAAAAATTGGACGGCTGGATTCGGGATTTCAGATATTACAGGGGTACTGTTCATGGATCTCGAATTTCAGCAGATTTAAATTCATAAAATATAACACCACATGTTACGCCGGGGTGACTAAGGGTGTTCATCGGGTCCGGTTTAATCGGTTTTAAACCGAACTGAGAGAGTTTGGTTTTCTCGGTTAAATGGATTGGTTTGATTTAGAAATTTTAAAACTTGTTAAACCGAACTAACCAAAAATTTTAAACCAATTGCCCGTTCGAACAAAATATTTTAAAAAATTCAAAAAATTATGACAAAATGTATATTGCTTGTTCAGTTTAAAACCGGTTAAACCAAACCAAACAATTTTTTTAAATCCATCTTTAAAAAAAATTAAAAATTAACAAAAAAATATTTATTTTATGATTAAATACCCTATTTTATTTCAATCAAACAAATTAAAATTTACTTCGGTTTGTTCGGTTCGATTCTTATTCTATTTCGGTCCAGTTCAATTTAATTTTTGTAAATCGAATAAAAAATTTATTTATCTATTTTAATTCGATTTGAACCAAACCAATCCGATGAACAAGGGCGACAAGAACACGTCATAAATTATGAGTTCAAACCGAAGCGATGAACAAGGGTGACAAGAACACGTCATAAATAATGAACTCTTTTCGACTTCAATATTTTATTCGTTAAAACGGTTGCTACTGTATTGTCTTTTTACTTTATAGGCTTGATTTTTGTACAACCGGTAGTCTAACTAATTTCAAAATGAGGGCTCAAATTCCGGTTGCTTTGTGCCTCCATCGTACTTTAATATTTTTATTTTTAATTTTAAAGTTCAAACAGACGATTCGAACAGCTTAACATGATATTCACGTTAAAATATAATTGAAGACCAAATTTTATATTTTTTTGAAATTTTTTTACTATTTTTTAAAATATATACAAAATCCACAATTTTCTAAAAAAATAATAATTTGTATCTATCTTAAAAAATATAAAAAAAAATTCAAAAAATATAAAAGTTGGTCTCCAAACATATTTTTAATGTGGATATCATGTTGAACGGTTCGGATTATCTGTTTGAACTTTGAAATTGAAAATAAAAATATTGAGATACGATTAGAGCATGTAGTAATGATGCATTTGAGCCCTCTCTTTGAAAATATGTATTTAAAAAATTCAGAACTTCTTGAATAGCAAAATGCAAGCTTATGGGTGCATTAATTGTTTGAAGCACAGATAACTATTTTGGGGTGGCCATTATGGACCCTTATGCGATCCGATCCATTATTGGGCCGGCTTTGGAGGTTAGCATTTTCTGATCAATTATGAAACGGATCAAGTGGGGTACTGACTAGTTTGACCCCACTAGTATACTAAAATTTATAAGAGAGTAGAAAATGTCAGGACGGAAGCCAAATCTCAAACCCAACTCTCGCATTCCAGATTGAGTATAGAGTTTTATATTTGAGTAAAAACTGGGTACAACTCACTTGGTACAATTAGTCGCTTCTAATAAATTATATGATTAATAGTGTAAAAAAGAAAATTTGCCCGTGTGTCATTAGACCTGTTGGGCCTGTGAAACTTTAAGAAGATAGGCCTATTCACTAGGCCCGACAATGCTTAGAGAAAACATTAATTCAGTATCTCGAAAGAATAAGATTAGGTTTTTCATGTTGTTTGGATCTTTACAGATCTCCCCTATGGACTGTTTGTAGGCTATGTGTTCTTTAATACGCTCTGCTCAGATAAGATTTGAAATAATCAGTACAACATATGATTGCCTACAGATTCACAGAGCCACTTTAAAGTTCGTGTTGAAGTATAACATAAGGTCTGGATCTAACCTGATGCGGTCCGGTACTTGACAGTTAACTAGTAGTGCATATGAATGAGAAAATAAGTTAAGGATCCTGATCACTGCTAAAAAAACAAATATATAAATAAAAAAAATTAGGCCCGAGCTGTGAATTTTAATTAGTAAAATACGGAATCTATAATCTATAATTTTAATTAGTTAAGGATTCAGGATTATTATCTATGATCACCGGCGGTGGCATCTCATTCTCTTTTTTTTCGAAAATTGACATAACTTTATTTTATGTTTATCTGAATCTATAATTCAAATGAGCTTTCCTTTGTTATGTTGGTTTTACATTTTTTATTTTGTTCAACAAAAAGAGAAATTTTAGGGTTTAGGGTACATGATAAAGTCATTTGTTACTTTTGATATATATAGAAGTTCAAATCATAAAATTAAGAGGTGAGTGTTCATCTTTCAAGTATGATATATGTCAATATTTGTCTAATTTTATTTTATTTGGGCATCTCTCAAAACACTTAAAATTTCATCCCATTAAGATTAAAATCACTTGACAAGAATTAAATGACATCAATTTTTTTATAATAACTTCAAATTTTGATCAATAACTAAGTTCTTTATAGATTATGTTTGTTTATCAGAATCTAGGGGGGTTTGACTATTCACATATTTCATTCTTTTATTTAAAAAAAAGGTAGTTCTAGCGTATACATTATACCCGAAAATTTTATTTTTACCATCTTAAAAAAATAAACCAAATAAATAGTTTTTTCTGAAATTTTAATTTTTACCCCTGTACACAGTTTGAAACTACGGATCAAATTTGGTTGTCCGCAGTTTGAAATGGCGGACCACATGTTGGAAGGATTTTTGGACCGATATTTGGTCCTCAATTTGAAACTGTGGATCAAATTTAGGTGTCTGTAGAGTAAGAGCCGAATTTTCAGAAGAAGAAAAACTAATTATTTGGTTTTTTTTTTTTAAGATGGTAAAAATAGAAATTTCAAACATTATACATCCAGTTAATATTTTGATATTTTTACATCTATCATCATCAAAAATTGTCCAAATTAGAAAACTAAAGTTTCATCGCTTTTTATTTCAATATTGTCATTGTTTTTGTCTATTTTGGAGTATACTTGGTCATCAACTCACTCATAAAATTGCAAATCATTCTATAGAAAGCTAAATGCTTTCAAATTCACTCAAATTTTGACATACCAGCACTTCCAATATGATATATTTTCATGCATATTATGCAAATGAAAATTGATAAAATTTGATCGCACGTTTGCATTTAAAGTGACTTAACATTTGCGACAATTTTATATCACTGATATTGATGGGATATCAAATAACATTAAGTTGTACAAAATTTGTTACTTAACCAATCTGAAAGGATAATAAATGCATATAAAAATTTATTTTTTCTTTTTTTAAAGGATAACCAATAAGCATAATAACATGCATACAAAATTTGTTACTTAACCATTCTGTAAGGATAACCAATCTTTATTTTAATTTGTTACTCAAATTTTCTTCATTTTTTATTTTTTATAACTTTATAGAAAAAAATTTCTCATCAAAAATATCTATTTTATTTAATTACTATTTTTTTCTTTGGATAAAATCCAAGTTTCTTTTTTTTTGAAGGTCAGTGAGCACTCACTTGAAATTTCATTGATAATAGAAAAAAAAAGTTATTTACAGAGTTTTATTATCTATTTACATAACAAAAAGATAACAAAAAGGGAAAGAAAATGAATCAAAACATCCATACTACTCTAATACTCCAATACTCGGTCACTCCAGCTAAAGAGTGTTTTGCCAGCAAGTGATCTCTAAAGAAACATTATTTATTAGTTCTGTCACCGTCCTGCGCTGACGTGTGAAGAGTCGTCTGTTACGTTCAAGCCACAATGCCCAACCCCCTGCGGACCATACCGTGTCCCACAGTCTCAGAACCGAGTCAGACAAAACTTGCCTGAATTTCCACCATAAATCAAAAAAGGAGACGGTCTCCTGATATGCCATGTTAAGATCAACCTAGTTGAGATAAACATTCTTACGAAAGAACGCAGAAATCAATTACTGCTCCAATTTAAGTATTTCCATGTAGATTTGTAATAGACAAATTGAACCACGACTTCACGTAATTCATACTAAATATATAGTTATTTCATCAGTGGGGCAAAATGACTTGTTGGAACAAATAAAAGTGACTACATTTCCATGTATAAAAAACAATGCAAGGAATAGTCTATAAAATAAACGAAGAATATAAAAGTTGTTACTGAATCCTACAAGGAATAGCACATTCTTTTATTGAATTTGTTAATGATCCTGCTTGATCAAAGCACTTTCACACGTATTAAAACATTGCGGTTCGGAAATAATATATACAATAAAATTTGAAGTTCATAGTTCCAATATAACATACAAATTAATTTCATCAATGTTCGGAAATAGCTCATTTTGTAAACTGTAAATTATATAGGGATAATATCAAATGTTAATTTCTAATCTCATTATTGTTTGCTTTATCAAAAAAAAAATATCTCATTATTGTTTATCTATAACAGAATAAATAAAGTAGCTTATGCATTTTGTTATTTTTATGAATAATCACAAGCATTGACTAATTAATTTAATGGATAAATAATTAAAAATAAATAATAACTTATTCACTGAAGCAGGAATAAATTTGAGTACATTAAGGCATTTGTTTGTAATATGCTAATATTCATTAAGTTCAAAAATGTTTCAGATATAAAATGAATAATTTCCGAACAGCTAATTGATATTAGAGGAGGGATCCAATTACACATTTATTGGTGACACATCATGACACCGTTTTTTTTATAGGTCAATTTTGCAATTTCAAAATCCAAACAGCCGATCCGAACCGTTCAACATGATCACCATATTAAAATGTGCTTGGAGATCAAATTTTACATTTTTTTGAATTTTTTTTACTATTTATTAAGATGGTTACAAAATCGTTGTTTTTCAATGGTCTGAAAACAACGATTTTTGTAACCATCTTAATAAATAGCAAAAAAATTCAAGAAAATGTAAAATTTGATCTCCAAGCACATTTTAATATATCCATCATGTTGAACGGTTTGGATCGACTATTTGGAATTTGAAAATGGTAGGTGTCAAAGTGTGTCACCAAAAAAGGTGTAATTGGATCCCTCCTCTATATATAATATATTACAATCAAAAACATTTCTTTTGTGTATTACATTAACATACATATAAAGCCTACGGGCAGATTCCTCAAAATAAAAAACATACATATAAAAGATTTGCAATATCTAATTTATCATATTTCTAAATATGAAAAATCAACAATGTCCTTTAAAATACTCCTGTTTTCTTTATAATTAAAATGGAATGACATATTTAAGTGTATTACATTAAATACTACAACTTTGCAATGTGTGACAATGACTAATTAAAGCTAGAAATAGAATTTCCCGGCAGTCTTAATATGTATCATATCGATTCGTGCATCACATTTATCTACATACTTCCGATTTATTAAATATAAGAGTTAGAATTGGTATATTTCACGTGATTTATCAAAAATGTTAAAGTTAGAATTGGTATATTTCGTGGCCCTCAATTTTACCATTGGGATGCTTCGGTGGACATAAGGACCTATTTGTAAAATGAATATATTTTTATTTTCAAAGTTCAAACAGTCAATCCGATCATTCAACATTATCTCCATATTAAAATGTACTTGGAGGTCAAATTTTACATTTTTTCGAATTTTTTTACTATTTATTAAGATGGTTACAAAATCGTTGTTTTCAGACCATTAAAAAACAGCGATTTTGTAACCATCTTAATAAATAATAAAAAAATTCAAAAAAATGTAAAATTTGACCTCCAAGTACATTTTAATATGGAGATAATGTTGAACGGTCGGATCGACTGTTTGAACTTTGAAATGAAAATATGTTCATTTTACAAATAGATCCTTATGTCCACCGAAGCAAATGCCTTTATTTATTCTTAGTCACATTGATTCCAACGTTAGTCACTAAAATTTAGTTTCAATAATTGTCTCGTTCAATTTAAATTAATAAGATGTAAAACGAAGTACAAAACTTAACGCTTTATGTATTTATAATTTTTCTAGAAATTTAAGCTTGTTTTTATTTTATCTAAAATCAACTCTTATTCTCAATTATAAGCTCGTATCAATGCATAATTAAGAAAACCGGGTTTTTTTTTTTTTTGCTGAATTCCGTGTTGTCCCACCCACTACATCATCCTGGGATACACTACACTGTAAGATATATCATATATATGATTGTAAAATGGAATGAAGTTGCGTACCTTCCTTCCTTGTTTGGCATATTATTTCTTTTCGTTAATCAATTATTATATTTTTGTTCCGCAATCAGTACAGTGACTAATAAAGTGTACACAATTTTTTAAGGGAGAATTTCACGTATACCCCTCAAA
Organism: Carex kokanica; assembly: GCA_025461125.1. Classification (NCBI taxonomy): domain Eukaryota; kingdom Viridiplantae; phylum Streptophyta; class Magnoliopsida; order Poales; family Cyperaceae; genus Carex; species Carex kokanica. Next base: position 1,607,196 of record JAJGRX010001034.1, on the reverse strand, counting down.
AACTTTAAAATTATGTATTCCCCTCTAAATTTTCAAATTATGCATCTCCCCCTCTAAACTTCAAATACTCACAAATTTACCCATTTTATTGTCTTTTATATTAAAACTCATTCTAAATTTATAAAATACCCATTTTACCCTTTATTAAAAACATATAAAACCCATTATACTCAAATTTGAATCTGAACGGTTCATCTACCGTCCGAATTGCTTTTAAATCTGTGTGCACAAGATCGGCACAAATCTTGATGTGAACACACACGCATATTGAAGTGACATGCACAGATCTTAATACGATGAGTGAGGATCATAATTTCTTTAAGATCCGTGCGTGCTAGATCAGCATGAATATTGAAGCGATGCGCACAGATCTTAATGCAATACGTGTAGATCAGACAGTAAATGAACCCTTCAGATTCAAATTTGAGTCTGATGGGCTTTTATATGCTTTTAATAAACGGTAAAATGAGTATTTTAAAATTTTAGAATGAGTTTTAATATAAAAGATAATAAAAATGAGTTAATTTGTGAGTTTTTGAAGTTTAGAGAGAAAATATGTAATTTTAAAGTTTAGAGAGGGAAATATGTAATTTTGAAGTTTTCGAGGGGTATACGTGAAATTCCCCCATTTTTTAAATATGCAAGCCGGAATCTTCAAAAATGTATATTACTTAGTCAACTCTGCAGTCAACATCATATGCTCTTTGTCCAATAACAATATAACATCAAGTGGAGATTACTTAATTGCCGAATCAGGCATTAATAAGGGCCACAGTTGCTGGGAGACCAAAGTCTAAAGATAGTCCAAACGAAAGAGGAACCGGATATAATTATTTTAAGGGACCCTAGTATAAAAATATTTGTACGAAACATGATACATAATTTATATGTTGTTGTTATGCCTTGAACAACTTGTATAAATGTATTCATACAAAATTAAGTATCTATTACGGTGACAAAAATATATATATCAGCAAATCTTCGTGTATATTATCCAGATAAAAAGCACATAAAAATGTATAATAAACATATTAAAGAGATAAAAACGAGTGAAAAGGAGAGAGATCATAGAATAGAAGCACGAGAGAAATAAAGGAAATGAAAAAGAGAGAAAAAGATGTAACAGAACTAGGGGTGTTAATGGCACTCTTTTATCTGTTATCCGATCCGTACCGTATCAAATAAAACGGATATGGGTAAGATCACATGTCATGCCGTGACCATGTGTCATGCTGTGACCAAATCTTTTGTGTGACGTACCTTGTTGTGTCAAATTTTCGAAAGATGATCACGACACATAACCGGCACATGTGCCTTGTTGTGCCAAAATTTTGAAAGATGATCACGGCATGTAACCGGCACACGTGCTGTGATGGAACCATATCATGTCGTGACGTATTCGGTCATAACGTGACTTTTTAGATCCCTATCCACTACTCCGCTCTGATTCGTCTGGAGAAAAAATTATACTCTTGTTAATATTTTGTGCCTATCCCTGACCAAAATCCTGGATCCGCCTTTGCCCATTGACACTCCTAAACAAAACAGACGCATCAGATAAACACTTGAGGAGAAAATAAATGTGAAAGAGAAAAGAGCTGAGAAACACGAGGTGAATCAAATTTGGACGGAATTTGTTTGAGTGAGAAATGGAATGAATACAAGTATGAGGTGGATAAAATTATGGGAGCAACTAATTGTATTTAACAAGTTGTTTCCAGTTTTTACTCAAATTAACTGTCATTTGCCTTGCGCAAATATTGTAAAATTTTATACTCAATACTGTATCATCAATGGCAAATCATACATAGTACGTAATTCAAAATTCTAACAACCAGTGACTCTTGCAAGTGGTCCCAAGTTTGTTGCTAACCGTTTGCAACTTTCATAACTGCCAAACTACCTGTACTTCATGTACTTCAATTGGCTGTACTTTTAAAGTGACAGCTTTTAGAAGATTTCAAAATCGAACCACTTCTCAAACTTGCAGTTATTTCCAAATAACACCTAAAATTATGCAAAATTAATTTTTTGGCATCAAAATTAAATTATTTTTTTCGAAATTAATTTTTTTTTTAATTTTTAAAAAGCAAATTTCATCCTTTTTTTCTTCAATTATTAATATTTATATATGCATCTATATCATATAAAATAAGACTTCAATGAGATAGGCTAATATGCTTTTAGTAGCATATGGGCCGATATGCTTCCAACTCAAAATTGGATTTTCAAAGTCCAAACGGTCGATCCGAACCGTTCAAGTTGATCTACATATTGAAATCTGCTTGGAGACCAAATTTTACATTTTTTGGAATTTTTTTACTATTTATTAAGCCACTTTGAAAATTGCTGATCCGGTGGTCCAGAATTTGAAAGCACTATTTTTACTGTTCACCCGGATCAGCAATTTTCAAAGTGGCTTAATAAATAGTTAAAAAATTCCAAAAAATGTAAAATTGGGTGTCCAAGCAGATTTCAATATGTAGATCAACTTGAACGGTTCAGATCGACCGTTTGGACTTTGAAAATCTAATTTTGAGTTGGAAGCATATCGGCCCATATGCTACTTAAAGCATATCGACTCATATGCTACTAAAAGCATATTAGCCTATCTCGACTTCAATACTGTAAAATTGACACCTGAAACTATAAAACTAACATATACAAACTACAAAACTAACATATTGATCGGGCCAAAACATATAGCGAAAATCACTATCTTTTCTTACGGAAAATGACCAAAAGCGAATGCAAAGTAGTCATTTTTCTAATTTATTTACCGCAAACGTGTTTTAGGCTATTTTGGCAGGTTTTGGAGAAAGTTGCGTATTTAGGCCAAAAATGGAGCAAAAGTGTCGAATTTAGGCGATTTCTGGAGTTAGCACCAAATCAGGGCATCACATGAAGCATGCAACACCTCATACCAAGTGTACAACATGTGAATGAAGAGAAGATCTGCTAATATATGGCACACAACATGGAGTAGAAGAGCTAAGAATCGGCTAAGCCCAAAAGTCTACGCGACATATGACACATATAATAACATAGCTGAGTCATGAAGATCAATAAAGTTCCCCCACTTTGTATGAACTTCACGGCATCCTACACATCAGTCCCGAGGAAAAGCTCCATATAGAGTTGTAGATCTCGTTGTCTACTTTCCAACGAGCTTTGAATCACCTCAATCGAAGTCTGGATGACTAAACTACGGCCAAAATACGATTAAGTGTCTATGTTGTACGGCATCCCCTATACCGCATACGGGATAGACCTATGCCGCATGATCCGTGGACTCAATCCGTGGACTGTGCTGATTCTGATAAGATCTCCACCCTTGATGCTATTTTCGGCAGAATTCTCCTAGATGGACGCTGTATGGACGCTGTTGTTTCAAAGCCAAGTTATCTTAGTTATTTTTGGCTCCATCTAAGTAAACTTTGAGTGCACTCCAAGTTCCCACCTTCTCCACTACCTCCATCCCTCTCCCTCTCATTTAGGAAGGCTATAAAAGCCCCTCTTGTAATTGAGTTTAGTGTGAGTGTTTAATTGTGTTAGTCCATATAATCGACTAGCATCTTCATGCTAGGTTAGGTTAGAGAGTTACTTAGAGAGAGAAGAGTAGCCATCGAAAGCCAAGTAAGAGAAAAAAGGCGTCATCTAAGGAGGCAGAGGTTCATCCATCTTCAATTGGGTTGTAATTTATGTTATTTTTATTTTATTCCTTTTATTTTGCTATGGCTATAAGTAGCTAATTCTCTCATCTCTAAAGTGAGGATTGTAATCGAATTCTAAGTTATGTTTTAATATATGTTTATGTTTTGTGCATGTTGATTTGTGTTTGCTTTATTGTTTGAATCATTTTTTTAATGCCCTTGCATACATAGTTCTGTCTACTATATGCCAGTGACCATCACATACCAATAGATGTATGATTTCGTTGCATTCCTGGTGTTAATGGGAAATGCATGTAAGTATATGTAACACTTCGGCTAACGAGGCCTGGCAGCAGTTTAAAGACTAATGTTAGAACTCGGTGGGCTCCCTTAACAGGGTAGAGTAAATTGGTAACTTGAATTGTATTAGGAGATACCTAGTTTAGATAGGGTCTTTGGGATAGTTAATTGAAGGATAAAATAGGCTATGGACAATTAGGTTTGTGTGAGAAAGTTAATTTGCATACTTATAATACTCTGAACTGTTAGCCCAAAAGCCGATTGCAAGATCGGAAAACTCTTCAAATCACGTACACAGAAACCCAGCACGCCCTGCGGGGTTGTGATAGTGCCACATGCGGGGTAGATGTGGGACAAATTTATGCCGCATACGGGATAACAGGCCGCATGCGAGGTAGAGAAACGTTTGAATATATACTTTTGCATAATTTAGAAGGAGATAACCTGAACCTTAGAGAATCTCTATTTAATTGTTTAACCCAAACCTTAGCACAATTAGTGCTTCCGCATTAACCTTGAGGGTATTGAACCCTAAAAACTATTTTCAAAACCACTACAAACTGTTTTCTAACTGATTTTAAGCCCCCCCCCCCCCATAACCTATAACTAGTGAAAATTTTTAGATATCCGTTACACTATCCCTGTGGATCGACACTCCAATTATACTACACAGTAGGATCATGTACTTGTGATCTGAACGCAAGTAGAGTTAGGGTTAAAAGGTATATTAATTTATACTGAAAGTTAGTAGTTCAATTTGGACTCATCACATATACACCTGAAACTCCACGAATTTGTTCAACAACCAAATACATATGTTCCACACAAACATACAAACAATGTAATTACTTCATAACTCTTTGGTGAACGTTATTTGGATGAGTGAGAAGCTTCATTGCTAAAATCGTACGTTCTTTCAAAATATCATCCTGCAAAAAAAAAATAAACAAGGTTATAAATTAGAGTTACCTTGCTGAGAGAATAATATTACAAATCAAAATTACATCATAAACTTCAATAACGTAAAACTCGCAGATGTAAACCATAAAACTAACATGCAAACTATAAGACTTCAATACTGTAAAATTAACACCTGAAACTATAAAACTAACATATACAAACTATAAAACTTCAATACTGTAAAACTCGCAGATGTAAACTGTAAAACTAACACGCAAACTATAAGACTTTAATACCGTAAAATTAACACCTGAAACTATAAAACTTAAATACTATAAAACTCGCAGATGTAAACTGTAAAACTAACAGATGCAGACTATAAAAACTACCTGTGTGAAAGTTAGAGGCATCTCAGTGATCAGGTTGTAGACAAAGCACAAAATAAAAATTGCACGGTCCATTGAACTTTCTCCCTGCTTTGGGCACCTCTTCAATAATACCAACATCTTTCCAACTTGGTTTAGCTGAATGAAAAATTGATATCAACAATTAATAAAAACTTTAAGTCCTAATTTCATAAATCATTGAAAAAATCCTGAAAAACTAGTTGAACAACTATTGCATAAAACCTATAAAATAACTGATACATTAAACCTGTAAAATAACTGATACATCATATAAAACTTTTGCATGAAAAGTAAGGAACAATAATTAACCTGGAAAGAGCAGCATCATCATACGACAGTTCTTATTTTGGTGAGCCTCTTTTACTCTCTCTATAACAGTTCGTGTATTATTTTTGAATTTTAGAAGGCTATATGTGAAAAGATTAAAAATGACTTATCTGAAGAAAAGTGATTAGTTTAATTTCATTGAGATAAGTTTAATTTTATTGAGATAACTTGCTCAGTATTTAAGATTTCAAAGAACAAACCTCAGTGACATATTAAGTAGTGCCCACAATTTTTTTTGTGATAAAAGACGTAACTGCCCGTAGTAGTGCCCACACTAACTAACAATGAAGGTATTACTGAACTAACCAGGTCCAGTAAAGGTAAAACCTGGGGCCCGCGTATCATAGGAAGAATATAACAGGAACAGGAATATGGGGCCCGCGTATCAGAGAGCAAAGATTATTATTTCACAAGAACGAGTCCAGAAATATCTAATACTCCAGTCTCCAGTTGTGGTTTTTTCCTCATGTCGCTTTCGAGCGTTAGCCAACTTATCCCGACTTTATTTTCGAGATGCCGACTCGACTTCTCCGAATTCACACGGTTTCTCCTTTTCAAGGCCCCACCCCCACCCACTCCATGGTTTCCCAAACGCCCCTCCTTTTCTCCCATGTGCAAGAGGAAGAAAGCCATCGCCGCCACCGCTCCATCCCAGCTCCGACCACCTCCGACGCCGCGGCCTCAGGTTTCTTCCTCCACCTCGTCCTCCTCTTCCTCTGTCCCGCTGGTCTCCTCCGCCTCCAACACCACCAAATCCTCCTCCTCCCAGCTCTCGGCCGTGCGCTCCTCCCTCCCCATTCCCGCAATACTCTACCCCTTCCAGGAACTCTCTGTTGCCACCAACCACTTCCTCTCTAAGCCTCTCTCCTCCTCCCCCACGCCGTGCTGGAAGTGCTCCCTTCGCAAGCGCGAAACCACTGTGTACCAGCTCCCTTTCCACCTCTCCGACCCGAAATCTCTCTCCTATTTGCTATCACTTTTGATCCAGAGCCACAGTGCGAATCTTGTGCCTCTCCTAGGCGCTTCTCTCCCCTCCCCTTCCCACCATTACATCTACCTCGTCTACTCGTTCACACCATCTTCATCCTCACTCTCTTCATGTTTGCGTAATCCGCACAATCTTGCTTACACACCCCTAAGCACCTGGCTTTCCCGTGCGCAAGTTGCCTCTGACATGGCAACTGGATTAGAGTACATCCACCTCCATTCCCCGGCCTCTTTTCACGGCCGCCTCTCCAGTTCAGCCATTCTGGTAACAGAGCAACCTTCTATCCGTGCTTTGATATCTCTCTATGGTGCCGCGGATCTGTCAGGTGATGTGGGGCCCACCTCTATTGAAGAATTTAGAAGAGGTTACGCCGCCCCAGAAGTGGTGAGCCGCATAACCGGTGTATCACACCAGTCTGACGTGTATGCTTTGGGAGTGTTGTTGCTTGAGCTGATATCTGGTGAAGAACCTGTCAAATACCGATTGGACAAAGGTACCATTTCTTTATATAAATATATATATATTCAAAACTTAGTTACAGTAGAAATTCTGGTGACATTAATGTCATACATTATTGATAGGTACAAAAGAAATGAAGCAGGTATCGGTAATTGACAAAGCAAAGAAGGTGGTTAGAGGTGAAGAGGAGGAGAGAAAAGGGAAGATTAGGCGGTGGATTGATAGAAGATTAAATGATTCATTCCCAGTGGAGGCTGCCGAGAAGTTAATTCACATTGCATTAAAATGTGTTGACCAGGATCCGGCAGCGAGGCCTAACATGGAGTGGGTTTCCGGGAAGGTGTCCAAGGTTTTTCTGGAGTCAAAAATGTGGCATGATAGATTGCGGGTGCCGACTGATCAGATTTCCATTTCTATTGGTGCTCGGTGAACAGGATCCGTATCCTCCCGGGTACCTGATTGAAGACAATTACGATCGGACGGCCCAGATTATTCTTATTTGGGCCAAACTCAATCCGGTGCCTATGGAGACTGTAGGGGGGCTGTTTTGAGATTCATGCCATGTTAAAAAAAACCGTCCGATCATAATTGTCTTCAATCAGGTACCTGGGAGGATACGGATCCGGTGAACATACAGTTTGGCTGACTGATTGGTATTTGGGATTAATTGTGGTAACTTAATTTAGTGTAAAGCAAAACAAACTAACCATATAACCTTTTCTAATATAAATGATTGAAGTGGAATTATGGTGTTCCTAAATGAGTTCTGAGTTTGACTATCAGTAGTTGTAGTTCTCTACATACCAGAGGTGTAGCGGATTTGAAAATTAACCCATCCTCTATTCTCAGAAAACTGGATTTAGATAGAATTGTTGATCTAGAAACAATGCTGATTATCTTGATATCTGTTTTTTTTTTCTTTGTCAAGAAGCACAAAAGTTCATTAATAAATAATTTTATTATGGCGGGTTATGTAAACGAATATACTCTGTCTAGCATTTTTCTAGACTGATAGAAACAGTGTTTTTCTACATTGACTAGTAGTAGAGAGACATGAGTAGACTTGGTAGTACAGGCGACCAAGGATGATTAGAGGTGCTTACGACGGATACTACCATAGTTGAATCTTTCTTATTGGGCTAGTATTCCGGTTCAAATTTTAATCCGTAATTATTTTTTTATTATAAATTGGATCGGATCCATCTCTATATAACTTCACATCCTTCAGACCCTTTTTCAAATTTTAAAAAATAGTCGACTTGAATTTACTCAACATAATCTTCATATTAAAATATGTTTGGAGATCAAATTTTAGATTTTTTTTTAATTTTTTTTAAATTTTTTAATGAGTAGGACTAAAATGCACTGTTGGTTTTGTGTTCCAATTCAGCTCCACATCTTTATCTTCGTTTTCAAAGGTCAAACAGTCGATCTCAACCGTACAACACGATCTCCATCTTAAAGTGTGCTTGGAAACCAAATTTTATATCTTTTGAATTTTTTATTATTATTTTAGATAGATACAAAATTACTATTTTGGATGGTCCGAAATCATATGAAAATAATGATTTTGTACATATAAAAGAAATTAAAAAAATATATAAAATATGCCTCCAAGCACATTTTAATATGAAGATCATGTTGAGCAGTTCAGATCGACTATTCAGATTTCGAAAATAAAGATAATGATGTGTAGCATGATTGGGATACAAAACTAATGGTGTATTTTAACCCTACTCTTTTTTTAGATAGGTACAATATTGTTGATTTTTCATCGTCCATAATTTTCTGAAAAACATCGATTTTGTACCTATTTAATAAAAGTAAAAAAATTGAACTCCAAGCTCATTTTAATACGAAGATCATGTTAAACGATACAAATCAACTATTTGAACTTAAAAAATGAAAATAAGGACATAAAACACAAGACGGCCCTTGTTTTATAAAGCACCTTGGCCCACTCATTTAGAATGAAAAATTTGTTCTAAATCAAATTTATTTGTCATAATGATATAACGCTACATGATATAACAATATTAAAAAACAACTCTAAAGTATATTACAATTTATCTAAATTAAATAATATTATTATATTATGCAATTTTAGCAACTAAAAAATACTAATTTTATTTAAAAAATAGAGAAGAAAGCTAAACTAGAGAAGAAAGTATTGTTCCACATATTTAATATGTAGTTTGTTTGAATTTCAAAAAGTCTATCCCATTTATTCAAGTGTAGTTTGTTTGACTTTCAACTAGTAATACCTACGTCCAACTAGTAATGCTTTGAGTGGAATTCAATGTTACGGTTTTGACAACCGCTCAATATATCACTTATATTTTAGTTGAATTCATGTAACTGATGTAATATTTTTATAGAATACATCGTTCTTTATTATCTCTTTGACAGATTAATTTGTTATTTATGGCAGTAAATTAAGCACACTTCAAATGAAGGTATATCTCTACTAGGGCTGATTAATGAGCAAGCATGAGCGAGTTAGGGTATGCTCATGCTCGGCTCATTAGCTTAATGAGCGAGTTGTTAATGAGCGAGTTAGAGCGAGTTACCGAGTTGCTTTAGGTGATGAGATTTTGCAGCCGCGCCGAAAACTTTCCAAAATTTTCTGCTAAAAGTTTAAAACCAAATAATATTCATTATTATTCACTCTTGTTCAAGGCTTCAAGCTATAGTAGCTGGGCCTGGGCCTGTAGTTAATATGTTAATGGATATTACGGATGGTTCTGGGGCTTGCTTTCTTTAGCCCAGCGATCCTATGGCATGCATGTTTCAAACTTGCTTCTTGGGCCATTCTAAAAAAAAGAATCAAGAGATTAGATGTGGTAGGATTTATGTAACTCAGTTCTTAATGAGCTAATGAGCGAGTTATGAGCGAGTTGGGGTATACTCATGCTCGGCTCATTAAATAAATGAGTGAGTTGTTAATGAGCGAGTTATAACGAGTTATTAATGAGCGAGTTGTTAATGAGCATTTAGCGAGCGAGTTATGAGCGAGTTACGAGTTATGAGCAATTTACTCACCCCTAATCTCTACAATGAAACTAGAGGTGCAATTAGTTGTAAAATGACACGTGTATTTGAAAAGGAAGGTAAAAGTTTGTATTTGTTAGTTGTTATAACAGAAGGTAAAAGTTTCTTAATTTGAAAATCAATTTTAAGTAATATTAGAAATGGTAATGTAATGGTGCAATTTAAAAATTATTTGGTTCTTGATAACACCGCGAACAAAATTATTAATTTTTTAAAAAAAATTTAATGGATAGTTGACAGTTTTTTTTTTTAATTAAACTGAATGTGATATACGAATATCTAAAAGAAAACCATATCTCTAATTTGTATTTAAAAATGATAATGTTTAATCGGTTTTCTCAAATAGAAAATAGTTGTGAATATAACCTGTGTTTATGTTTGGTGAGTTAGATAGGACAAATGGTATATTCCGTGATTTGCAGATAAAGAAACAAAAAAATTAATATTGAAAAGCAAATTAGCACCATAAATACATAGATTTGTTTAAATATGTATCGTCTTGGGTCTTAGACCGAGTACAATATGATGTGACAAATTTTCAGGAATTTTTTTTATAAACCGTAATTAAAAAATTGATTTTAGGAAACTAACATTGATTATTTTTTTTTTACAAAAACTATAAGAACCGAAATGCTATTTCGGTCCGGTTCTATTTTTGAATTTTCTGCAAGTTTTCATATGAGCCGCCATAGAAAATCCATAAAGGAGACCAGACCGAAATGGCATTTCGGTCCAGAATAAAAAAAAAAATTCGGACCAAAATGTCATTTTGGTTCTTATGATTTTTGTAAAAAAAACAGTAATCATGTTGGTTTCGTAAAAATATTTTTTTTAATTATGGTTTATAAAAAAAATTCAATTTTCAGCCGAGGGATTGGAAATAGGTGTCTATTTAGACATAGGGAATCCGTCTTTATTCGTGCTATAATTAAAGAACGGTCAAGAATTATTAATTGTACGTGCGATACCGGAATGATCTGAATTCGATTTGTTCAGATCATTGTTGCAATAGAACCCTTGTGCTCAACTTCCTATTTGTATTATCCAGCATGCCATTAGTTCAGATAAATCGGAAACTGTTGAAAGATATTTGAGTATGAAGCTATTACTAGATTGAATATTATTATACAAATAGAATTCCATACTCATGTTCTCCAATTTAACACTTAAAAATTAGTGCTGTACAAAATCGTTTAAATTAGGGCCGTACAAAATCACTCAATTTCATAACTTGTTACATAACTCGTTCGCTTTAACTCGTTCATTTATAACTCGGGTCAGTTTCAGCTCGAGTTGGCTGACTCGTTTAATAAAGGAACTGAGTTTGAGCATATTCCAACTCGAGTTACACAACATTTATCACAATAAATCTCATGCCCTTCTAAATGAGTCATAAACTGTTGTTTGGATTGTTTATTTTGTTAGTTGTCTTATTAATTATGTTTGAATTATTAGTATTTAGATAAACTCTTACCAAACCATTTGAATTGTTTGTGTTTAGACAAACTCTTACTAGTATATAACTATAACTAAAAAAATTGACTGGTCAAATGAGTTATAAACGAGTTGTGAGCCAACTCGAATTGGTTTTACAGCTCGTTATTGTCATCCGAACTCGAGTTGACTCTCTCATTAACTAAATGAGGTAATCACGAGTTGGTGGTAACTTGCTCAAACTGAACTCATTTACATCCCTACTTCAAATAATTAAATATAGGTCGCAAATTTTATTTTACTTCTACAAATATATATAAGCTTTTAGTTCTACAAATATATATAGAGGGATCCAATTACACCCTTTTTTTTGACACATCTTGACACTATTTTTTTATAGATCAATTTTGCGATTTCAAAATCCAAACATTCGATCTGAACCGTTCAACATGATCACCATATTAAAATGTGCTTGGAGATCAAATTTTACATTTTTTTTTGAATTTTTTTACTATTTATTAAGATGGTTACAAAATCGTTGTTTTTCAATGGTCTGAAAACAACGATTTTGTAACCATCTTAATAAATAGTAAAAAAATTCAAAAAAATGTAAAATTTGATCTCCAAGCACATTTTAATATATCCATCATGTTGAACGGTTTGGATTGACATTTTAGACTTTGAAAATAGTAGGTGTCAAAATGTGTCAAAAAATACGGTGTAATCCGATCCCTCCACGCTTGTACTTCTTTAATTTTAAAAGTTCTCATATGAAGTAATAAAGGTTATATCAAAAACATTCTGGCCCAAGTCAAATGTGTCGGATCCATTTTTTATTTGGGCTTTACGGAGCTTAAGTGAAATGGTCACTGGATCCGGTTGTGAGCTGTCAAAAACGGCCTGTCAGTTTCCTACTGGTGAAATGTGTCTAATTTAAGGCAGATTTAAAATGAATCGAGAGGATTCGGCCATTTGGGGCCGCCTATCTTCCTATAATTTTATTGGAAGGAGAAGACTACGCAGCATAGTGACAAGATTCGCGAATTATATCCGAATTATACTTGAATAATTCGTTTTTTTTGGTGATGCCGAACTGAACGTCGAATTATTCGGTTGACCGAACTTTGGCCGAATTATACCCGAATAATTCGCGAATTTTACGAACTTTTTCCAAATTTTCCGAATTATTCGCGAATTTTTCCCAAATTTTTCCCAGAACATTTTTTTTTTTTTTTTTTGCTTCCTTGTAAGACTGAGATCTCTGATCCGTATTATTCCGAATCATTTCCAAATTATAACCGAATTATTCCCGAATCACGAATTTTTGATCTCGCCGAACCTTTCCCGAACAATTAAGTTGTCACTATGCTACACAGTAGTCACCCATGTTAAGCGGGATTCGAATCAATGATTTTACCTTAAAATAAGTTCTCTAACGATCTAGCTAGCTGGTAATCTAATAGTATAGTTTATTCTTTCAAGGGAAGATTTTGCATCGAATCTTTAGACTGAATCCATGTAAATCTAGTACCCTCTTTGCGCTTGACCTGGGACTATATTGGTATAATTTTTTATTTTTTTTTTCTATATGTAATTTTACATATGTATCGTGTCAATGTACAGAAGGATAGGTTTTAGAGGAGGCATGCTTCCAATGGGGTGACATGGCTAGCAGTTTAAAGGCTAAAAATGTGGTTACCTATTCAAGGGTGCATTAAAATGAGTAGCAATTTTCACAATTGACTACCTTGGGCCAGGTACATTATAGGCCTAAATATTTATAATTAATTAATAAACAGCCAAATTGAAACACTTTTTTCTTGATTTGTGTCGATAAATGGATTAAATCAAACAACTTTCTAATAACTTAATAGTCATAATTATATTGCATCCGTACTTACAATTACATAACTTTTTGGTTATTGTAATTAAAAAAGAGGAGGGTTCAAATGTCTCATGCCTTTCATGATTCCTCATGACTCACATTTTTTATCTTCGTTTTCAAAGTTCAAACAGTCAATCTGAACCGCTCAATATGTTATCCGTACTAAAATTTTCTTGGAGACCAAATTTTATATTTTTTTAAAAAATAATTATTTTTTTATATAGGAACAAAATCACTGTTTTTGAGTCATCCAAAACAGTGATTTTGTATCTATTTACAAAAATAGTAAAAAAAATCCAAAAAATATAAAATTTAGTCTTCAAGTATATTTTAATATGAATATTTCGTTGAGCGGTTCAGATTAAATTTTTGAACTTTAAAAATGAAGATTAAAGGCACAATGAAACACGAAAGACATGAAACATTTGAACTGTAATGATTGAAAAACTGAAGTTCTTTAAATAAATAGTTGAAATAGCAATTAATAATAATAAAAATTTACATTAGTATCTGCAATTCTGAAATGGTACACTTTTGCCTGTTTGTGTGTTTGAGTGGGTGAAAGTGGAACACCTGAGTCATGTCTCAATAATTGGATGCGCTTGTGCAGTCTGTGGGGATTTTATTGCTAAATAAAAAGCCAACAACGCCTTCTCATCTTTCTTCTATAATGCTTCAAACCCCACTTGCACTGTTACACAAACACGAACGCAATGTAAACTCAACCTCCGGCAGCTGCCACCAGGGGCGGACCCATAAAGGCTCAGGGGTAGGCACTTGCCTACTCCTGGATTTAATTTTTTTTTTAAGTCCAGTGTATTTTTATTCATGTGCCTACCCCTGATCCAATACTGTGCCTACCCTTGGCCAGAATAACAGATTTGCTGCTCTAATTTATTCATTGGTCCAGTCCGCTGCTTTGATTAATTCATTGTGCCTACCCCTGATCAAATTCCTGAATTCGCCCCTGGCTGCCACTTGCAGTACTCGTGAAAAATACTACTTGCTAGCATAAATATATTGGACTTTGATGTTTGATCTCTGCAAAAAGGAAGAAATCCAAAAAAAATGAGAGAACTGTTTTTTGGTATTTATGTTTCTTGTGTTATCTGGCAGAAATTTAGAGAAAATAATATGATGTGAAATAAGTTAATTTCCTTAATTTTCTAAATTAACAAATCAAACAGCATTGATTCAAGAAAATTTGTTGGTTTCCTCTATTTTATTTTATTTCATTTTCTAGCATGCCACTGTGAAGGAGTTTATATTTGCTTAGAAATTGGAGTCCGTTAGGCAGTATTTTGTCTATTTGATCGATGCACAAATACTTGGTTTTTTTTATAAAAATCGATTAACTTTAAAATTTGAAATAAACAGTCTACAATAATGTTAATTTGAGTCAAGTTCACCCCCAAACGACAAGAAATCATCCTGGTTCAGGCCCTGTTTGGCACCAAATAAAACCAACCTAAGCCTATGTCAGTATGCCCTATTATGTCAGGCATAAATGGCAAACAAGACAAAGCGTTTAAATTAAATAGTTAATGTTTAACATGTAGAATTTATTCACCAAGCAAACTTTTGAATATTTTTCAATGTTGGATCAGGGTAATTTTACACCCATCAAATTTGTATGTATATTATGTATTAGCGTACATAAAAAATAATTGCCTTTAATTTTTAAATGACAGAAAAGCAATTTTTAATTATAGTAACTTATTCAGTATCTTTCGCATAAGGAATTTTTTATTGTTTCTCGACATTGATCTGGTCTAGGGGTGAGTAAATTGCTCATACGCTCATAACTCGCTTGCTCAATATTCATTAACAACTCGCTATAACTCGCTCATTAAGAAATTTGATCACAAAAAAATTGATCATTAATATAATCCAAAATTTGATCACAAAAAATTTAATCATTAATACACCGTTCTGGATTTGTACAGTTCTGAATTTGTATATTTTTAAATTCTATATTTTTATTATTGTTTTAATAATGCAAATTTGTAGGTATGTGATAAGGAGATAGCTTTGACCTTTGAGTATGTGACATGTAGGGCCGTGAGAACGACAAGAAAATAGTTGTTTGATTTTGTTAAATTTGCTTATGGACAATTTTTTGTTAAATTATGTACTGTTTAATTAGGTTGGATTATGACAATTTATTAAATTCTATAAATGAAAATTAGTTTTTGAATGATGTATTTTAAACAACTCGGCAACTCGCTCATTATCAATATGCTCATTAACAACTCGCTCTAACTCGCTAATTAAGCTAATGAGCCGAGTATGAGCATACCCCAACTCGCTCATGCTCGCTCATTAATCACCCCTAATTCTGGTCTATGTCCTTAACACAATTAATCCAAATATTTTTTTTTCTTTAATAAAGTGAAAAGCTGCTCCATTTTTTAAATTTCTATTTTATTCATGAAAGAATCATATCTTGAGATATGATGTACATATAATGCATATTAAAATTGTAGATGGGTCACTACTCACTTGAAAATGATTATTTTGATAACAATTTTGCAATAAAATTCAAATAAATTTGAAAAATAAACTAAATTTATCAGTAGATTATTTGACATATGTACAGTTCAACAATCAAATTGCATGTAATTTAAGTATTGTTGGATGATGCATGGAGAATTAATTTTGAAACATACACATAGACCGCTGTTGAGAAACAGTCTAAGCGGCCGCCCATTAATCATCCGTTTTGTCGTAGGTGATGACTAAACTGTCATGGATAGATTTGTTTGAAGGTTGTTTGTGGATGAAACTCTCTAATAGGCCGATTTGTCATATTACTCGTCTGTCTTCTGTTTAAACAACCCGATTAATCGTCCGTTTTATGTTAATAAGGTTGTTTAGTTTTTCATTTTTATTTTTTCTACAATTATCCGTTATATTTATTATATTTTGCCTTGTCTTGTATGTACTTTTTTAAATGACAATTTCATGAAACTTTATTAATTAACAAGGAAACTAAGTTACAATAAATTTATTTGATAAGTTTGATGAGTTAAATTAATCATTTTTAATAAATTATGAGTTTATGCACATAACTTCATTGAAAACACAAAATTGCCCGCAAAATTTCATTTAATCGGCCTCATAGTGATTAATTTTTAGACGATACCCCGTTCATCCGACGAGCGTATACCGTCATTTAAATTTTGATATAGACATGACATGCAAATAATATAAATCATAGTTATATATTAAATTTTGAATTTCAAAATTATTTTTTAATTTGTCCGTTCTACTAAAATAAAATAACTATCTAAGTCGATTTTTTAATCTATAAGATCAGATTTTCAAAATATTAAAATATAACACTGCTGCTGACATTATCAGCGGTAGAAATGAGTTAAATTTTGCGCCCAGAGGGACATTGTCAAATTCTAAAGTATCTATTTTTCTATAATTCTTTTATCTTTTAATATTTTTCTAAAAAAATACTTCTAAAAAAAAATATATAGTATCTTAGAATTTAGATGTACTAAAAAAATCATTGAATCAAATCCAAAGTCTAGACAGGAATCAGTGGCTAGTATCTAAATATTTTTCAGTTAATATTTTTTGTGATCAATATTTTTATCATGTTGTTGCTTGATGTGTTGCTGGAAAAAATAAAAAAAAATTGGATCCGAGTCATTAATACCAGTTCAACCTTTTTATCTAGGTCTTTATTATCGCAGTGCTTCTATTACATCCAAAATCTAAGATTCTTCATCTATTTTCATAGAAGCCTTTTTACATATTCAATAGCATAATATTTTTGTAAATGACTTCTAACTAGAAAAATAGATAAAGTATCTTAGACTTTGAATGTACTAGAAGAATTGCGACAAATAATCCATATTTAAAGTGTGGACCGATATCAATGGCTTAAACCCAAATATTTTTATTTTCTGTTCAGTTAGACATAAAGCAACAATATGATAAAAATGTTGACCACAAAAAATCAATCTTGAAAAATGTTTGGATCCGAGTTATTGATCTCGATCCAAACTCTAAATCCAGATCATGAATCACAGTTTTTCTTATACATCCAAATTCTAAGATATTTCATCTAATTTCAAAAATCAGAAAAGCTTTAAATTCTCTAACAATCTCTTTCGGCGCAAAATTAACTCATTTCTACTACTGGCAAGTAGTGTTAGAATCTGAGATTTTGGAATATGATGTTAAGTTTGAATTTCGTATTTTTAAATGTTATGGATAAAAAAAAAAAAATCGGACCATCAAGCGACATCTCTCAGATCCTATTAGATTTATCGTTAAATTAACGAAGAAAGGTAATCAGAATTCAGAAGTACATGTCATCACACTTAAACTTATAAATTCCTATATCTCTGTAATCCTGCACTTTCAAACACAAAACCATTGAGCAGAGTTCAATCATTTTTAACCTCAACTCTTTCATCCCAATCGATACATAGACCGTGCAGCTTAATTTATGATTATTCAACTGACAGTTCTATTATTAAAAAAAGTTGCTCAGTCGTTCTGGGGAAAAGGTTTAATTAGAGACCAAAAGAACTCATCAGAAAGCAGACTAAACTAATGGCTACATTCCAAACATACTACAGGAAAAAGTTTATCAGACTAGACTTGGTAAGCAGTTCTATTTATTAAATATGACAACGACAGATATCTGAGAAATTAACATTTCATGATTGGAACCCCGTCACGGCGAACAAATCAGAATACGCATAAGATCTTGTCCGTCCAATCCATGATTTGACGGCTACCAAAAATCTTTTCTCCGCTCTCCCCTCGTCGCATCGCAAAATGCTCCACACGAGGAAGCACAATTTCCCCCATTCGCCAACCTGGTTGTCCAATCACAACTTTTGCGGGTCCCACACCTTGCACAGTCAGGCCAGGCGCACTAATTCCAGTGCCAG
This sequence comes from Carex kokanica, assembly GCA_025461125.1. NCBI lineage: Eukaryota > Viridiplantae > Streptophyta > Magnoliopsida > Poales > Cyperaceae > Carex > Carex kokanica. Next base: position 1,588,873 of record JAJGRX010001034.1, on the reverse strand, counting down.
GTCCACTATTCCTTCCTACAGCCAGAAATTAAAAGCTCCATTATTCCAGCTGTGAAAAGAAAGAAAAGAGAGAGAGAGAGAGAAGGAGAAACGAGAAGAGAATCGTGTGAGATGTAGGATTACCATTTTTTTGGTAATGAATGGATATGATTACAAGTACAGCTTGTTTGCAGGGAGGAAGACGTCAGATCGTATAGCGGGATATCTTTTGAATTTAAATCAGACGGGCCAGATTACGAGGCTTACGACCCGAAGTTTGTGTGCCTTAATCATACTCCAGGTCTTTTACGATTGTCTACGGCCAATGTTTTGTGTACAACAATACGTCGTATGTGAATTGTCGTCTTTATATATATTCGTTCCTTCATGCCACGTTAAAATGTAATCATAGACGAACTCGTTATTTCTCTGTTCCACGGTTCCTATGAGGTTTTTTATTGAATTGGTGTTTTACAACAAAAAAATCAAAAAAATTACTCCATTTATTGACTATAATAATTTAATGTATAATTAATTACAAGTATAGCTGCATTATTGGCCACACGAACAAGGTTCTAGTTAACCAAATTTGTACAAGGGATTGCAGAGAAATAATCTCCTCAAACACTGTAGTAAAAAGAAATTGGGGGAAAACTGAGGAGAGATACTGCTGATCGTACAGAGGAGTCTGAGTAAAGTGGTTGTGGTCTGGTGCTAGGGCTCATTGGTAGTCGGAAAGAGCACTTGGAGAAGCAAAAGATCCGGAGGTAACACACTAACACTGTTTACTCAGATTATGTTTGGTTACGACTACTTATTCGGTGTTTATTAACTTACAATAGTTAGAATAGTGAATTTAAATTTTTTATATTATTAAAATAGATTATTTTTAAGAATTTTATAATTTAATTATTTTAATAAGACAAATAATAACTATTTTTTTATTTGACTATTCTAACTATTTTTTTTTTACAACCAAACATAACCCCAACTTTTATAAATAACAAGTTATATTTTTCTATAATTGCATAAACTTGCAATTTTTCAATAATACATTATATTATTATAATTAGAAAAGAAGGCTGTGCTCTCTGTCTTTCCGCAAGCAATAGAATGAAAATGAAAAGAACAGGATGCAGTAAGAGAGAAGATGGTCTTCTAGGAGCTGCTCGGTTAGGGGTAAATAAACAAGAGATAGGAGTAGGTCCGATGGGCATCGGACCTACTTTTAGGTCAAATTAACTCTAGCACCGTACAATTAGCACTAAATCTGTGTGCACAGAAATTGATACAGATTTGCACGAATTTTGATGCGGATTGCACGAATCTTAATTCTGATCGGATGGCCATAATACCCATTGGACCTACTCTTAATTCAATAAACAATTATGTTTGTCTCGAAAATCAACAATTTTATGTTATGTTAATTCCTGTTTCGTAAATTGGAACATGTAACAATGTTGTCTTATACTCCATTAATAAAATCGAGTCTTTTTCCATATTTTGAAAAAAAAATTCCATAATTTCACCTCTTGAAATGTAAATTTCATACAGTTAGAATAACGTAGGATTTAAAGTATGATTCGTGTTATGTATATGTGCGCTGGCGACAAATCGCAGGGCATAGTAATTATAATTACTGATCAAAATTCAATGAACTTATTATAATTTTAACACTAAATTTACCTTAATTATAAATCAAAATTTCAAAGAGAGGCAAAGAAAATTTCAACGAGGACCAAAGTCGATCCGAACCTATAAATTTATATAAAATTTCAAAATCTAAAAAAGAACAATTGCCTCTCTGGCCTTTAATAGGTCCGCCCCTTCACCGTGTGTTGTCAAGTTGTTTTTTAACTTAAGTCGGTTTTTTTCTGCGTAAATGTTTTTGGATAATTTTTTGAAAAATGAAATGCACGGCATCAAGACTTTTTTTCTCAAATTGAAAAATACGTGGAAGGTGATACATATTAAAATGAAATACAAGAATTAGTTAAGCATTATCTAGGCATGTTTGGTCGAAATTTTTAAGCATTTTTTTTTGTTTGTCAAAATTGGTATTCTGTTTGATTTGATGTAAATATCTACAATGTCACGTTAGCATCTTGATATTGTTTGTAATTGTTAACTGCAGCGATATAAAAATAAAATACGGTATTATGATTGAAATATATAAATATATTATATGATATTGTTTTGAGAAAAAATTATTCACGTAGTTGATGCAACTTTTTTTTTTAATTCTATCGACAAAGAGAAACGTTATTATTATGACTAGGCAGGTCTCTTATTTGTGCGAAGTATCCATTTTTTTTTGGCGATTCTTGGATTTAAAGTGCGAAATATTTGTTCGCTCTTACTTGTGGATGTTTTTAGGCGTTACAATCTAAATTCGGCCTCACGTGCACTAATTTTATCCGTCTAGTAGTAGCCTTATCCACTATACCTTATTCATTGCTGTTAATTACAGTGACAACTTAATTGTTCGGAAAAGGTTCGGCGAGGTCAAAAATTCGATATTTGAAAATAATTCGGGTATAATTCGGGAATGATTCGGAATAATCCGGATCAGAGATATTAGTCCTACAAGCAAAAAAACAAAAAACCAAAAAACAAAAAGTTCTGGGAAAAATTCGCGAATAATTCGTAAAATTCGGATATAATTTGGTCAAAATTCGGTCAACCGAATAATTCGGTTTTCGGTTCGGCATCACCAAAAAAATGAATTATTCGGGTATAATTCCAGTATAATTCGCAAATCTTGTCACTATGCTGTTAATACGCAACATACCAACAATGAATATTTGCCGAACAAATTGGAAATTCTCAAAACTTACCCAAAAACACAGCAAATTTAAAATAATATATATATACTGAAACGCGTCAAGTAAACAACATCATTAAATTACGAAATATAATGTAAAAGAATTATAACTATGGGTCTCATTGTTTTTCAAATAATTATAATTTTTAATTAGATAAAACTACATAAAATATTATAAAAGATTAATCACGTCGAACAAAACAGTTTCGTATATAATTTTGTATTTATCGATTACTGTAAAGTGCAATGATTACAAAATAATTCTTATTTTTATCCTTATTCGATGAGCTAATAATTTATTTTCTTGCTCCTACTCATATCATCATTGTACCAGATACGATACAAGTTCGATAAATAAATAAACAATATTTCATTAGAGCCTGTTCAGTCAATTACTGTTCACGTGAGAAAACAAATTTCACTCAGAATGAATTTTTTTTGCCACGTGAACAGTAAAAATCAATTCAAATTCTGTTCTCATTTCTATGCTTAACTGTCCGCTGAACAGGCCATTAACATTCTCAACCATTTGTTTTTAACCCACCTGCTCGAGCTGATGAGGACATTTATTGGATTGTTTTTAGAAATACAGGAAAATTATAGACAATTTGTTTTGGATATAGCTCGGTTTTGTATACATGTTTAATCTTAAATTACTTTGATGTCCACCAAATATCGTTAAATAGAATAATTGCATATTATATGCTATTTGATGAACGATAAAACTTGTATAAAATTTTATTACTTTTGAATTATATGATGTATACATGAGGAGGGTTGAAAAGCTATCATTTTTTTGTCTCCAATCCATCATGCCTTCATATTTTTAATTTTTTATTAACATAATTTTTACAACTCATATTTTCAAAATAAATCCGTTAACCGTTAGTTGTGATTTATATTTTTTCCTCTCAACAAAAAATATTATCACTTTTGGATTTTATTCTTATATGAATATTTGAGTTGAAATATCAACATCTAGAAATTATTCTTTCTAGTGTATTTTTGCAATTTCTCGATAACAGTCAAAATAAATTTTAAAATTTAAATATAGAGTATATTTTATTCAACTTGTTTGTTGAATTTTACAAGGATAGATTATTATTTATAGTTACCTATATTATAAAATTAAATTCTGATTGGAATGGATTTTCATTAGAGTTCTAAATAACTAGTTATAGTTACGCAATATTTACACTATAGCTTTTATAAACTCTAAAAGCTATAACGCTATCAACTGCTTTTTTTTATTCAGATTCTAAATTCTAATTATTGCCGCGCTATAGTTTTCTCAGATCTTAAAAACGATGACACTGTAATTGCTATTTAGAAGTTCACCCTTAACATTTTCCAACTATAAATTGCAGAACAATGAAATTCTCCGAAATAACAGAAGAATGATAGATGAAGATTGACTATCTCTTTACCTTCTCCCCGGTAATCCCGGGGACCCGTCTGACGAAACCCTAACCCGATGCGCTCTCTGACCTCTGCTCCTGCTCCTACGTACGGACACATTACCCCACGAGCACGGAGCTTATTTTATTCAATGGGAATTACCAGAAATACATCACCCTCTGGCCACTGGGGAGTTTACACGTGTGTCATTACCCTATCTACTGGTAAATTTCACCTTGCTGCACTGTTTATTTCTGGATAATTCCCACGCCCTACTCCAAATGCGCAAGGTCCGTACCCTTTCAATAGAAAAAAAATAGAAAAAAAGGAGGTCCTCACCCTCCTTTTCTGTTTGAAATGGAGATGACAACAAATTATAATAATTTGATTAAATCGTGCTTAATATAAAAATCAAATCGTTAAAACCACATTTCAATATTTTAGAAGGTTGGTTTTTTTATTTTTTCAAATTATTAAAGTTTGATAAAATGACTCGCGTATATAATAACAACAAATTGTCAAACTTTTGTGGCAATAGATGTAAAGTTGCAATCTAAATGGTTTGTAGTATGTGTGGTGATTTGATGCATTAAAATGTAATACATGATGCAGGGATTTGTACCAAGGGAGCTGGTACCAGACCTTTGATACCAGTCTTCTGAACATGTGGTTTCAGCAAATAAAATCGGTGGGATGTACTCACTTTTATCAAAAAAAGAAAAGAAAAGAAAAAGTAAAATTGCCAATGAGTCATCATGCTCGTGAGAATATATACCAATGCCTCCTCTTATTTGTTATTTTATTTTGTTTCATAAATGTATCGGTGCGAAGTAAATAATGATTGTTAAATTTCGACATATGCTATGATACCAACCGTAATAATTGAAATAGTTTTTATTTTGGAAATTCATACTCACGATATAATTAAAGAGTGAGGCCAGATCATTATCATTGTTTTTTAAGCTGAGATAGTTGATATGAACCATTTATAAAGATCTTAGTATGAAAAATGTACTTTAGATTAAATTTTACATTTTTTAGAATTTATAATATTTTTTTTGGATAGGTAGAGTGATTTTCTACCTATCTAAAAATAGTAAAAATATTGTTAAAAAATGTAAAATTTGATCGATAAGAACATTTTCATATGGAGATTAGGAGTGGCAAAAAAACTCGTAGCTCGTGGTTCGATCGTGACTCGCACCTGACTCGTTCACTAACAGCTCGCTCGTTACTGGACCGAGCTGTTAATGAGACAGCTCGACACTAGCTCGATTCAGAATTAACGAGTTCAAGCTGGGGCCTAGCTTACTCGCCAGCTCGGCTAAGCATCAATTTGTGAATTTGCATGCATTTTATACTGCATAGCTCGGTCCAGCTCGGTTAAAACAAGATTCAACCTGACCCAGTGAGCCAGCTCATCAGCTCGTGAGCTAGCTCGTCACGATTTCAAGCTGAGGTTTTAGCTCGGATGTCCTAGGTCTAGCTCGCTCGGTTCAGAATTAGCAAGCTGAGCTAGGACCCAACTCGGCCCCAGCCAGCTCGTTGATAGCCCTAATGGAGATCATGTCGAATGGTTCAAATTAATTGTTTGGACTTTAAAAATAAACATATTGATCCATTGTACTGACCAATTCGTGCTATGCATAGTAAAATATTGTAAAAGACATCAAATTTAATCAATAAGTACACTCAAATTGACTGTTTGGACTAAAAGAAATGGACATATTTATCTATAGTACTAACCAATCCATACTATGCAAAGTTACATAGCCTCGCTCGTAATTAAAAATAGTAGGAATATTTTGGTTTCAGATAAAGAATAGAGATTTAGCCTATCAGCTTCCATATAATTGGCTATAAAAAATCTTCAGTCGAATTTTAAACCCACAACCTCGTACGATAATTATTACGAGTGTTTCACTTTTACAAGTAAGATTTTATAATTAATTCAAATTTATAAAACAAACAAATAAACGGAAGCTCGTATGGAGAAGCTATCCACATAGGGGTGTAAACGGATATGGATATCCGGACGGATATCCGCTCGTCCGGATATCCGCTCCGAATCCGCTTATTATCCATATCCGGATTTAAACGGATACGGATATCACGGATACGGATACGGATAATTTTTGCATAGGGAAATTTGATGCGGATACGGATACGGATAATTTTTTGAAAGTATAAACGGAGCGGATATTCGCACTATCCGGATCTGAAATTTCAACTTCTCCGCTTCGCTGTAACTTGACTTTCAGCGGTTAATATTCCCTAATTCCTCTCCATTCCTATATCTTCTCCATTTCTTTACCTTTTTTTTTAATTTACTTTTGTTTTTCTTAATTGTTTTTAATTTTTTTAATTTAGTATTTATACTTAAAGTTCATATGACTCAATTATCCGACAATTATCCGTGGATTATCCGCTCCGTATCCGCATCCGTTTAAGACGGATTTGGTTTTGAATTTTGATATCCGTTTACTATCCGTATCCGTATCCGTATCCGCTCATTGAAAAACAAATACGGATTTGATATCGGCATTATCCGCTCCGAATCCGCTCCGTTTACACCCCTATATCCACATCCCAATTCCTTTCTGCATTTTGCAACAACCGGTCGATATAGCAAGGGGTTGATATAATTTTTTTTTGAAAAAATTGGCAGCAGCTACCAATTGAGATTATATAAAGAGTGAGGCTATGGTGCTATGCATAGCACGGATGGCTAGTGTACTACGGCTCAATATGGTACTTTTTAAAATCCTAACGGTCGATCCGACCGTTCAATGTGATAATCATATGAATATGTACTTGCAAACTAAATATTAACTATATCGTCATTACATCAGTTCAGTTTCTGTCTTGTACCAGTCGGTACCATGCGACGAAACTCTCAGCTTTCCTTAAAAAAGAAAAAAAAACCAAACAATCCCAAAAAACTCGCAGGGAGTGAAACAACTAAAACCACTAAAGAAAGGCTCCCGTACCAAAACGGTATACAGATGCCCCTCATTTTTCTATAAACCCCCCCACAGTCTACTATAATTACAAAATTGAAGAAAAAGGTTAAAATTAAGAGGGATGCTTCGGTGCACACAAGGACTTATTTGTAAAATGAGTCATATTTTCATTTTCAAAGTTCAAACAGTCTATCCGACCGTTCAACATTATCTCCATATTAAAATTTACTTGGAGGTCAAATTTTACATTTTTTTTGAAATTTTTTACTATTTATTAAGTATTTTACAAATTCAATGGTCTGAATTTGACTAGTTTTTGTAAAATACTTAATAAATAGTAAAAAAATTCAAAAAAATGTAAAATTTGACCTCCAAGTACATTTTAATATGGAGATAATGTTGAACGGTCGGATCGACTGTTTGAACTTTGAAAATGAAAATAGGAATCATTTTACAAATAGGTCCTTGTGTGCACCGAAGCATTTGCCTTAATTAAAGGAAACTCGTCTATTTCTCGTCCTCATAGATCTATCTCAGTCTGGTTCTGGTAGAAGGTTGGTGCCCATGAGTTGCCAGGCTCCCATGTTGCAGTATTTAAGCTACAGCATTCCCTCCTCCATTACCCGATCAGCTATTACTTTGATATATTTGCCGATTCCTTTTCAATATCTAAAAAGAAAAAAATTACAAACATGCACTCATTTTTTATTTTTAAAAATATCCCTACCGTCATAAATTTTGGCAGTTCTATTCCCTTCAAAACCGCCAGAATTTTGGACGGTTTAAAAGGAATAGGATCGCCATAATTTTTGGCGATTCTGGTTTTTTTTTTTAAAATTGAGGAGTAATTGAGTAGTAAAATTGAAAAGTAATTGAGTAGTAAAATTGTTCATTAATTTTTTTTAAAGATTAATATTAAACTCACAATAAAAAACACTGACTAAATGACAAAACAAAACAAAAACACTTTATAAGTTCATTTTAAAAAATATGAGAAGCATCATTCTTTCGGGTGGGCGTATATGAATTCTCCAATAATTGAACACAGTTTTATTGTATGATCCATGTGTGATAAAAAAATACAAATTTTCCACGTCATCAATCCATGCCTTCATGTTATAATGCATATATATCTATTTTTTCTAAGTCATTTCTCTAATTTTCTAAAGCACCTATAGGTTGTACATTCTCTTTGAGACATCTCTCGTTAACAGGAGAGACTAGGGCAAGAAATAAGGCAAGAGAGACAACATCTACACCGAGAAGACGATCTCTGATGAAGAAACTTCAAGCAGGCATATCTCGGAGCTCGAATGTTCGATTTTGGCATATGACCCTTTTCAGAAAGCTTGTGAGTTAATCTACAAAAAACAATGAGAAGAGCCTCAAAACTTAAGTTGAAGTTTCAGATTAAATTTTCGATTTTGTACTTCTTTATCATGTTATATATTTTGTACTATTTTTTCTCATACATTGTTAATAGAAATGTATAAAGTCTCAGATCTACGGATTTTTTTATTGTATCTCCATTTTTTTAGTTATAATGTTATTCGCGTAGCTAATAATATGTGATACTTTTTCTTAGACATTGTTCATGTAAGTGTATGAAGTCTCAAATCTAGAGTTTTTTTGTTAGATTTTCATTTTGTCAGTTCAAATGTTATTCACGTAAATGTTTTCATCTTGAAATTTAGTTTAGTATTTTTGATATTCAGATCTAGAATATGCTACAAAAAGCCAGATCATTTTGAATTATTTTAAAATTTTAGTTTAGTGTTTTTATTTTGAGATTTTTCAACAAAAAAAAACCATAACTGCCAGAAATACTGGCATTTATGAAGGGAATAGGACCGACGAAATTTCTGACGGTTGGGGTATTTAAAAAAAACATGAGGGCATGTCTGTAATTTCTTATTTTTGGAGGATATATAATAAAATCGGATATATTTGTATATATATTTTTCCTTGTTATAAGATATAAGCAGTATACGTGACAACATCACTTCGGTCAATTAAACTATATAGATTTAAAGATTGGCGTTTTAGTAATTTTGGGGTGAATTCAGTTAATCCTGTTGGCTATTTATTAAATCTGTTATTTACTTATTTTAAAAGTTCAATTAACAAATATATTACTTTCTTTGAAATCTCTCTAGAGCCATTGTTAACTCGCTGGAGCTTTGAGGTTAGCTAATCAAATATTTCTTCCTCTCTCTATACTGGTCAATTTCTTCATTCAATTAGTTAATTTGTATTTATATTGCCTGTTCAAAAGGATTTCGATTTCAATTATGACGTAAAACTCTGGATTAAGAGGGGCCAAACAAGAGAATCAAGGAGAGTACGACTTACTGGGAGAGCTATAGCAATGGCGGATTGAGCTTTAATCTAATGGAAGTGTAGACAACAATGAAGTCAGTGCAATTGGTGAGAACTTTTATTTATTTATTTATAAAACAATGAAATGATCAGGTCACTTTTCAACTTATTATAAGTTACATTCTAAAATTGAACTGTATTTAGCTTGTTTCAGTTTTTGAACCATCAATTAGATTGGAGTTCTCCATTTGAAAAAATAGTATATTTGTCAATTTAACTTTTAAAATAATTAAATAACATATTTATGGGGATAAATGAAAGAAAGTTAAATTTTCATGGATATATTGAATATTAAGATGTTTTTACCGGAAAATTGGCTATTTTAAAAGTTTTGATGAGTATACTTTTTTTTTTCTCCAAGTTATAAATCAGTATTTATAGCTACATCGTCAATTGTTAAAATCTAGAGTGTTAGTTGTTGTTTGAAAGAGAAATGTGAAAATCTACCCTTCAGATTCCATTATCAGATACCAGTGATGTCAAAGTTACAAATTAAAATAGTTTGAAAACAGTGTTAGCTGTTTATACATTCCTTATTAGATACTTTTATATGTTATGGTACTCGAGCTCTTAAAAATGCATACCGAGATACTAACACTTGGGCGATCAAGTGTTTATAAATCAACTGTTTAGTACTTCGGCTTCAAATTTTCAGTGTTTAAAGTTTACATAGTCAGATGTTTATATGTACAAAGTAAGGTGCTTAGATTTTGTGATATTTCTAACTATATCATTAGATTTTTCGTTGTGTATGTCTTATCATCTATTTATATCATACTTGATTTAGCAGGATGTCAGAAATAGCAGGTTTATGTTGGGTAGGCAATGTTAAGAAGGAAGTTTTTTTAATATTTAGTATGTAGAATATTTTATGAAGGATTTATTTATTAGTTTCTCGATTTAGATATTTTATGTTGTTATAAATAAATCATTAGTACTTTATGTAATATGAAGTCAAGAAATACAATTAAATTCCTCGTAAAATTATGTCTTTTGTTTCTCTTTTAGTTCTAACCTCTCCATAGAAACTTTAACAAATTGGTATCAGAGCCACCTTCATCATTGGCGGTTGATCGGTGATTTCAGGGTTCTATTTCTTGCTCCAATTGAGGTTTTTTCAGAACCTTCTGGACCGTACGTGCAAGTGTGTTTGAAGCAGAGGTTCCATTATTTAAAGATGGCAAAAGGTACATCATTTAAGGTCCATATTTCAGACAATATCACACTTCTTAATGACATGAAGATAATTGGTATCAAGATGAACGATGGAGAAAGTTATGGTTCTGATGTGTTCGCTGACTAAGTCTTATCAAGGGTTTAAGGAAACCATGCTTTATAGTAAGGAATCAATCACCTTCGAGGATGTGAAAAATAATTTGCTGATCAAGTCCAACATCGATAGTGATTTGTCAAGGGTTGAGCATGGCCATCAAGACGTTGGCTTGATTGTCGAGAATGAGAGACAAAAGGGGAAGAACATGATTACATCATCAACCTATTCAAGCTCTAAGCACAAGAATCTAATTTGCAACTATTGTAGGAAGAAATGACACATTAAGACCGAATGTTTCAAGTTCAAGAATAAACAGAAGACAGACCAGAATAATACTTCTTCAGGTAATGCTAATTTAGTTGAAATTCAAGATGATTATGTGCTTTAGGGGTTTACTCTGGGATTTTGTTTCAGGGTGAGATTTCAAGTCAAAGGGATGATTGTTGTGTATGTCTCTCATCTTACCATCTATTTGCATCAGGTTTGATTTAGCATGGTGTCATGAATAGTAGGTTCATGTTGAGCAGACTATATTAAGGAGTAAGTTTTTTAATATTTAGTATGTAGAGTATTTTAGGAATAATTTATTTATTAGTTTTTTTTTAGAAATTTTATGTTATTATAAATGAATCATTTGTACTCTATATAATATACAGTCAAAGAATACAATTAAGTTTCCTTATAAAATTCTATCTTTAGTTTCTGTTTTAGTTTTGACCTCTTCTTAAAAACTCTAACATGTTTATAGCTTCAATTCTACGTGCTTATATGTATCATCATACAGAAGTACTATATATTGCATGGCTAGATGATATTAAGACAGACATCGCATGTGTGTTATACTTTAATTTTTGGTGTTAAGGCTTGCAAATGAAGATTTTTGTACTAATTTATAGGCAATATTTATACGAAATTCATATAATAACTAATTTTTTTGAATATTAAATATGGATACACAATGACTGTTAAAAATTAAGAAATAAATGATGAAATTTCAGAATTTGAAACACATGAATTTCTTAAAAAATGAAGGACACGAGGACAGTGAGACTTATTCGCTAAAAAGGAAAAAAAAAAAAAAAAAACTAAATGGTCGGCATAAACTAAAAAAAAGGAGTCCTTGGAATCTTGAATCAAGAATAATTTTCTCAAATAAAAAAAAAAAAGGAAACCGGATGTGTTTGAGCAGAACCCCATTGTCTTAACAACTTTTTTAACACCCAAATCCATTAACTGTACTGAAATCGAGAGGGAATCAGAGTAGGTCCGATGCCCATCGGACCTACCTTGGTTTGATAGGTGTGATGACCATTCGATCTGCATCAAGATTCGTGTGCTATGCATCAAAATCCGTATAAATATGTATCAATTATCGTGCACAAAGATCTTGATGCTAATTGTACGGTTCTAGAACTAATTGAACCTAAATGTAGGTCCGATGACCATCGGACCTACTCCTATCTCAATGGAGAGAAGGTGAAAAATATTCAGATGTGGTTTTGGTATTATGGTCCGTACAGCTACTCCAATAAAATAAACAAAGGAAATCTAATATCTTGTCTTATAACCTGGTTATTATAACCTTACCAGTAGCTACAATTAACGGATTTCGATTAGCCTCGGATTTGTAATTATCCCTATATAGTAGGTCATACGATTCCTCGTGCAACGTGTGGGTGATCTAACGAATGAGCTTTCACGGCGCTTATTGGTCCTTTTTTTTAGAAAATAAAAATTCAATTTATCAGTAAATTTGTCTCGAAAAATAATAAAAATCGAACAATAATTTCGGTCCAAACCATGTGTTGTTGTGATCAAGTGTGACCAAAACATTGATTTGGTCCACCCTATTCTTAATGAGATAGGAGTAGGTCCGATGGGCATCGGACCTACATTTAGATTCAATTAACTCTAGGACCGTACGATTAGCATCAAGATCTATGTGTACGGAAATTGATATAGACTTGTACGGATTTTGATACATATCACACGATCTTGATGCAGATCGAATGGTCATCACACCCATTGAACCAAGGTAGGTCCGAAGGGCATCGGACCTACTCTGATTCCATTCTTAATGGAAACTTTGATTCAACCGTTATTATTTTTGAAATAAAAAAACAATCAATATGTTTCCTGATAAATTGATTTTGTATTTTCTAAACACAAGTTAATTATTGAAAGTTTGGAACAGTAAAATATCAAATTGATCCACAGTGAAAAATTCGCCTCCCAATAAGAGTTGGGGAGAAAGAGACCAATAGAGAATAATATCTTTAATTTTAAAAAAGATCTTTTTACTGCGAAGAAAGATAATCTCAATCTTTTCTGCCTTTTTTTCCCCTGCTTTTAAACAACTTTCTCTTTTCCGGATAAAGCTTTATTCTCTGCGTTTTGTTCGCTGGCCCCTGTTTTTTACCCCCCTTCGATGCATTCTCCCTCTCACAGTAAATTTTTTATGTAGTTCGTGGCCGTATATTTGTCCTGCATGCTGTGCTAGTGCAATGTGCACATTTTGCAATTAATTCTGGTAGACAGGCAGTGGTGCAATCAGGGGCGGATCCAGAAATTTGGTCAGGGGTAGGCACAGTATTGGACCAGGGATAGGCACAAAAATAAAAATACACTGGATCTAAAAAAAAATTTTAAATTCAGGGGTAGGCACTTGCCTACCCCCTGGGCCTTCATAGGTCCGCCCCTGGGTGCAATTCCTCTAAAATGATTGTGCTACTGTTTATATATTAATGATTTTGTACATGAAAAAAAGGGAAACTCACTCATTTCTTTTGGACCGTGCACTTGATTGGTTGTCAATATAAAGTTATGAAACTTGGGTGGACTAAAGATATAATACAAAGGTTTAGTTTGCTGCTCTAAAATTTTTATGTGCGAAATTTTGATAGATTTTTTTTAGAAGACTTCATTCTAATAGCTTTTGGTTGACACCTTAAGTTTATCCAGTAGCCTAAAACCTAGACTTCAAAATTTTGATGTAGAAATCTTAGTAACGGCGCTTGCCGTGATTTTTATCAATATCCAAAGTTAATTACAAATTAATAAATATACCCAACAACCACTGGAATTTATAAAACTACCCATACAGGCCATTTTCTGGCTGATTTTAATTGTTTTCGGTACCGGCCAGAAAATGACTGGTACTAAATAATTTGTTTTTAGAGATAAATATCAAAAATGTTGAAATCTAACACTAAAAAATCGATTTTTTTTAAAATACTTGTTAGATGACTTTTTTTGATATATAATTACCATATTTATACTAAAATACGCTAAATTACTTGAAATTATGTTAAATTACGCTGAATTACACTAAATTACGCTAAATTACAATAATTATGTTAAATTATGCTAAAATACGGTAAATTACGATAAATTACGTATGAATAGGGATGATATTTTCACTGAGAAGGCGAAAAACGACAACAAAACTTCAAACGGTCATAAAATGGCGCTCGAGTGTTCGATTTCAGCAAATGACCACTTTTCGAAAAGCTTGCGAAAATACGCATGCGTCAATGTTAGCTTTGCTAAATTTCAAAATTCAGAATTACCAAAAAACAAAGGAAAAAGCCTCAAAACTTCAGTTGAAGTTTCTGATTAAGATTGTCATTTCTATTGTTCAATCTACGTAGCTCAGTAAATTAGTTATATAATAAACTTGTAGAATATCAATTTTTATTATTTTTGGATTTTTTTACCATTTTTTATGATTTATGAAAGATGGCACAAAATCGGCCTAATTTAGGGTAATTTACCGTATTTTAGCATAATTTAACATAATTATTGTAATTTAGAGTAATTCAGCGTAATTTAACATAATTTCAAGTAATTTAGCGTATTTTATATAATTATGCTAATTATATATCAAAAAAAGTAATATAACAAATATTTAAAAAAAAATCGATTTTTTAGTGTTAGATTTAAGCATTTTTGCTATTTGTCTCTAAAAAAAAATTATTTAGTACCGGTCATTTTCTGGCCGGTACCGAAAACAATTAAAACCGGCCATAATATGGCCGGTATGGGTAGTTTTATAAATTTCAATAGTTGTTGGGTATATTTATTAATTTGTAATTAACTTTGGACATTAATATAAATGTCGGCGTCGTTTGACTTAGTGCTGCAACCTGCAAAATCAATGGCACTCTAACATGTATATAAATTAAAATTAGATATATATAGTTATACGCAACATTTTTTTTTATTAAAGGCCACGGCTCCAGCATCTTTTAGATACTATTTTTGAGAATTGAACCTGCGGTATTTTGAAAGAAAGATGGCGACTCGTGTCACTGCACCTAACCCGCAAATTCATGTATACACAACAAATTAGACCATAAAAAAATGACATAATTTAAGTCTTGCGTGTTAAATGTATATTGAATGTAAGTACTTGCAACTCTCATTCTGTCATTAATAAAAGTTTTTGTCAATAGTATGTAGTTATATAGTTGAGAACTAATGATTCTGATATTCCTTGATACTTTTCCTTAATTGATAACAGATAATATTGCTACTCTCGTATAATATATGATATTTTAATATTCAATATATTCAATATATTATGGTCAAGGATGGAACTAGAAAATTTGAATAAGAGAGACTAATCTATAAAATGCATAATATTTGAAAAAGGCAAAAATAATGCAGTTCATGGGAATTAAACCCGTGACCTTACAAATGTCATTATTTGTCATTTAGTAAAAAAACAATAAAAGCCTAAAAGTATATCAGAATATCAAGCTTAATATTTGTCCATGTAGACACTCTTTTGAAAGTAACTAAGATAAGATAAGCATGCAATTTTAATGATTATTAAAAAGACCATTTAGAAATGAGGACAAGAATTACTGTGAAAAGCGCTAGCATGAAAGCCCATAACAAATCATTGCATTCACCGAATTCTTCTACATTTTTCACTGTTGGCTTGTGGCTTATTGGCTGCTATCTGATTAATTGTTGAATATTGCCAATTTGTCATAGTACTAATAGTACCTGAATTTTATTAATCTAATCTTAAATTTAAAGAATGAAATTAAAAATTAGAATAAAGAGATCAGATCCATATATTTGATAACTGATACTTCATAGATTTTGTTTAGTACGTAGTGCAGTGGAATAGTGGTCAAATTAGCACTACAAATGAGAATTCTATTGAAGGAATTAATTATGGAGGGCAGCTTAGACCTGAAAGAGACCCGGGGCGTGTGGTGCTGAGTCTTCCCTTCCCCACTGCTTTAAATTAACTAGAAGAGAGCCTCGCTTTGCTTCGGCGGCTATTATCGGGAGGAGTGTAAAAAGATTGTATCAGATATTACTGAAAAAAAAAGATAATTAACTATTAAGATAAATATCTAACTATATATAAAGTTATACCGGTTATAAACAAAATGCTATATTAATGAATTCAAAATCACAAAATCAAGTTGTTACTGTATAAAGTTTACCGGTATACCATATTCATTAATTTGTGATTTTTTAACTATATATAAAGTTAGAGGATTCAAATGCACCCAAATTTCTATGCTCTCAATGCATCCAATCTTTTATCTGCATTTTCAAAGTCCGAACAGTCGATCCGAACCGCTTAACATGACCTTTATAATAAAATATGCTTGGAGACCAAATTTTATATTTTTAAATTTTTTTTACTAGTTGTTACTGTAGCAATTACTGTAGAATATACTGTAGCGACTCTACGAGAATTATATATATAATAGATTACGTCCCAGGCGGTTGCTTAAAACGACCAGGCACCAGTCCACTTAAAATAAAAATAATAATCGGAAAGCATATTTCAATTATGGGTCCGACAAGTCAGCTTTATCAGGAGTAACTCAAAAGTGGTAAACCTGGAGCAAGCGTTAATTTGCTGCGCATTATTTTTTCAAGTGGTGGGGGTTGTCACGGTTTGTGTGTTGTGTGTGGCAACTGGCATGAAGTAACTAGGCTTGACAGTAAAAGTAAAAGGCTTCCAGCTTTTCTTTTTGGTGATTTTATATCGACCGATTCTCTGTTTCTCCAGTCTCCAACCTCTTTCTCCTTGCTTCCTCTCTTCCCTCCTTCCTCTCCACTAATAATCTCGTACATATATCTGAAAACTAAACACAAAAGAAACACACCAGCTGACACACATGCTTCTTCTCCTTCCCTCTCCATATCATACCTGATGAATTCTACCTTCGGCACAGACTGCCACGTGGCACAACAGACCCGTCGCGATAAGCTCCGTTTTGACTTAGACCCGCATCAGCCGCCTCCACCCATGTTTGGCTTCCCTTCTGGGTCGGGCGATCTCCATTCCGCTCTATGTAAAACCGATCCAACATCCAATTTCCAATCAAACCCAGAATTGTTACCCTACAATTCCTCTTCGCATCTCTACCATGGCCATGAGCTGGCGCAGATGCTTCTTTTACCTAACCAAAACCAGGTTCCATCTCTAACCCTGGCACCTAATAATAGCCACTGTGCTGTAGTTCCAGGACCAGGACCGCTTGGCCCGTTTACCGGCTATGCGGCTATTTTGAAGGGTTCGCGGTTTCTTAAACCTGCACAACTGCTGTTTGAAGAACTTTGTGGGACTGTGAAAGGAGGAAGAGGAGTGTGTGACGAATTGGGTGAGTGTGTGTTTGGTGGGTCAAAGGAGGGTAACAAAGGAGAAGGGGTGTCTTCCTCTTCTCTCAGTAGTTCGACTGAACCGAGTCGTGGTTTTGACCAAAGTGGGGTCAACGTGCACAGGCCTGAGTTCCAGCAGAAGAAAGCGAAGCTGTTATACATGCAAGATGAGGTTAGTATTTTTTGTTTTAAATTATTGTTGGCAGCTTGCTTGGATATGCTTTAGCTTTTAATTTTATGTATGTATGTATTTATGTCTCTTATGTTCTTTGGTCGTAATCACAAAGAAAAAAGACTTTAATGTTCGAGTTACAAGAAAGTATCTAATGTTTTTATTGTGAAATTAAATTCTATGGTGTATTGATGTCATGACACAAGCTCATATAATCTGCCCACATTAGGCATTGCAAACTTTTGCATAAGCGGTTGCAATTGTTTTCCGGTTTCATGGCAGTATTCATTTTCATGTGGCTTGAAAGTTATTTGATTAAATTGTTGAATAAGTTTTTCTTCTAGTGAAGTAAAGTAAATAAGTCATCTTTGTTTGAAACTTTGAATACATTATTAGCATTGTGGTCGATAGAACTTTGGTTAACATGTTGAATAAGTACATTATCTTTCTATTTTTTGTTGTTGTGAAGTAAAGTAAATAATTGATCTCCGTTTGAATACATTAGCATTGTGGTCGATATAAATTTGTTTGCCAAGTTCTCTTGGCTTTGTAATTTTTTGTGTGTCAATAGAAAATAAAATCCTCCACTTTTGTAAGATAAAATGCATTCATCTTTAACCTTGATTACTATAGCATAACCCGCCATTGCATTAGTGCACAGATTTTGTCAGGTTCTTGTATGTCTCCTCATGTTTTCGTGTACTATTCGAAATTTCAATTATAACGATAATGGATATTAAGGGAGCCAGAAAGATGCTTTTTTCTTTATATTTCAAAATTGCTCAATTGATTCTAATACATCTTTATCAGATTGAGCAATTTCATTTGAAAAATATCAGTCAAATTGTCCAGTATTTACTAGGTATCTAGCAAGAATTTTTTGAATTCACTCTCAATGATCAACAACTTTGGGACTTGGGACTTGGGAGGCCTCCCTTTGGCTTCATGTGTTAGGTAACAGGAGCATAATATATCCAAGTAATGAGCTCAACTTGGCTTAAATCTTGAACAAAACAATTGAGGTGGGATACAGAAATCTTCTCCGTTTCTCCACATAAATGAGAAAGCTGCATGGTAAGTTTAATAATATCCTTCCATGTTCTCTCAACAATGCCAAAGATGTGATTTATTATTATATTTTTTAAATTCTAACATGGATGTAGTACTTATTCAATTAATTTCTAATATGGATATGTAGGAGTCGTGAATTTAAAATATATCTAGTAAGCCTGCTTAATTTTATTAAATGAAAAACACAACTTTATTTTTCAAGTAATTGAGAAATAAGCAGTCTGTACAGACAAATTCATATCATGAAGTATGTAGTGGTTAATTTTATTCAAGTGATTGTAAAACAAGCCCGCTTAAACTTGGCTTCATGTGTTAGTAATAGGAGCATAATATATCCAAGTAATGAGCTCAACTCGGCTTAAATCTTGAACAAAACAATTGAGGTGGGATACAGAAATCTTCTGCGTTTCTCCACATAAATTGGAAAGCTGCATGGTAAGTTTAATAATATCCTTCCATGTTCTCTCAACAATGTCAAAGGTGTGATTTATTATTATATTTTTTAAATTCTAACATGGATGTAGTACTTATTCAATTAATTTCTAATATGGATATGTAGGAGTCGTGAATTTAAAATATATCTAGTAAGCCTGCTTAATTTTATTAAATGAAAAACACCAACTTTATTTTTCAAGTAATTGAGAAATAAGCAGTCTGTACAGACAAATTCATATCATGAAGTATGTAGTGGTTAATTTTATTCAAGTAATTGTAAAACAAGCCCGCTTAATTTTATTAAATTAATCAATTAATTTCAACTTTATATGTCAAAGTTATGTAGTGGTTAAGTCGCTTGCCTTTGAAAATAATTGATATCATTGAAACAAAGGGAACATGTTAAATTACTCAGTATTTAGGGGTGCTGCATAAGATATAGGGGTGACTTGTGAGTTGTGAGCTGAATGGTGTTTATAATTTTGGATCATTTAAAGTCATGAGAGAGCCATACTTTTAAATATACTCACTCTAAACAAATA
Organism: Carex kokanica; assembly: GCA_025461125.1. NCBI lineage: Eukaryota > Viridiplantae > Streptophyta > Magnoliopsida > Poales > Cyperaceae > Carex > Carex kokanica. Next base: position 1,569,201 of record JAJGRX010001034.1, on the reverse strand, counting down.
TATTCTCCGACACTTCCAGAGTTCTGTGCAGCTGAGTAGCTGACTGTATTCTGGACCCTCAACTGTAAAATGATTTTCCTAGCCTTCATCTCTACAAAAAGTATAAACCAGAAAAAAGAAAAATAAATTCCAGTTCCTTACCTGGGATTCCTTCTTCAATACCTACATGGTAAATTCCTTCTCTAATTACCTGAGCAGTCTATGATGACTCCAACATCTGTCTGAACGATACTGACTTGCGGAACAGTTATGATTAGCAAATTTAATTACTTGAATGGTTATATCATCGTATCAAAAAAGTTTGTTGACTATAACATATTCCACTGAAAAATTAGTAACATTTCAAGGCTCACGAAACTTTACCTTATTGGTATCTTGCTAATATTTAAGGGGGATGCTACGATGTCTCATCTCTCAATAAGAAGCTAATCGACATTTTGCATCATTTATAAGCAAACAGTGTCATAAATTCAACTGTTATATAGTATCATTTGAGTAATGTGCGTATAGTTTTACCAAAGATTTACTATTTAGGACGTATGCGCGCTGTACAAAAGATAGAATGTATTTTGTATGTGCCGCAAAACCTAGAGATAAAGCTCTCTGCATACCACTTTAAAAGCTCCCCAAATTTAGCCTCAACTTATTGATGTATGTTTAGACAGCAACGATGAAGAATTAGAAGGTCAATCTTATAAATCACTGCCTACAATGTTGTATATGAAATTTAAAATACTTATGAATGATTCTAAGTAATAACTAATTATCAGTAATCCTAACTTATTACCTAAGGTCCTTTATAGTTGTTACTAAAATTTTCTTATATTGTCCACAAAGTGAATTTTAATGTTTCTGATTGAGAAGACATTAGAAAACAGTGGTTTATTTTTCAAATGCTACGTTGTAGCTCAAGTGGCAGCATTCTAAGAGCTCATGTTTCCAGTTCTCATCAGCATATGGCACTAATTTTCTTCACTCAAATTATTTTCAATGTTGCGACACTGATCTGGGCCTGACCCAAGTTGAGATCAGTGGGGCTGCGAAAACTTGCACATAAAACCTTTGTGCTCAAAATGTACCTGTGTATAAAATATAATATCATATATATGCTGCTATCATTTTTTTTTGTGTGAAGAATATCTTCTTTTATATACATGCTATATTGTCTAAATGCTCTGTTGTTAATTTGCATACCTCTCCAATTCAACTTTTTACTTTCGCTATCATCAAACAAACTTGATTTGATCAACTGCCTCTCTAATATATATTTCCTCTCTTGATGTCCTCCAATGTTGAATGTGATATATTGATAAGGTAACCTTTATTAGTTCATCAAACAAACTGGTGAGTTAAACCTAACTGAGAAACAAATTTGAGAAAAATTCAGTCAAATGATGTAATTTTTTTTTATCAAGTCAGATAGTTGTGCAGCAGATATTAATAGCAACATAAATGATAAAACGCGGAATTAAAACAGACTTTGCAACAGGTAAATACTTGATGAATCGGCTTGAGAATATAAATTTATGGAAATTATAGTGGTAGTCGAAATGAAATATAGTACGAGATCAATTCTTTTTGGGAAGTGGAGTTGAGGGGCATTTAAATATTTAAAGCCAATCAGAGATTTTTTTTTTTTTGATGTATAGAGATTTTCAATGTTCGTTAGGTTGATCATTATTATCACGAATCACACACACATATCTATTTGATGAAGTTTACACTCATTTGAGATCCTTCTGTATCCATTTTAACTGAGCTCTATTTCCTTTTATAACTTAATTTCGTGAACAGTGGAAAAATTTAATCTTCTAGAAAATCATTGTTTATTGTTTTTAATTTTATTGAATGCAAATGACATAACTTCAAACCAACACACAGGTTTGCAGAAGGTACAAGCAGTACCACCAACAGATGCAAATGGTGGTGTCCTCCTTTGAATCAATCCCTGGTCTAAGCGCCGCCACACCATTCACCACACTAGCCCTCAAATCCATCTCAAAGAATTTTCGTCGGCTGAAAAACATCATTTCATTCCAGCTCCAGGAGATTAGTCAACTTCTTGGAGAGGAGTCGACATCATCGCCAAGTTCTAGCAGAGGTGCATTGCTGGGTCATTCGAGGTTGCCTTACATGGATCATAACCACCCAGTGTGGAGGCCACAGAGGGGACTACCTGAGCGAGCTGTGTCGGTGCTTAGAGCGTGGCTTTTTGACCATTTTCTTCATCCGTAAGTCTTCTGCCCTAAATTAAAGCTAAAAGGAGTTTTGTAATTTCCATTTTCATACTGGGTCATTTTCACATTTTATTGTTACTATAAATGAAATTTGTAGCTTTATTAATTGCCACAGCATGCAGATGATATTTACCAAGTTATTACCACATTTTGGGGGCCCTACTCATGACAAAACTAATAGTTTTTGTGTTTATTATTTTCATTGAAAGCTAGTATTATTTATCGGACTATTAATTTTTAAAAATAAAGGCATAATGCTGCAATCATCTCGACTTCGGTATATCTACAACAAATTTATGGATCATAAATTTCATTTCAAATCAATCAGTACATTTAAGAATGCCAGCAATATTTGGTGTCAGATAAGTACAAACTAGTACAATAGGTGGTCATTTTCCATGAATGGTCCCCTGGCTGTACATGGGCCAATCTGATGATGAATAAATATATATGCATGTAAATATATATGTGGGTAAATGAATAGTTTTGTGTACTTTTAATTTATTGAAGGTATCCGACTGACACTGATAAGCACATGCTTGCTACTCAGACTGGTCTCACCCGCAACCAGGTTATACATCTGTTTCTTTCTCTTTTACATGCACACACAGACACAGACATATATGGGGCTGTTTGTATTACCTTTTCCACTTCGTTAGAGAAGTGAGTTATATTTGTCTGATGAAATGTCACCATTCCTTAAACGCCAAATGTTGCAGGTTAACTTGCTTCAGGAAATTACATAATGTTTTGTAAGTGTATTGGCTCATTCAAAGAACATGAATCAAATTGAAAATGCTACTCCAACATTCTTTTTGAGATTAGTTTCATTTCCGTTGTTGCATAACATGGTTATATATATAGGATCAAAGATTTAGTTAAAGATAAGGTAATTTCTGGCCAGATGACCGTAGAACATGCAATTAAGCCATGATATGGTTGAATAGGGATATATAAGTCTCTCTCTGCATAGTAATTTGAAATACTTGATTTAGATTAGTAGATGAGGAAGCCGATTTGACCTTTATTCTAGTTAATTGCAGTGAGCATGTAAGTCGTCATGAATTTAGATCCCGCTAATATAACCGTTTTTTCAATTTGATTTTCCCATAGGTCTCAAATTGGTTCATCAATGCCCGTGTTAGGCTTTGGAAACCCATGGTTGAAGAAATACATATGCTCGAAACAAAAGGAAAGAATGGGCCGGGATCTGATATTTCAGCCTCCACCAACTTGCCAGACTCAAGAACAAGTGTACCAAGCAGGACCCGGCAATTCAGCAACCAAGGATTGGAAGAGCGTCAGCATGTCAACCCGTCATTGGACTGCACTTTGCATGATACGATGTGGCATGTTGACAAGAGATCAAGGGTACAAGATGAGGCCATAGGAGGGAACTTAATTAGTTTTGGAGGGTATTCAGGCAGTGAAATGGATATTGGTGGATTCGGGAGCGCAGTGTCGTTAACGCTCGGTCTAAGGCACGATGGCATCCAGCAGCAACAACAACATCAACAACTGAGACAATTTGGTGGGCATATGTTGCATGACTTTGTTGGTTAAACATGTTGGTCTTTTTAAAAAAAAAAAATATTGTACTGGTGCTATAATTAATTGAAGTGGATCGAATTAGCAAAAGATTTGGTAATTCTGTTATATTTTAGCCATAATTAATGTTTGGTTTCCTAAATATTAATATGTGCACTAGGGCCTTAAAATAATTGGAAACCAAGTGCACTAAAAAAAATTACGGGGACACATTAAAGACCGGTGAAATATTTGTAAAGGACATTTTTATTTGCAGGTCATAGAGTTTGGATTCTTTATTTCGATGTTGGTTTTATTTCTGCGTAGGTACCTTCTTTTGGTTCTCAAAACAACCAAAAAAAGATAAGAAAAAGATGTATTTAAACATAAATTTCTGAAAAATAAAATACATATTACATTTTTTTATTCTAACATACAAAAAATGATATAAACTACATATTATATTTATATTTTGGTAGGACTTGTATTTGAGCTATTAACCAGGCTGAGTCCCTTCGCTACACCGTTTCACGGAGGTTACAAATGATTGGTCAGCTCTTTTTTTTTTTCTAGAAAAATATCTTTACTGCCCGCCTCGTGCTGCCTATTTTTATTATTTAACATGATGGAATGTGGAAGTGCATGTGTGAATTTTGATATACAAAATGACAAGGAAACCGAATCCTACAAGGGATTAAGCCTCTTCGAGTCTTAGTCCGCTTTATTTAGTTTTTTTAGTCGCTTAATTTTATCAAACACCGATTCCTTATTGTGAATTAAGATCATCTCCTTTAGACTTCTTTTGCTTAGATCTTAATTCTATGTCAGAATCTAAAAGCACATTTACCTCTTTCTTTAGTTTCTTTAGTTTTCTCTCACGAATTAAGACAACTGAACATCGGTTTCTTAACGCTCTTTAAGTTCTTAATTCTCCATTCTTAATCTCTTGTTGACGAATGACTCCATATAGATCCAAATCTATGATAAGATTCACATTTGTCATAATAGATTAATCGTGAATTATATAAGGGTGAATCATATTATAACTTTTTTCTATTATGTTTGAAACCAATACGAACTTGAAAAGATGAATTCTTGTATAAGTTTGAATTCTTATTTTTCTTTCTCTCTCTATTCTCATATTTTTCATTTTAATTTTTTCTCTCCCTTTTATTTAGATTATAGACAACGAGAACATCGGCAATAGTTAGTAACACTCTATTTTTGTAACTAATTATATGTTTATCCCGTAATTCATAATGGTGTTGTAACTCGAAACTTGTCTATATTTAGCAAGAATTTGTCTTTTTTGCATAACTTTAGTGTGTCTTTTATTGAAAATTGTTGATAAATGCCTATATAAAAAGGAAAAAGTTGTTCTTATTTAAGTTTAATTTTATCAGCTTCCAACAGTATTGTCGTACTGATGAATTTTTGAGTTTGAGAGAAAGTGATGAATGAAATTTCTATTATTTCTATTATTTCTATTATTTCATTCTTAGTTCTTTTTGTTAGAGTGTAGCCTATTTATATCTAAAGAGAAAGAAAAGTAACGTATGTCTATTTCTAATCCTAACGGGTGCCTATACAACGGTAATATTCTAAATATGAAAATAAAGGGGAGGTATTTATTTCTCCTTTTATTTCTAAAAGTAACCAATGATGTAAATCCTTAACGGGTATGAGGTTAATTGGATTCTAATCTTCATTATTTTCAATACTTCCCCTCAAGTTAGACATGTAGATGTTAATCAACCCTAACTTGATTACATTTTCTTCAAATAATTTTGGTTCCAAGCCCTTCGTAAAAATATTCGCCAATTGATCTTCCTTTTTACGTATGGTGTCTCGATTTCGTTGGATTGGATTTTTTTCTCAGATAAAATAACAATCCACTTCAGTGTGCTTAGTTCGCTCATGAAACACCAGATTAGATGCGATATGTCGAGCCGCTTGGTTATAGCAAAACATTTTAATTGGATCTTGGATTTTGATTTCCATATCCGCAAGGAGTTGCTTAATCCATGTTAATTCACTCACGGTTAATGCCATGGCGCGATACTCCGCTTCGACGCTTGATCCTGCCACGTCATTTTGTTTCTTGCTTTTCCATGTGACTAAATTCTCGCCTACAAATGTGCAAAAACCGGTTGTCGATTTTCTATCGAAGCTTCCGGCCCAATCTGCATCGGAATAGCCACATAAATTGTTAGAATTGTTATTTTTCACCCAAATACCTTTCCCGGATGTTCTTTTTAAGTACCTCAGAATTCTATTAATTGCTTCCAAGTGTGGTGTTTGGAGCATGCATGAATTTGCTAATTTGACTAACCGAGAATGAAATGTCCGGTCGGGTTACCGTGAGGTAGATTAATTTTTCTATAAGTCTTTGGAATTGATTTATATCTTCTAAGATATCCCCATCTTCGATATTTAATTTACATTTGTTATCAATTGGTGTAGAGGCCGGCTTACATCATAATTTTTTGGTTTCTTTTAGTAAATCTAAAGCGTACTTTCTTTGAGAAATGAATAATTCATTTTTTGAGTAAGCTACTTCTATTCCTAAGAAATACTTTAAGTAACCGAGATCTTTGATGTCAAATTTTTATTTTAATTAAAATTTTATTTTTTTAATTTCTTCTTGATTTTTTCCGGTGATTATAATGTCATCTACATATACTAAGATAATGGTAGTGTTATTTCCTTCAATTTTGGTAAATAAGAAATGATTGGTACTACTAATTTTAAAATTACAAGAAATTAAATGAGTGCTTAGTTTGCCATACCTTGCTCTTGGAGGTTGCTTCAATCCATAAATTGATTTCCTTTTTCATGACCGGAGGTAAGAACATATATACCTCTTCTTCAAGTGTTCCTTGAAAAAAATATTTTTAACATCCATTTGGTACAAATTCCAAACTTGGTTTACCGTAATAGAAAATAAAATTCTTACGGTATTCATTTTAACAATGGGTGCAAATGTTTCATAATAGTCTATACCATAAGTTTGAGTGTACCCCCTATGGCAACCAAGCGAGCTTTGTACCGTTCTACGGTACCATCGCTATTGTACTTTGTATATCCATTTACAACCTATGGATTTTTTATCTTTTGGTAATTGAACAATTACCCAAGTTTTATTTTTTTCTAAGGCTCTTAATTCTTCTTTCATAGCCTTACACCATACCGGGTTTTCTATTGCTTCTTGGTAATTATTTGGTTCTTGTTCTTTTGAGATTGAGGTTAAGAAAACCATATGATTTTGAGTAATATTTTCATATGTAAGAAAATTTTGTATATGATATTGTACCTTGAATGTTACGAAATCCCTTAATCTAGTTGAAGGTTGTGTTATTCGAGATGACCTTCTCAAAGGTGTTTCTTCAACACTCCCATTTTCTTCACTTGAAGAAATTTCCTCTATTTCTTCTTCATTTTCATTTTCACTTTATTTTCGTTTTCGGTTGCAACATCATTTTCTATTGGCCTTACCTCTTCTCTTAGTGAGTTAAAATGAGGCAATGTAATTTTCTTGAGAGTTTCTACAATATTTTCCTCATGATTTTTTTCTTTGTAATAGGGCTCATTTAAAAAAAAAGTTACATCTCTAGAGTTGTACTATTTTTTATTTATTGTGTCATAACATTGAGTGAGGCTATGGTACTATGCATAGCACGGATTGGTCCGTGCTACGGCTCCAATTTTGAGTTTTCAAAATCCTAACGGTCCATCCAAACCGTTCAACATGATTATAAAATGAATATGTACTTGTAAACCAAATTTTACATTTTTTCGAATTTTTTTGCTATTTTTTAGATAGGTAGAAAATCACTGTTTTTGGATGGTCCAGAATTTTCAGATCAAGTGAATTTCTACCTATCTAAAAAAATAGTAAAAAAATTTGAAAAAAATGTAAAATTTGATTTGCAAGTCCATATTCATTTTATAATCATGTTGAACGGTTTGGATGGACCGTTAGAATTTTGAAAACTCAAATTTGGAGCCGTAGCACGGACCCAACCGTGCTATGCATAGTACCATAGCCTCACTCCATAACATTTGTATCTCTTTTTTTGTGAGGAGTAACCCAAAAAAATGGCCTTAATAAAAGTGTAATCCAACTTGTCTTGTTTATTTTTGTGTACATAGCTTGTGCAACCAAAAATTCGTAAATGTTCAATGTTGAGTTTTCTTTCGTAAATAATTTCTAATGGATCTTATAATCTATATTAGCACTTGGCAATTTATTTATCAAATATGTTGCGGTAAGAACGGCATCTGACCAATAAGATTTTGGTACATTGTTTCGAAATAAAAGCACCCAAGTCATTTCAAGCAAATGTCTATTTTTTCTTTCGGAAACGCCATTTTGTTCAGGTGTATAGACACATGTTGTTTGATGCAAAATTCTTTTTTCTTTGAAAAAAATTGAGAAATTTTAGTTTATAAATTCCGTTCCATTATCAGATCTAAAAGTTTTAATTTTGCTTCATATTGATTTTCTATGAAGTTATAAAAATCTAAAAATTGCACAAACACTTCACTTTTATGTCTTAATAAATATAACCAAGTTGTTTTAGAGAAATCATCTATAAAGATAACAAAATATTTGTATCCATTAAAAGAGTTAATTAGGACGGGGCCCCAGACATCGCAATGCACTAAATCAAAGGGTTTTTCACTTTTACTACTCGATAAATTAAAATGTAATATAGTATGTTTTCCTAATTTACATACTACACAACTACTATTATCGGAAGGATGTCCAATTCTATGCCAAAGAGTGCTCATTTCTTCCTTTTTTGCATTGAAATTGAATTTTTCTTCATTCAAAAAATAAAGACCATTTTCCAAATATCCTTCACCAATTATATTTTTTTGTTATCCATTCTTGAAAAAGCATATTTTTTGATGAAAAAATGAGCTCACAATTTAATTCTTTTGTGATTTTACTAGTGGATAATAAGGATGCACAATCGTTTATATACAAGACATTCAGAATTATTTTTGAGAAAATATTTATTGAACCCTCTCTAAGAATTTCCATTTTGTGACCATTTGCAACCATAGCAAATTTTTTAGTTCCGTATTTTTTAAAAGAAGTTAATATATTTTTATTTCCAGTCATATGGTCAGTTGTACACGAAGGATGTGTGTTTTGAAAATTAATTATTTTAATGATAATTTATATGTTGATCATGATTTTATTACGAATGTTATTATTCATGCTCCTTGAGATTTATATGTTATATCTTTGGAAGTGTTTAAGAAGATGCTATTGGTCTTGAACCATAAAACTCCTAAAATGAGAAATATTTAATCACTAAATATGTTCACAATCGTGGTAATTAAGGAGGAACATTAATTACTGAGAAAGATTGTCATGTTGATTGAAGTACATTGAAATTCTATAAATGTTGATAAAAGATTATCATTTAATAATGTGAATATATAAAAATGCGTATTTTATATATTGAACATGACCTAAATGAATGAAACATTATATGGATTGTGTTTTATGTTATTAATATTTTCATTGTGTCTTTAGAATCTAAGATATGAGATGTGTAGGTTTTTCACATGAGATGTGATTGCTATTTAAATACTATCTTCTGATATGAATAAAATAGTATTTCGTTGTGTACAACTTGTGCGGGAAAAATCTATATGTTAATATTATCATTGTCACTCAATTTGAGTTGTGATATTACTGGGCCCCTTGGTAAAGTGAAATTATATCGCATGCAATATAACTGATGTAGTTATAATTATAATTCACTTGAGAAACTAAGAAAAAGAATATAATGCAAGAATGACACGATCCTATTTTGCATATTATTCATAATATAATGTGACAATGATAGACGCGAAATTAGTGGATTGAGTAAATGATTACTATGTCGTTTGGATAACTATAATGTAATGATAGAACCTCTTATAGTCAATAATATAAAATTTTATATTATTACCAAAATGACATATATCTTCTATACGGTCACACCAACTGAAGAGAAACAACAAATATTTTATATTTCATAATGATGTATAAGATAAAATACATGAGATGAAATGCTAAAATAAAATGTCATAATATGACATGCTTAGACCATAAATAAATTTATGTTGTTATGCAAATATTATTTGGTATAATGTTTAAATGCATTATAAGAATAATAAGAATATTGCATAATAGAATAATATGATTAATATTATTTATTCATAAATTAATTTATTAAACCAATCACAAGATGAGACTAAAGAGAGCATAAGATGGCTAAATAAGGCTAGTGACATTTGTGTAATTGATTAAAACCTTACACAAAGAGTTGCCCTAACCCTTGCTTATATAAAGAGGCATAATTAAGGAAAATTTGATAAAATTTTCAGCCTTTAACTCTAGCCAAAAATTTCTCCATTGAGCAGCCACGTTTTTTGCTTCCTCTCTAAACCGAAACCTAGAAGGTTTTGATTCTAGGCCTTGAACTTCACATCCATCTATCTAAGAGGTGTGTTAGTTCGTTGTTTAGATTTAAGATGAACCAAGAGGCACTTCCGAGAAGAACACGAGAATTATAAGGGAAACCGGCTTCTCTCCATCAAGAGATTTGACAATCTCTTCAGGTAAAGGTTTCCATCATCTTTAGCAATAAATTAGATGAAATTAATTTATTTTAATTTAGTACACATTAGTTTATTGAAAATCTTGTTTGCTTTTGTCGTTTAAATAAGATCTTTTGTGTATTGAGTCAAGTGGTGATAGAAAAATTTTAAATTCTCACCATATAGGCATACACGTGAAATCCCAACAGTACCCGAATCCAATATCCATTTAGATTTTTTTTGGAAAAAATGATAAATTTGCAATAGAAATCATATCGGAGGTCTTTTGATTTTCTTGTTTTTAGTTAGCATCACAGAGAGTTGTTGTAGCAGTTGCCGCATTAGATCCGTGGACTCTAGCCTCACCAAATCCCCAGTCGGCTCCTGCCTCAACAAATCCAAACCCTCTATTTTCTTTCCTCCGCTCTCTTACCCTTTCATCGCCGCCAAATACCCTTTTCGTTTTTCATCTCTATAGCCGCCACGCTACCCCCTGCCTTCGATCTCCACCTCGCCTTGGTCCCTTCGGTCGGAGGTGTGAGTGGAGAAACCAACAAACATCCTTTATATGACCCTCTTTCTTACAATATTCACATCGGATGGTTGTTTGATCTCCCTGCACTTCCATCCTAGGGTTAGGGTTCGGTCGAGTCGTGGCGAAGGCTTTGGCTTCTGGGTTTTTTGACGGTTGTGATCCCATTTTCTTGGGATTTTCGGTTCTGATTTTATTGGTAAGGGAAGAAAAATGGTGCTGGGGTTTTTCGCTAAATTTTTTGTGGTAGCTGGTGCCTTTTTTTGTTTTACTGTTGCTTTTTTTGTGTGTGTGGCTGATATAGTTCTTTGCACTTGTTTTGTTGAATCAGCTTTTGCTGGCACTACCGGTATGCCTTTTTTGGTTTTTCAGATTTTGTTGTTTTTGTTGTTGTACCAGTTTACTAATACGAGGGGTTTTGTTGGTTTGGGTGGCTGGTACAGTTCTTTGTTAGTTGTACCGCTCTTTGGCTTTCAGGTCTTTTATACCTGCTATAAGTTGGATTTTGAGCCCTTTTTTTATGTGCTGTAGTTCTTTGTTACCTACAGTCTTGTTGTTGTTGTTGTTTGCGAAACTTGCGACATGATTACATGTGTCGCTCTGATACCATGATGAATTTCTGAGTTTGAGAGAAAGTGATGAATGGAATTTCTATTATTTCATTCTTAGTTCTTTCTGTTACAGTGTAGCCTATTTATATCTAAAGACAGAGAAAAATAACGTATGCCTATTTCTAATCCTAACGGGTGCCTATACAACGGTAATATTCTAAATATGGAAATAAAGGGAAGGTATTTATTGCTCCTTTTATTTCTAAAAGTAACAAATGATATAAATCCTTAATGGATATGAGGTTAATTGGATTCTAATCTTCATTATTTTCAACACGTACACTTCTTCATCCTCGGGCAAAGTAAATGTCTTTCTTTAATAACAGCACTCAAGGTTTATTAATTTTATATTAAGGACTGAATTACTTTTAATATAATTGTTTTCTATTCTAAAAAGGACTTGCAGTATCTCTATTTTTCCCCTCATTTCATTGAATTCAGATCCAGTGAAGTTACTCAATTTTTGGGTTTTAGATCGGAACTGTCCGATTCAAATCAGCGACAATCCATTCCGAATTGGAGGGCACACATCTCGAGCGATGAATTCGAATTCTAAGACGATTCCGAGCGACGGATTCAAATCGGACGGTTCTGATCCAAAACCAAAAAATTGACTTACTTTGGGGGATCCAGACCCCATTTCATCCCCCATTATTGCATACAAGTCCCACGTGATTTTGATTTACAGAGAGGCTTTTTTATCAGTAATTAGAGGAACAGCACGTACATGTCAAACAAAAACAAATTTAACAAAAACAAAAAAATACTAAAGCTTTGAATTTAACATAATTTAACAACCAAACAATACATGTCAAACAACTAATTACAGTACATAATTTAATATAAGCAATTTTGACTGGGACACTGGGTCCTTTTGCAATTTTGATTTAGATTTGGATCCGGTTAGGATTGGATGTGACATAATTTCATGTAACTCAGTTGATAATGAGCGAGTTCAGGTCTGCTAATGCTTGGTTCATTAAGTTAACGAGTGAGTTATTAGCGAGTTTTTAGTGAATGAGTTATGAGTGAGTCAAGAATTATGAGCGATTTTCTCACCTCTACTTAGTGGAGACCTCATTGCAAATCTATATTCTAAAAACATTGGATTTGTGATTGCCGTTTGATTTCAATTTTAATGATGAAATGCACATAACATTTGACCTATCAAGTATTTATTACATAATTTCTTAAGTTATCTTTTATTAACCTAATGAATTAAAGTTTCGGTTGATTTTCAAAGTGATAACATTTATGCTAAAAAAATGGTAGAGTGAGGATAATTCCCAGTTATATATATATCCATCACGATCACAAAAACAATTATTTATTCCTCTATACTGCATAGATTTGATTTTTGAGATATTAGCGCCTGAGATTGGGTGCCATCCTTCAATTAACGCATAAATTATCACTATCAACATCCAAATGATACGTAGTTGAAAGGACGATATACAAAACAACTCCAGCATTTATGGTTTATCCTTAATCCCGCTCTCTCTACTATTCTTACTGTAGTGACTACACTTGCAAATTCAACTAATCTGCGCAATACACCAGTTATTAGTAATTAATCTAGAAATTTAGCCATTTTGGTTCCGGGTATATATGGATGTATTCTTACTTAAAAGCTATGTTGCATGGATACGGGTACGGGTATCTATCGGATACGATACGGATACGGCGATACGGCAATTTTCAAAAATCAAGGATACGATACGTCGATTATATATATTACTTTTTATTATTTTATATATTGTATTAATGTATTTAGATAATCATAACTTAAATTAAATTTGTATAAAAAATTAAAGGCTTAACATAAGAATATAATATATACTATAGTACAGAAGATATAACACAAACCAAGCTTTGGTGTAGTGGATAAAACTTTTGACACAAATCCGGGAAGCCCAGGCTCGAGTCCCGCGTGAAGCAAAAAAAAGTGAATTTCGCTGGTTCATGCGCGGTTCACAGGGAGTGGTTCACGCGCGGTTCACAGGCGCGGCAGTGGTTCACGGGCGCGGTTCACAGGCACTGCAGTGGTTCACGGGCGCGGTTCACAACGCGACAGTGGTTCACGCGCGGTTCACAGGCGCGGGAGGGGTTCACGGGTGAGTGTATCGGCCGTTTCAGCGTTTCAGCCGTATCCAGCAGTTTCAACGGCGTATCGGCGACCGTATCGGCCGAGTTAGGATACGCCACGTCACGGATACGCCAGCTGGCGTATCGGATACGTATCGGTGCCGTATCGGACGCGTATCGGTGCCGTATCGGACGCGTATCGGTATCCGATACGTGTCCGATACGGATACGGAGCCTATATTGGAGTATCCGAGTAACATAGCTTAAAAGCTAAAACTGAAAGGACCTCTCATTTGTGTATTCACATTGTTCATAATCTTTGATAATCATATACATCGATCTTAAGAGGTTTGTATACTACATTGGTAATCATATTAAATATACCCTATTTTAAGCAAAATGATGAATTCAACGACAAATTAAGTAAATTGCCGCAAGATAAAATTGGACAAGTTGCAGGCTTGGCAGCACAGTAAATCAATCTAAGCGGCTATATACTATCGATGGTACATATTCTAAGACCATCTGGTCATACATTAAGCATATCAGCATATTCCTTTATAATAAAAATGTGGCCCGCACCCGGACCCTATATAATTGTACTGTCTTTGTTTAGAAAAAAAATGCAATTCCTCACCATCTCCACCATCATTGACCAAAGTTGCTTGTTTCGAAAGATATCCATTTCTTCTCAACTCATCCCTCATATTGAATCACAATGTCAGGTCAGTCGCAGGGGCGTCATGTCCTGAACACCCTCGACTCGGCACGAACTCAATGGTACCACTTTACCACCATTGTCATTGCCGGCATGGGTTTCTTCACCGATGCGTATGATCTCTTTTGCATCTCCCTAGTTACAAAGCTAATTGGGCGTCTCTACTACACTATTCCAGGCTCTGCCACGCCTGGAACCCTCCCACCAAATGTCGCTGCTGCTGTAAGTGGCGTGGCCATAGTTGGCACCCTCACCGGCCAACTGTTTTTCGGCTGGCTCGGAGACAAGATGGGTCGAAAGAAAGTCTATGGAATGACATTGATGATGATGGTTATGTTCTCAATGGCATCTGGCTTATCATTTGGCCACTCTTCGAAGAGTGTAATAGGCACTTTATGTTTTTGTCGCTTCTGGCTTGGCTTCGGCATTGGCGGTGACTATCCCCTCTCTGCAACGATCATGTCGGAATATGCTAACAAGAAGACAAGAGGATCGTTCATTGCTGCTGTCTTTGCCATGCAAGGCATAGGCATCCTTTTTGCTGGCTTCATAACAATTGTTATAGCAGTTATCTTCAAGTTTTTCTTCCCTGCTCCGACATTTGCACTTGACCCCATTGCCTCACTGCCACCGGAGGCAGACTATGTTTGGCGCATCATTCTCATGTTTGGTGCCGTCCCAGCAATTATAACCTACTACTGGCGGTTGAAGATGCCAGAAACTGCTCGTTACACTGTCTTAGTTGCTCAAAATGCACGACAAGCTGCTCAAGATATGTCAAAGGTTTTGCAAGTCGAGATAACAGAAGAACAATCAACAAATGAGTCGAGTGCTGGCCAACAATTTGGTCTCTTTTCGGCAGAATTTGTTCGCCGCCACGGGAGGCATCTCCTTGGAACCACCTCCACGTGGTTACTCCTTGACATTGCATTCTACTCACAGAATCTATTCCAAAAAGATATTTTCAGTGCCATCGGCTGGATCCCTAAAGCATCTACCATGAGTGCGCTTGATGAGCTACTGAAAATTGCACGTGCCCAATCCCTTATTGCTCTGTGTGGTACTGTGCCAGGTTACTGGTTCACTGTAGCCTTAATTGACAAAATAGGACGGCTTTCAATTCAGATCATAGAGTTCTTTATGATGACTGTATTTATGCTAGCCCTTGCCATCCCGTACAAACACTGGATCACCCCTGGAAACCAAATTTGGTTCTTAGTTATATACGGCCTAACCTTTTTTTTTGCCAACTTTGGTCCCAACAGTACCACATTCATTGTTCCAGCTGAGATTTTCCCGGCTAGGCTAAGATCATCCTGCCATGGAATCTCTGCTGCATCCGGCAAGCTTGGAGCAATTATTGGTTCTTTCGGATTCCTTTATCTTGCCCAGAATCCAGACCCGACAAAAACCGAACACGGATATCCCCCAGGAATTGGTGTAAGAAACTCACTCTTTGTGCTAGCCGCTTGCAACTTTCTGGGCCTAGCAATGACCTACTTTGTACCTGAACCCAAAGGAAAATCTCTTGAGGAAATATCCGGTGAGAATGAAATAAATGGGGCTTCTACAGATTACAATCAGACGCCTCGTGTTTAAGAGGTTGTATTAGTGGTCTAACAGCTGCATGGCATTATCAAATAATAAAGAGTTGGACTACATGGAGGCCTATAATAAAACACTTGGTAAGATAATATATACTTTAGTTGTAGTAGAAGTTTTGGCTAGAGTTTTAGGTGTGTAGAAAAGGAAGATGAAAATGAAAGCTAGCTAGGAGGTGCAAAACAAAACAATGTCTTAGCAAGTCTTTATCCTTTTTTGCAGCCTGTTTTTGTTATGTAAGACACAGGGTACTTGGTATGTTCTTCCCTTAGTATCTTCCAGATTAGTTTAATTCATGAAGGATCTCTCTGTTTTTTTTTTGGAAAATGAACGATCTCTCTCAAATTTTAGTGATAAAGTTCATGAGGCTTTTTTTTTTTTCTTCAAAAAACTCTGTCAATGTTGCCTATTATAGTTAGAAGATGGTCTATGAAATTAATAGTAACAGTATGAATACAAAACATATTCTTCAGTTAGGGGCGGATTCAGAATTTTCGTTAGGTGAGCAAAAAAATATCGAATCGGGTTTAAATCCATTAACCAATTGAGTATTCGATAAAAAACAATGTTTTAACTTATACTTTTCAATATTTTGACTTCTAATTTCTGATACTCTGACTTATAATTCTAATTATCAATCAAAATTCAACAAATTAATTCAATTTTAACTCTAAATTTAACCCGAAATACAAATCAATAATTCAGAGAGGGACAAAAAAATTCCAGAGAGAGGCAAAGTCGGTCGGAACCAATAAATCTCCACTAAAACTCAAAATCCTGAGGGGGTAGCTGCCCCCCGGAACCATCTGGGTCCGCCCTGTCTTCAAAAGATTGTTAGATATTGATCAAGACTACCCTTCAAAGTCTGTGGTAGGCATCCTATCATAATCTTTGAATGCCCATTTATATAGAACTTGGAAGAAAACAAATCATTTCCAGTACCAAGGATGAAGCGGCATTCCAGGGATGGGAACATGTCCAAATGGCTTTGGACTGAATTCCTCTCCAAAGCATTTCTGTACCGTGTGATTCAATCTCATCACAATTTGTTAATTAAAGTCGAGGAACGTATTGTTCTGTCTCTGTTAAGCAAATAAGGAAACCACCCTTTCTTCATTTTCTCTGTTTGACTAAGTAATGAAATTATATTTCTTTCTTGTTATTCAAATCAAGTCTCTCCAAGAAAAAATAATATACAAAGAAGAGCTCTTCTATCAATCTATCCCTTCCCTATCCTCCGTGCCCTCTAAGAAATTAAAGCACACACATTCCTATCTTCCACCGAAGATTAATGATAAGTTAATTGATTTATTTAATTGGACAAATGTATGATACATCTGTTACAGATACATAGAGCATTGTGGGAGATACATCAATGGGTGACACTTAGCTAAACAACACACAAGAAATTTGCTGATTCAACTCTGCTTCAATGAGACGGCCTTGCACTTGATTTTTAAGTGTAGTTGGGTGAGACAGGTTAGGAACGAGATTAGTAATAGATTGGGATATAGAGCGTTAGTCGTGAGGGAAATGATAGAGCAAACCTGGTTCATGTCGTTATCATTGCTAGGAAGACCTACAGTATGGAAGAAAATATGTCCGATAATATTGATGTGCACTGTATGGATAATCTGGAGAAGTAGAAATGAGAAAGTGCTTGCAGATAAAGATCAAAGAGTGCAGTCAGTGATACACATGATATGTCAAGAGGCAGAGATGTGGATTGCGTGTGCCAGTAAGGAATGATGACTCAGTTTAGCTGAGGGGCCAAGAGATGTTGGATTTAGATATTATCTTTTAATTTTTACTTTTGCTGTACCGATTGTTAGCTACTAACAATCTATCAAAAAAAAAAACTCTGCCTCTCCTCCTCTTTTTTATTGTGATTTTCGTATCTTATCATAAATAGAAAAAATGGATCAATATATTTTTTCATTTTTAGGTTTAATTATAAACACAAAGTAAAAAAGTTAGAGAAAGAAAAATGAAATTGATACTGACAAATTAAGAGAGGTGAAATTTCTGCCATTTATACACTATGTTTGTGTGATTTGATTCCAAACTAGAATAGAGAGGAAGAAGCAGTTTCTTTTTTTTTGCTAACGAAAAAAATATAACATCCGTTAGTATTAATTAGTACAATCTTGATGAGATTGAATCGTACGGTAAATAAATGCTTTGGAGAGGAGTTCAGTCCAAAGCCATTCGGACAAGTTCCCATCCCTTCCTGTTTATCTCTTTCTTCTCCTCGTGGTTCAACATAGTCAATTATTTACTTTTTTGGTCCATTCACCTCACGCCTTGCTTAGGGAATTTTTTTTTATAAACCATAATTAAAATTTTGTTTTTTACGATGATTACTTTTTTTTTACAAAAACCACAAGGACTGAAATGCCATTTTGGTCTGAATTTTTTTTTTTATTCCGGACCGAAATGACATTTCGGTCCGGTCCCCTTTTTGAATTTTCTGTGGTACTGGTTTCATAAATTTTCATATGAGCCGCCGCAGATAATCTAAAAAGGGAACCGGACCGAAATGTCATTTCGGTCTGGAATAAAAAAAAAATTTCAGATTGAAATGGCATTTCGATTCTTATAGTTTTTGTAAAAAAAAAAAAATAATCATGTTAGTTTTGTAAATTTTTTTTTTTTAATTATGGTTTATAAAAGAAATGTTTGCTTAGGAATAGACAATAATTAGCTAGCCCTTCCCTGCAACCACCAGTACGTACAGGCTGTGAATATGTCAAAAGGAGTCAGGGTGGACAAAAAGTTAGGTCTCTTGCACCAAAATTTATCTGACTCGGGTTTTTCTCTACCGCCACAAGCTGATTTCTTTATCATGCAACTCATGTCTGCAACCTACGTAAGAGAATTTTTTTTTTTACGGAGCTAACGTGATTATATTTTTTTTTTTACAAGAATCATAAGAACTGAAATATGATTTCGGTTTCCTTTTTGAATTTTCTGTGGTACTGGTTTCACAAGTTTTCATATGAGCCGCCACAGAAAATCCAAAAAGGAGACCGGACCGAAATGTCATTTCGGTCCGGAATAAAAAAAAAAAAATAACAGACCGAAATAGCATTTCAGTTCTTGTGGTTTTTGTAAAAGAAAAAGTAATCATGTTGGTTTCGTAAATTTTTTTTTTAATTATGGTTTATAAAAAAAAATTATACGCAAGAGGTGGAAAGTACATTAAAAAACTGTACTTGCGTCAAGCAATTTAAGACATCTTCTTGTATAGCTGCCTGAATGCAAAAAGTTTGCACATAACTTCTACATTTAAATTCCGTAAAAGATAGATATTTACGCTAAAATATAAACACTCCTCACTTCATTCATTTCTTGCACAATTTAATCTGTATCAAGTATTACAGCGGAATGCATCTTCAATCCAATTGTCTCGCATTATCCTCTCTTTTATTACAATTTACAAGAAATAAAATTCAGAATTTTTTATTTAGAATGTTAATAGATTAGCCAAACAAAAAGATATCTTATTAACTTAAGATTAAAATAGGCTTACCCTGTTCCTTTGAAGGTCTAAAACCAATAGTGTTGTTCGGCAAGCTCAGCTTAGGCTTCCTTAGAGCTCCTTAGTGCTCTAAGGAGTCTTAAGCTTACCGAACGAGTGCTCCTTACTGCAGCTTAATCTCATATCCTTAATGCTCCTTTTGCCCACTTTGCTTAAGCTTGCTCAAGTTTTTAAGTCATGGTTTCACATGGCTTAAGCATTTTGCCAAACTTAAGCATTTCTTAAGAAAGTTACTTTTCAACTTTATTGCCAAACAGTCGCGGATTAGTGCAGCTTAAAAATTAAGCCTCACATGGTTGTCGAACAGCCTAAATATAAACACATACCATAGTGAGCAATGTTGGATTTAATGCCAACATTGAGCATATATGTAATCTAATTATGAATTGTTTACTATCATATATGATTGTCAATTAAAATGATTAAATAAGGTAATAGACAATCACAATATTTATTAGGATGTGGTCCATAAATGTGTATAACAATTTAGGCAAATATCAATGAGATTTGCAACTTATAAAACTGTCATTTAAAAGGATTGTGTGGGCTACAAGGATATCAATGAGGCGCACAAATTTGGATGTGACAGTACGATTTTTGATGCAGTCGCACAAAATACCTTTTTCAAATTGACAGATAACCAGATAGGTTACTATATATAAGGATTGGTCCCCAAGGCACAAGATAACATAAAAAAACACAGAAACTGAAAATACATTTTTCTCTTTAGAAAAATACAGCTCTGTGTGCATTCTCTTCTTCTTCCACCATCAAAGAATAGAGAAGAAAAATCCATTAGAAAATTTGGAGAGGATTTCTCAAGGACCATATCTTGCTGTCTTGGAATACTTGATCCACGACTATACGTCGAAAAGGAGAGAAGGGCTTCTTGCCATTGAAAACTTGTCTCGTGCTCACGGAGACGACTGTTGCTCTACAAATGACATGAAATCAGGTATTATGTTCCGCACTTCTGATTTATGTTTTGGGTCTCTCCGGGGTGTAAGTGTTTGACCCCTAGATGAGATGTAATTGTTTGATTTCTAGATAAGACGTAATTGTTTGACCTTTATGATTCCCCAACAAGAAAAGCCTAATTTCCAATTTTAATCTGACTTACAAACTTTTCTCATTTCTACCTTTTAATCTGTTTAAACTACTGATGAAGATGAAATGATACAGAGACTACATTTGTCCCAATGAAGTTCAAACTTGTTACCTCAATGTACTAATTCGTTGGCCCAGTTAAAGGATCTATTGGTACTTCACCAATCATTAGAAGTATTATCATTGACTCCAGATAGGTCTACAGTCTACACGAAGATAAGAAAGTCACTCAGGACATACACTTCACCATTAAACAACACCAAACTGCACAGACAAAGAGGAAATCAACAGGCAATTGATAACACATTAATTTCCCAAAAATGATCACCAAAATCACGCACGCAAGCACACATGCGCACACACACACAACTGTGGCTCAACGACTTGTCATTAACACAGGGTATTACAAGCTTTATTAAGACAAAAAAAAGAAGAAAAAAAACAGAATCCAGCCATACAATCGAAAAGAGTTGGAGAAGATTGTAATGATCCGACCATTCAAGTACGAATACTAACACCCGACAACGCGATCGTCAGGTTTTGACAAAATCTGAGAACAAACGACTAATCTGAATCCCAAACATTATTTGTGCGCGATCTCTCTCTCTCTCTCCCTCATCGCACTTTTGTCGCTCTCTAGCTTAGACAGCTTCAGTTGAACCTGTAAATGCGAATTAACACTAGAGATTAGAGAGGTTCTCAGTTATTTCCCCCAAAATTGGGCTTAAATTTAGCCAAGCCATTGGGCTCAAACGAGGAGGGAAACCTCATAATGAAAACACTACTTTTAAATATATTTAAACCCTAATTTCAACTTACGTTCAAATTATAAGCGTATGATCATACTGTTTAGTATACATTGAGGTGTCGATCAACAGAGATAGTGTATTAAGTTTTAAACAATTTTTACTAGTCTAGATTATTATATTTTTAAAAGGTTTGGTGGTGACAAATGCAATCAAGGTATTATAACTAAAATAAGGTTAAACAGTAGATGCAGAGTTTCTAGGTTTCAGGTTTCCTATCATTCTTAATCATGCAAAATATAAATATTGATATGAGGAGGAGATGAAATACAACTAGTAGAAAATGAAAGACAACTATCAGAAAATGAAATACAATTAGAAGAGAAGATGAAAAACAACCAGTAGAATATGAATAACAACAAGAACAAGAACAAGAACAAGAACAAGAACAAGATGAAAGACAACCAGTACAAGATGAAAGACAATTAGAAGATGTTGTCCCTAACGGCACCTAGAGGGTAGTGAATATGGGGCCTTTTGAAATTTTAACCCTGAAAGTTTGATATTCAACTATTAAAATAAATCTAACGTGTACATAAGTTGTTTTTGGCGGAAACAAGAAAACTTAAACTAAGTAATTGTATGTAAAGTAAATAGAAGAGTAAAGAGACACTTGACACGAAATATGTTTATGGAGTTCGGCACTAACGCCTACGTCTCTGGGGCTTCACGACCTTCTTGATGGCACGCATTTCTTTACCCAATGAGAAAGGAGTACAAGGTGGGAACCGGTGAGCCTTTACAAACTCCGGAAAGTCACACGGCCCGAGCACGGAATTGGCTCTTGAGCACTAAAGGCTCTAGTGATTAAACAAACAAGAGATCTCACACAAATCACTCTAATTCTTATACAATATTGAGTATGGTGAAGTGTGCTTGAGATTGTTGTAAAGATATTGAAGTTTGATGCACAAGCAACAATGGGTAATTCTAAATCTGCTTAGAAAACGTAATATTGCAATTTGAGGCGGCTAAAAAAATTGTGTAAAACCTAGATTTCGTTTCTATTTATAGAGAAAGAAACAAAATATGGTAACTGATATCAATCGTTGCAACGGTCAATTAGCCATTGTAACGGTTGGTCCCATTTAACTAGTTTTACTGTGCTGGAAACCCTAACTCCCATTAGGCGTTGTAACAGCTATCACAACGGAACTCTCTGGAGATTTTGGGGTCCAAAATGAATTGTTTTGTTATAACATCTGATTGGCCGTTGTAACGAAATAAATCGATTACTTTGTGGATTTTGGAATATGAATTGTTCCGTTGTAACGCTAGATTAGCCGTTGTAATGGTTTAGGTCAATTACCTTAATCTCAAGCATATTTTACCAATTTCACAAATTTCTAATTAACAACTAGTCTTGAGTTAAGGTCTTCTTAGTCCATTCCTTGGTTCATTGTAGCACATCCTTGGTATGTGTAACATTTGATGATTCATCCGATGTTTATAGTAACTTTATATCAAACAAGAAACTGTAAAATTAAACAAATATATGTTTTGCAAATCTAGTCAAACAGATTAAGTAGATGATTGCATAGTCCAACAGAAGAAGATGAAATACAATCAATAGTAGATGAAACACAACCAGCAGGACATGAAAAACAACCAGTAGAACGTGAAAGACAACTAGTACAAGATGAAAGACAAACTAGAAGAAGATGAAAAAAATTAGTAGAAAATGAAAGACAAATAGATGAAGATGAAATACAACTAATAGAAGATTAAATACAACTATAAGAAGATGAAATACAACTAGCGGAAGAAAAAATACAACTAAAAGAAGATGAAAGACAACCAGTAAGACATGAAAGACAACCAGTACAAGATGAAATACAACTAGAAAAAAATGAAATACAATTAGTAGTAGATGAAAGAAAACTAGTAGAACGTGAAAGACAACTTGTAGAACATAAAGGACAACCAGTACAAGATGAAAGACAACTAGAAGAAGATGAAAGTCAACTAAAAAAAATAGAAGACAACCAATACAAGATAAAAGACAACTAGAAGAAGATGAAATACAACCAGTAGAACATGAAAGACAACTAGTTCAAGATTAAATACTATAACAAGATGAAATACCAAGAGAGGTAGAAGAAATACAACTAGGAAGATGAAATACTACAAGTAGAACATAAAATACAACTAGTACAAGATGAAAGACAACCAGTAGAACATGGAAGAAAACCAGTACAAGATGAAAGTTAACTATAAGATGATGAAAGACAACCTGTAGAACATGAAAGACAACCAGATTATGAAAGGCAACTAGAACATGATCAATGACAACCAGTAGATGATGAAAGACAATTACAAGAAGATGAAAGACAACTAGTAGAAGATGAAAGACAACTAGAAGAAGATGAAACTGATGAGTGTTTTTGTGATCAGGCTAATAAAATTCATAACCCGGTTTCCTATCGAGTTAGATAACAAGCGCAAAATCCTATCTAGTAGTATATCGAGTGTCGATCTGCAGGGAATATGAAGTCTTGAGCGATTAAATAATAATATTTCAAAAGGCTAGATAAAATCTGACATTCAAGAGTTTGTTGTTTTTTTATCTTTGTATTTGGCGAAAATTAAAAGTAAATAAAATAAATAAGATAGAGATGTGAATTCCTAGGGTTTTGGCATACCGTTGGTACTTCAATCTGCTTTGGTTTGTACTTTATTTGATGTTGGTTTTCAGATGTTGTATGAGAGTTTCTAATCCAATTTAGTGACTGCCGCTTTCGTCTAACAATCACCCTACCAACCAAGAGATCCCGTTAAGGCTTGTCTCGGTTGGTGCAAGGAGATATGTGATTAGCCAAAAAAAAATCAGACTTCACTTACTGGGTACGTCGCCCTACTATCTTGGTTTTATTGGGTGTCCCCATGGTAAGGCACGACAATGCGACATTCGTCTGCGAATGTCGAGACTCCCATGTATACTTTTGTTGATCCAATTAATGGTATCTCCGGTTAAGGTTTTCAGCATTAATCTAGTATTTTTATTCTCACTTATCGTGACTAATTTCCATGTGTGGCCATCACACGACGGTCTAGACTAATAAACAAAATCAAGTAAGATTGAACATAAAGAACAAAAACAATCAAATAACAAAAGACTAAACAATGATTAAATAAAAATATACATCAAAGCATTATGAGTAATAAGGTTTACTACTAACACTAATAATCTAAACTTAGCCGCTGAACGACATGTTTACAAAGAGATAAGAGAAATATACAACCATATACGAAATACCCTCCTCCTATTTAGTCTCTACACACTCCTCTCTTCTCACTTAAGAAATAAGAACACTAAAGATACAAAGATTATTGTTTTGTTTAGTCCAGGGGTCTTTTATAGGAGTGAAGGGGTGCCTGGAGATGAGTGGAGTCCAAATTATCTAATCTAGATACAGCTGTCAAAGAATTCACCAAAGTGCGCCTCGAGTACGGTATGTATTGGCTAATACAGACCGTACTCCCCTCTGTGCAGAAGTTAGCGCTCCAGGAGTTAATGCGTATTTTGCCTTTGTAAGTCCGTACTGGGGCTCTAGTCCGTATTGGCTGATATGGTCCGTACCAGAGCCTTAGTCTGTGAGCTGCGCTTTTCCAATTAACCCGATTCTTGCTCCAAATGATGTAAAATAGCCCCAAAACATGGTTCCTGCATTAAAAAATAAAATAGGGCAACAATAACCTTTTTCACATAATAATTAAACATAAAGGTGAGAAAATAAGGCAAAACCTAAGCCAAAATCCTACGTAATTTACTACCAAAATGAGCTTGAGCACGCCTCCCAACTAGTACAAGATGAAAAACAACTAACAAAAGATGAAAGACAACTAATACAAAATAAATGCCAACTAGAAGATGATCAAAAACTACTATAGGGAGAAATAATACAACTAGAAGAAAAAGACAACCAGTAGATGAAAGACAACCAGTAGAATATTAAATGTAACTTGTAGAAATGAAAGACAACCAGGACAAGATAAATGATAACTAGAAGAAGATGAAAGACAACTAGAAGAAGATGAAATACAACTAAAAGAAAATAAAATACAACTAGTGGAACATGAAAGACTAACCAGTAAAGGATAAACGATAACAGGTAGAACATTAAAAGACAATCGGTACATGATGAAAGAAAACTAGAAAAACATGAAATACAATCAGTAGTAGATGAAAGCCAACTAGTAGGACATGACAGACAACTAGTAGAACGTGCCAGACAACTAGTAGAAAATTAAGGAGAACTAGAAGAAGATGGAATACACTAGAAGACGATGAAATACAACTAGAAGACGATGAAATACAACTAGTATTAGTTGAAAGACAATTGGTACAAGATGAAAGACAACTCGAAGAAGATGAAATATAATAAGTAGTAGATGAAAGACAACAAGTAGGACATAAAAGACAACTAGTAGAACGTGAAAAACAACTATTACAAGTTGAAAGACAACTGAAAGAAGATGAAAAACAACTAGTAGAAAATTAAAGATAACTAGAAGAAGATGAAATACAACTAGAAGAAGATGAAAGACTACCGGTAGAACATGAAAGAAAACCAGAAGAAGATGAAAGACAACTTGTAGAAGATTAAAAACAACTTGTAGAAGATGAAAAAAACTTGAAGAAAATGAAAAACAACTTGAAGAAGATGGAAGACAATCAGTACAAGACGAAAGACAACCAGTACAAGATGAAAAACAACTAGTACAAGAGGAAAGACATCTAGAAGAAGATGAAATACAACAAGTACTACATGAAAGACAACTAGTAGAAGATAAAAGTCAACTAGAAAAAAAATGATAGACAACAAGTAGAACATGAAAGACAACCAATACAAGATGAAAGACCACTAGAAGAAGATGAAATACAATTAGTAGAACATGAAAGACAACCACTACAAGATGAAATACAACTAGAGGAAGAAGAAATACAACTAGAAGAAGATGAAAGACTACTAGTAGAACTTGAAAGATAATCAGTGGAAGATGGATGACGACTAGAAGAAAATGAAAAACAACCAGTAGAACATGAAAGACAACCAGTACAAGATGAATGACAACTAGAAGATGATGAATGGCAACCTGTAGAACATGAAAGACAATCATTACAATATGAAAGACAACTAAGAGAAAATGAAATATAACTAGGAGTAGATGAAAGACAACTAGTATGAACGTGAAAGACAACCAGTGACATGAAAGACAACTAGAAGAAGATGAAAGACAACTAGTAGAAAATGAAATACAACAGGAAAAAGATGGAATACAACCTGTAGAACATAAAAGACAACAAGTAAAATATAAAAGACAAATGGTAGAACTGATAAGTCTCAATTATATAAACTTTCAGTGAGGGTTTTACTTCCAAAATTGTGTCAAATTCCTAGCATTTTAGCTTAGTTTAGTATAGAATGCACCAAAGGACCAAGTTACTGCTTTTGCCTTATTTTAATTGCAGAAATTGAGCAATTGGTGCAAAATACAGGCTAGTGCGGGTTGACTTAGCTACACCACTGGCCGCATGGCGGAAAAATTGATTTGCAAGAAAAATTCGGAAGAAAAACCAAGAATCCTCCAAAAATTTCAGAGAGTTCTGCGTCATGTACAACATTTCATACGGGCTGCATGAACCCAAAAATTCCATTTTGTGCGTGGTCCTCTAGCCGCATAGTCGGCCACACAATCCTAATTCTGAAGAAAACTTATTTTGTGCGGGTTCCATAGCTGCACAATCAGCCGCACAAACCTTAATTCTTTAGCAAATTCCGCCGACTTCTCATTATGTGCGGTTCGCCTTTGCCGCACAGTCGGTCAACCAATGCCAATTTTGCCTTATTTCACGATATCTTCTTAGATTTGTCGCTAAATTCTGTGGGATTGCTTACCAAGATACAAAAATTGCTATATATTGACAGGGAGGCACTTTTACTTTACCAAATTTTCCCCACATCTCTTTACCCTTTTCCATGTGAATCAAGGTTATTGGAGCGATGGATTGAAGGTTGGTCGAGCGGAACGAAGTGAAGACAAGGGCAACAAGCAAGGAGATTGGTGTAGTATATTCTCTTACTTGTTTTTCTTAGTTTTTATCATATCTTCTCTTGATTTCTTTTGGATGTTAGGCTTTAAGCATGAACTTGTGTCGATACCCGACTATCTTTAATTTACTTTCATTGCACCAATTTAGAGTTAATTAATTTAGTAAAAAGTAATATTTCCCGTTATCTTTGGATCGATACCTATTTTACTACAAAGATAGGTTGTGTACTTGCAACTAACCTATTATTGTGTACTTGAGTTTATAAATTTAAAAGTGAACCAGTAGAATGTGCAACACAACCAGTACATGATGAAAGAAAGCAAGAAGAAGATGAAAAACGACTAGTAGAAAATGAAAAAGAACTAGAAAAAAATGAAATACAACTAGAAGAAGATGAAATACAACCAGTAATAGTTGAAAGACAATCGATACAAGATGAAAGACAACTCAAAGAAGATAAATTACAATCAGAAGTAGATGAAAGACAACCAGTATGACATGAAAGACAACTACTAGAACGTGAAAAACAACCAGTAAAACCATAAAGACAACTAGAAAAAGAAAAAAACAACTAATAGAAAATGAAAAGATAACTCGAACAAGATGAAATACAAGAAGAAGAAGAAGAAGAAAGACAACCAGTAGAACATGACAGACAAACAGGAGAAGATGAATAACAACTAGAAGAGGATGAATGACAACCTGTAGAAAATGAAAGACAACCATTACAATATGAAAGACAACTAGAAGAAGATGAAACACAACCAGTAAAACATGAAGACAATCAGAAAAAAAATGAAAGACAACAAGTAGAACCTGAAAGACAACTAGTACAAGATAAAAACAACTAGAAGAAGATGAATCACAAAGCAGAAGAATATGAAAGTCAACTAGAAAAAAATGAAAGACAATCAGTCCATGATTAAAGACAACTAAAGGTAGAGGAAATACAACGAGAAGAAGATAAAAGACAAGCAATAGAAAATGAAAGACACCCAGTAGAACATGAAAGACAATAAGTAGAAGTTGAAAGAACACTAGAAGAAAATGAAAGACAACCAGTAGAAAATGAAAGACAACTAGAAGAAAATGACAGAAAACCTGTAGAACATGAAAGACAACCAGTACAGTATGAAAAACAAATAGAAGAAAATGAAATACAACCAGTTGTAGATTAAATACAACAAGTATGAACGTGAAAAACAACCAGTAGACAAGAAAGACAATTGGTAGAACATGAAAGACAACTAGAAGAAGATGAAAGACAACTAGAAGAAGATGAAAGACAACTAGAGGAAGATTAATAAAAACTAGAAAAAAATAAAATACAACCAGAAGAACAAGAAAGATAACCAGTAAAATATGAAAGGCCACCATAAGAAAATGAAAGACAAATTGTAGAAGATGAAAAACAACTTGTAGAAAATGAAAGACAACTTGTAGAAGATGAAAGACAACTAGTAGAAGATCAGAAACAACTAGTAGAAGATTAAAGACAACTAGAAGAAATTGGAAAGACTAGTTTAACATTAAAGACAACCGGTACAAGATAAAGAAGATGAAAAACAACTCGAAAAACATGAAAGACAACTTGTAGAAGATGAAAAACAACTTGCAGAAGATGAAAGACAACTTGCAGAAGATGAAAGACAACTTGTAGAAGATGAAAGACAGCTAGTAGAATATCAGAAACAACTAGTAGCAGATGAAAGACAACTAGAAGAAAATGAAAGACAACTAGATGAAGATGAAAGACAACTAGAAGAAAATGAAAGACAACCAGTATAAGATGAAAGACAACTAGAAGAAAATGAAATACGACAAGAAGTAGAAGAAGAATGCAAGACAACAAGTACAAGCCAAAAGACAACCAGTAAAACATGAAACACACCTAGTGGAACATGAAAGATAAAAAATAGAAGATGAAAGACAACTAGAATAATATGAAACACAACAAGTATAACATGAAGAAGATTAATGACAAATAGTAGAACATGAAATACAATCAGTAGAAGATGAAAGCAACCAAAAGCATATGAAAGACAACTTATAGAAGATGCAAAACAACTAGTAGAAGAAGATGAAATACATCTAGTAGAACATGAAAGACAACCAGTACAAGATGAAAGACAACGAGAAGAAGATGAAATACATCTAGTAGAACATGAAAGACAACCTATATAAGATGAAAGACAACTAGAAGAAGATGAAAGACAACCAGTAGAACATGAATGACAATCAGATGAACATTAAAGACAAGTAATATGAACATGAAAGACAACCAGTAGACATAAAAGACAACTAGTAGAAGATGAAAAACAACTGGTAGAAGATGAAAGACAACTAGAAGAAAATGAAAGACAACCTGTACAAAACATGAAAGGCAACAAGTACAAGATGAAAGCCAACTAGGTAAAAATGAAAAACAACTAGTAGAAGATGAGAGACAAGTAGTAGACCGTGAAAGACACCAATACATGATGAAAGACAACTAGAAGAATATGAAATACAACTAGAGGTTGAAGAAATACAACAAGAAGACGAGGAAAGACAACCTGTAGAACATGAAAGACAACCAGTGCAACATGAAAGACAACGAGAAGAAAATGAAATACAACTATAAGAAGATGAAATACAACTGGAGGAATAAAAATACAACTAGAGGATAAAGAAATACAACTAGTAGAACATGAAAGACAACCAATATATGATGAAAGACAACTAAAAAAAGATGAAAACAACCATTAATAGATAAAAGACAACAAGTAGTAGAAAGACAATTACTAGAAGACGAAAGATAACTAGAAGATGAAAGACAACTAATAGAAGATGAAAAACAACCAGTAAAACCTGAAAGACAACTAGTACAAGACGAAAGACAACCAATACCAGATGAAAGACAACTAGAATAAGATAAAACACAACTAGTACAATATGAAAGACAACTAATAGTAGAATGTGAAAGACAACTAATAGTAGAAGTTGATAACCAGTAGAATATGAAAGACAACTAATAGTAGATTAAAGACAAATAGTAGAAAATGAAAGACAACAACAAATAGAAGATGAAGGACAACAAATAGAAGATGAAAGACAAGCAGTACAAGATGAAAGACAACCAGTAGAATGTGAAAGACAACTAGTAGAACATGATAGACAATCAGTACAAAATGAAAGACAACTACTAGAACATGAAAGACAACCTATAGAACAAGCAAAACAACTAATACATGATGCAAGACAACTAGAAGAAGATGAAATAAAACCAGTATTAGATGAAAGACAACCAGTAGAACGTGAAAGACAACTACTAAAACATGAAAGACAATCAGTACAAGATGAAAGACAATCTATACAAGATGAAAGACAACTAGAAAAAGATGTAAGACAACTAGTAAAAAATGAAAGACAATTAGAAGAAAATTAAATACAACTAGAAAAAGATGAAATATAACCAGTAGAACATGAAAGACAACCAGTACAAGATGAAAGACAACTGGTAAAACATGAAAGACAATCGGTACATGATGAAAGACGACTAGAAATATGTGAAATATAATCAGTTGTGGATGAAAGACAACCAGTAGGACATGAAAGACAACAAGTAGAACGTGAAAGACAACCAGTACATGATGAAAGACAACTACAAAAAAAATGAAAAACAACTAGTAGAAAATGGGAGAGAACTAGAATAAGATGAAATAAAACTAGAAGAAAATGAAAGATAACCAGTAGAAAATGATAGAAAGAAAACCTGTACAAAATGAAAGATTGTTGATGAAAAACAACTAGTAGAAGATTAAAGACAACTTGTAGAAAATAAAAGACAACTAAAGGAAGAAAAAATACAAGTCAAAGCAGACGAAAGACAACTAGTAGAACATGAAAAACAACTAGTACAAGATGAATGAAAACTAGAAGAAGATGCAATACAACCAGTAATAGATGAAAGTCAACTAGTAGTAGATGAAAGACAACTAGTAGAAGATGAAAGACAACTTGTAGAAGATGAAAGACAACTAGAAGAAGTGGAAAGACAAGACTACTATATAAGACGAAAGACAACCAGTACAAGATGAAAGACATCTAGAAGAAGATGAAAAACAACTAGTACAAGATCAAAGAAAACTAGAATAGGATGAAACACATATAGTAGAACATGAAAGACAACTAGAAAAAAAATGAAAGACTACCTATTGAACATGAAAGACAATCAGTACAAGATGAAAGAAAACTAGAAGAAGATGAAATACAATTAAGAGAACATGAAAGACAACCTGTACATGATTGAAGGAAACTAGAAAAAGATGAAATACAGCTTGAGGTAGTACAAATGCAACTAGAAGAAGATGAAAACAACATGTAGAACATGAAAAATACCCAGTAGAACATGAAAGACAATCATTAGAAAATTAAAGACAACTAGAAGAAAATGAAAGGCACATGTAGAACAAGAAAGACAACAAAAACTAAAAGATCAAAGACAACTAGTAGAAGATGAAAGACAATCAGTAGAACATGAAAGACAACTACAAGAAAATGAATGACAACCAGTAGAATATTAAAGACAATCAGTACAAGAGGAAAGACAACTAGAATAAGAAGAAAAATAACTAGTAGAAGATGAAAGAAAACTAGAAGAAGATGAAATACAATTAGGAGAACATGAAAGACAACTATAAGAACATGAAAGACAACTAGTAGAAAATGAAAGTTAAGTAGAAAAAAAATGAAAGACAACCTGTAGAACGTGAAAGACAACTAGAAGAAGATGAAACACATATAGTAGAACATGAAAGACAACTATTAGAAAATGAAAGTCAGCTAGAAAAAATGAAAGACTGTAGAACATGAAAGACAACCAGTACAAGATGAAAGACAACTAGAAGAAGATGAAATACAACTAGTAGTACATGAAAGACATGTACAAGCTTAAAGGAAACTAGAAGAAGATGAAATACAACTTGAGGTAGAAGAAATACAATTAGAAGAGATGGAAAACAACCTGTAGAACATGAAAGACACTTAGTATAAATTAAAGACAACTAGAAGAAGATGGAATACAACCAGTATTAGACGAAAAACAAATAGTAGAACATGAAAGACAACTAGTAGAAGATTAAAGATAACAAGAAAAAAATGAAAGTGAACTTGTAGAAGATGAAAGACAACTAGAAGAAGTAGAAAGAGAAGACAACTAGTACAAGACGAAGACAACCAGTACTATTTGAAAGAGAACTAGTATAAGATCAAAGATAACTAGAAGAAAATGAAAAACAACTAATATAAGATCAAAGATAACTAGAAGAAGATGAAACACATATAAATAGAACATGAAAAACAACTAGTAGAAAATGAAAGTCAACTAGAAAAAAATGAAAGAGAACCTGTACAAGATTAAAGGAAACTAGAAGAAGATGAAATACAACTTGAGGTAGAAGAAATACAACTAGAAGAAGATGAAATACAACCATTTGAACATGAAAGATACCTAGTAGAAAATGAAAGACAACCAGTAGAATATTAAAGACAACATGTGCAAGATGAAAGACAATCAGTAGATCATGAAAGACAACTAGAGGAAAATGAAAGACAACTAGTAGAACATAAATACAACTAGTACATGATGAAAGACAACTAGAAGAAGATAAAAAATTAATAGTAGATGATGGAAGAAACTAGAAGAATATTAAATACAACTAGAGGAAGAAAAAATACTACTAGAAATAGATGAAAGACATGATGATTGACAACTATAGGTAGAAGAAATACAACTAATAGAAGATGAAAACAACTAGAAGAAGATGAAAGACAACTAATAGATGAAAGATAACTAGTAATAGATGAAAGACAACTTGAAAAAAATGAAAGACAATCGGTAGAACAAATGAGACAACCTATACAAGATGAAAGACAACTTAAAGAAAATGAAAGACAATCAGTTGAACAAATGAGACAACCTATACAAGATGAAAGACAACTAGAAGAAGACGAACGACAATTAGTCGAACAGGAAAGACAAATAGAAGAAAATGAAAGACAACTAGTAGGACATGAAAGACAACAAGTACAAAATGGATGAAAACTAGAAGAAGATGCAATATAACCATTATTAGATGAAAGGCAACTAGTAGTAGATGAAAGACAACTAGTAGTACATGAAAGAAGAAGATGAAAGATAACAAGAAGAAGATGAAAGCCAACTTGTAGAATATGAAAGACAACAATTAGAACATGAAAGACAACTAGTACATGATTAATGACAACTAAAGGTTGAAGAAATACAACTAATAGAAGATAAAAGACAACTAGAAGAAGATGAAAGACAACTAGTAATAGAGAAAAGACAACATGTACAAGTTGAAAAACAACTAGAAGAAGATGAAAGACAATCAATAGAACATGAAAGACAACTAGAAGAAAATGAAAGACAACTAGTAGAAGATAAAGACAATCAGTACATTATGAAAGACAACTAGAAGAAGATGAAAAATAACTAGTAGAAGATGAAAGAAAACTAGAAGAAGATTAATACAACTAGAGGAAGAAAAAATACAATTAGAAGAAGATGAAAGACAACCAGTACATGATGAATGACAACTAATGGTAGAAGGAATACAACTAATAGAAGTTGAAAGACAAGTAGAAGAAGATGAAAGACAGCTAGTAATAGATGAAAGACAACTTGAAGAAAATGAAAGACATTCGGTAGAACAAATGAGACAACCTATACAAGATGAAAGACAACTAGAAGAAGACGAACGACAACTAGTAGAACAAGAAAGACAACTAGAAGAAAATGAAAGACAACTAGTAGAACATGAAAGACAACAAGTACACGATGAAAGACAACTAAAACAAGATGAAAAACAACTAGTAGAATATTAAAGAAAGCTAGAAGAAGATGATGTACAACTAGAAGAAGAAAAAATACAACTAGAACAAGATTTAAAGACAACCAGTAGAACATGAATTTAAACCAATAAATGTTGAATGATAACTAAAGGTAGAAGAAGATGAAAGACAACAAGTAGAATATGAAAGACAACCAGTACAAGAGAAAAGACAACCAGTACAAGATAAAATACAATTTAGAAGAAGATCAAAAGAAGTAGAACATGAAAGACAACTACTGGAAGATGAAAGTCAACTAGAAAAAAATGAAAGAAAACTAATAAAACATGAAAGACAACTAGTACATGACGAAAGACAACTAGAAGAAGATGAAATACAACTAGATATAGAAGAAATACAATGAGAAGAAGATGAAATTAACCTATAGAACATGAAAAGACAACAGTACAATACGAAAGACAACGAGAAGAAAATGAAATACAACTAGCAGTAGATTAAACAACAAGTATGAACGTCAAAGGTAACTAGTAGACATGAAGAACATGAAAGACAACCGGTTGAAGATGAAAGACAACTAGTTGAAGATGAAAGACAACTAATATAAGATGAAAGACAAGTAGAAGAAGATGAAACACAACACATAGAAGATGAAAGACAACTAGTTGAAGATGAAAGACAACTAATATAAGATGAAAGACAAGTAGAAGAAGATGAAATACAACACCTAGAAGAAGATGAAATACAACTAGAGGACGAAAAAATACAACTAGAGGAAATAGAAATACAACCAGTAGAAAATGAAAGACAACCTGAAGAAGGTGAAAGACAACTAGTAGAACATGAAAGATACCCAGTAGGGCATGAAAGACACTCAGTAGACGATTAAAGACAACTAGAAGAAAATGAAAGACAACCGGTAGAACAAGAAAGAGAACATGTACAAGATGAAAAACAACTAAAAGAAGATGAAAGACAATCAGTAGAACATGAAAGACAACTAAAAGAAAATGAAGACAACCAGTAGAACATTAAAGACAACTAGTAGACATAAAAGACAACCGGTAGAACATGAAAGACAACCGGTAGAAGATGAAAGACAACTACAAGAAATTGAAAAACAACTTGTAGAAGAAGAAAGACAACTACAAGAAATTGAAAAATAACTTGTAGAAGAAGAAAGACAATTAGTAGAAGATGAAAGTCAACTAGATAAAAATGAAAGAAAACTAATAGAACATGAATGACAACTTGTAGAGATGAAAGACAACTACAAGAAAATGAAGACAACCAGTAGAACATTAAAGACTAGTAGACATAAAAGACAACCAGAAGAAAATAAAAAACAACAAGTAGTAGAAGAAAGACAACTAGTAGAAGATAAAAGTCAACTAGATAAAAATGAAAAACAACTAGATAAGAAAGACAACCGGTAGATGATGAAAAACAATTAATAGAAGATAAAAATAACTAGTTGAAGATGAAAGACAACTAGTATAAGATGAATGACAACTAGAAGAAGATGAAAGACAACCAGTACAAGACAAAAGACAACTAGTACAGGACGAAAAACAACTAGTACAAGATGAAAGTCAGTTATAAGAAGGTGAAAGACAGTTATAAGAAGATGAATCACAAACAATAGAACATGATAAAAACCAACTAGAAAAAGATGAAAAACAAGTATTAGAAGATGAAACACAACTGAAAGAAGATTAAATACAACTAGAGGAAGAAAATATACAACTAGTAGAACATGAAAGACAACATGTAGAACACACAAGACAACCAGTACAAAATGAAAGACAATTTGAAGAAGATGAAATAAAACCAGTATTAGATGAAAGGCAACCAGTAGATCGTAAAAGACAACTTGTAACAAATGAAAGACAATTAGAAGAAAATGAAATACAACTAGAAGAAGATGAAATACAACCAGTAGAATATGAAAGACGTACATGATGAAAGACAACCAGTAGAACATGAAAGACAATCGGGGCATGATAAAAGACGACTAGAAGTAGATGAAATACAATAAGCAGTAGATAAAAGACAACCAGTAGGACATGAAAGATAATCAGTAGAACGTGAAAGACCACCAGTACATGATGAAAGACAACTAGAAGAAGAAGAAAAACAACTAGTTGAAAATGAAAGAAAATTAAAAGAAGATGAAATTAAACTAGAAGAAGATGAAAGAGAACTAGTAGAACATTACAACTAGAAGAAAATGAAAGACAACCAGTAGAACAAGAAAGAAAACCTGTACAAAATGAGAGACAACTATAAGAAGATGAAAAACAACTAGTAGAAGATGAAAGAAAACTAGAAGAAAGATGAAATACAACTAGAGGAAGAATAAATACAACTAGAAGAAGATGAAAGACAACCAGTAGAACATGAAAGACAACCAATACATGATGAATGACAACTAAAGGTAGAAGAAATACAACCGATAGAAGATGAAGGACAACTAGATGAAGATGAAAGACAACCAGTAAAAGATGAAAGACAACTAGAAGAAAATAAAAGACACCAGTAGAACATGAAAGACAATTAGTGAAGATGAAAGACAACTAGAAGAAAATGAAGGACAACCTGTAGAACAAGAGAGACAACATATACAAGATGAAAGACAATTAGAAGAAGGTGAAAGACAGCCAGTAGAACAAGAAAGACAACTATAAGAAAATAAAAGACAACCAGTAAAACATGAAAGACAACCAGAAGAAATAAAAGACAATCAGTAGAACATGAAAGACAACCAATACATGATAAATGACAACTAAAGGTTGAAGAAATACAACTAATAGAAGATAAAAAAAAACTAGAAGAAGATGAAAGGCAACCAGTAGAAGATGAAAGACAACTAGAAGAAGATGAAAAACAACAATTAAGATGAAAAACAACTAGAAGAAGATGAAAAACAACTAGTAGAACATGAAAGACAACCAGAAGACGATTAAAGACAACCTGTAAAAAATGAAAAACAACTTGTAGAAGATGAAAGACAACTAGTAGAAATGGAAAGACAACTAGAAGAAAATGAAAGACAAACAATAGAACAAAATACAACTAAATGAAGATGAAAGACAACTAGTACAGTACAAAATGAAAGACAACTAAATGAAGATGAAAAATAGTACAAGATGAAACAACTATAAGAAGATGAATCACAAGCAGTAGAACATGAAAGACAACAAATACAACCGGTACAAAATGAAAGACAATTAGGAGAAGATGAAATACAACCAACAATAGATTAAAGACAATAAGCATGGACGTGAAAGATAACTAGTAGACATGAACGACAACTTGTAGAACATGAAATACAACCGGTAGGAGATGAAAGACAACCGGTAGGAGATGAAAGACAAATAGAAGAAGATGAAAAACAACTAGTAGAAGATAAAAGAAAACTAGACAAAGATGATATACAACTAGAAAAAGATGAAAGACAACCAGTAGAACATGAAAGACAACCAATACATGATGATAGACAACTAGAAAAAGATGAAAACAATCATTAATAGATGAGATACAACTTGAAGTAGATGAAAGACAAGTTGTAGAAGATGAAAGACAATTAGTAGGACATTAAAGACAACTAGAGCAAGATGAAAAACAACTAGAAGATGATTTAGAAGATGATGAAAAACAATTAGTAGAAAATAAAAGATAACTAGAAGAAGATGAAAAATAACTAGTAGAAAATGAAAGTACAACTAGAGGGGAGTGCATAAATTTAAGGGAGCACCCATCTCGTGTATTATTTTCTCCCTTTTGTCCGATTTTCAAAAAAGGAGGAGAAGACACAATGTGCATTAGTGCAAAATTTGTTGAATGAAAAACACGAGAAAATAAAAAATTTCACTGCTATATCTTGGGAAAATAAAGTTTATGCACTTGCTTATATTATATGTTTTGCAAATTGTCAAAAGAGTGAGATTGTTGTTGTAATCAATTTAATACTTTATTTGACTAATTTGCAAAATATATAAATATTGAATTTTACGATTTCTTTATTTGAGATGTTTGCAGGTATAATTGCTATATGAATTTGATGAACTAAGAAAAACATCAAGACATGATTCATGGTGAACAAATGCTATATGGATTGGCTGAATCATGAAGAGCAAGATATTTTAATTTACCATTTGATTTTATCAATTTCATATTTAAAAATATGGTAAAGTAAATTTGAAATTATGCTGCCTGAGTCCAACTATTTAATGGTTAAAATCGAAATTCTGAATTGCAAAAATATATTTCCAGACAAATTCAACACAAAACAACGAGAGTCCAACCGTTGCCAACGGTTGGGCAAACATTGGAATGTTTGATCAATGCCCAAGCATACACTAATTTCGCAGATTGTCAGATCTGTGCCAACCGTTTTAACGGTTACCAACCATTCTAACGGTTGATGGAAAAACCCTGATTTTGTTTCCTTTTCAAAAAATAGAAGATTTGATTGTTTCCATCTTTCACTCCAACCGCCTTTGAGTTGCAAAATTTGAATTTTCTATGAGACTTAAGTTTTTAATTGTTGTTCTGCATCAAACTTCAATATATTTTCAACAACCTCAAATCCACTTCACTAATATTAATCCATATTTAGATTAGAGTGTTTTAGTGATTCTTTGAGTGTGTGTGTTGAACTTAGAGCCTTTTGTGCTCGATCTTCTTAGGCCGTGTTAACTTCTAGATTGTTTGTAAGGCTCAGTTCCACTTGTCTCCTTTCTAATTGGGTAATATAAAAGGTGCGCCGAGAAGTGGCCGCGATGCCCTAGAGACATAGACCTTATTTTGTCGAACTCCGTTAACATCTTTTGTGTCAATATCTCTAAACTCATCTTTTATTTATTCTCACTTGAGATCTTTTTATTTGAACAATTGACCAAAAGAGTTCATAATTTTAAAAGCCCCCATATTCACCCCCTTTAAATGTAGTTAGGGACATCAGAGTGGTATCAGAGCAATGTTACTCAAATTAAGGCACACTTAATTTGAGATTTTGTTGATCCAAAATGGCACCAAAGAGAAATGTGAGAAAACCCAAAATCTTTGGTCAAATCTCCAATAATTTTAGCTATTAGAAAAGACTTATGATTAATTATCTTAATATTCTTGAGGTTTGGGATATCGTAAAAAATTGGTATGTACCGATAGTTGATGATAATAATGAATTGACCGCCGAATCCAAACTTGAAAAGAAAAGGAACTATTATGCAATACATGTCATAATTAATTTTGTTAGCGAATCAGTTGGGTCATTATTTGATGATATAATTAGTGCCCACGATGATGATGGGTGACCAAGAGCTCAATCTTGCATTATTGGCAAATGGTGATGAATGTCCGGAGATGGAGGATGTCAACTCAATTATCGCAAGCAAAAACATCACTGACGAGAGCACCATTGAGATACTCATAGACATCGCCCAATCAAAGAACAAAAAGAAGGACTCGGATGATTAAAGTGAAACATCAACAAGTAACTCTAGAACTTAAAAACAATGATTATGCGTCCAAAATTGAATTAATCAATGAATGTGAAAAAAATTAATGATACAAATATTTCTTTAAATGAGGGTCAAACACATAGTAATGAAATTAGATTGAGGTCTCTTCTCAATGAATCAAATAGGACTTTGCTTAGAAAAGAAGGTACCATCCAAAATTTAAGATCGAAAATTCTTGAATTTGAGTCTAAAGTGAAAGAATTTCAATCGGTATCATTTGAGTCACATGTTTCTAAATCTCATTTAGGTGAAATTGGAACATTAAAAGTAAAAGTCTAAAACCTCGAAGATGAAAAAGAGGCTTAAAAGCATCTAATATTATAAATAAAATTCCAGAGTTCAAAGTGAAAGAATTTGAGTCTAAAGTTAAAGAATTGCAAATTTTAAATACAAAAAATAATTGTCAATCACATCTAGGTGAGATAAAATTATTAAAAGTGCAAATTTAAAATTTAAAAACAGTAAATAGGGCTTTTGAGAATTGGTAAAAGATTGTCGAGAGCCAAATGACAAGTTGAGTTTTGGGTACAAGAAGGGTCAATTCTCGTTTGAATCCAAAAATTTTGCAAGTTGAAAAGAAAGAGGAAAATATACTCGAAACTTAAATGTTAATAATAATCAAAGGTCATATAACTATGCATTCAGGTATAGGTACAATAATAAAAATTAGAAGGGTAAAAATGCACACAATAATTCAAGAAACACATTTAGTTCACAAGGGTCAAACAAAATGTATTCTAAGTGACCGGATGAATGGTTTTACGAATTAAAAGATACAAATATTTCACAAATATATTTCAAAGCAATGGTTCACAAAGAGTTGTTTTCAAACATTACAATAAGTTTAATTCACTTAAAAATAAATATTCTTCATCTAGGTTTACAAATTGGTATACAAATTATTATTGTCAGCAAAATCA
Organism: Carex kokanica; assembly: GCA_025461125.1. NCBI lineage: Eukaryota > Viridiplantae > Streptophyta > Magnoliopsida > Poales > Cyperaceae > Carex > Carex kokanica. Next base: position 1,528,480 of record JAJGRX010001034.1, on the reverse strand, counting down.
AGAATTGAAATGTCATTACCAAACTCATTTTGTAAAGGGATTAATCTTATGAACAAAATACTAAAAAAAAACCTTCTACCTCATTATGCAATTATTGTTGTAAGCTAGCTAGGCCACACCTCATTCGAATGTCGATTTAGGAAGAGAGGTAACAATCATAATGTTACTTGGGTTTCTAAAACTAGAAAAGATTAATGGCCTAATTAATTTCTCTCCAAAATTCAAATTGGCAAATATTAAGGGGAAGATTGAACAAAGTATGGTTGATCAAGTCATACAAAGAAATGATTGACTCATCATTTGTGAATGAACGTGTCATATGACCAATACTTTCTTCTAAATTTAGGATAAATAATGCTTGATCTTAAGAACTATTTGCATATTCAAAATTGAATTATTGCATGTTAGGTAGGAAGCATAACAATTATTTAGATGAACTCGTGTCCAAATCAACATCGGAAACTGAAAATTTCAATCAATCGTTACCAATGGTTATTAATCATTGTAACGATATAATTTGTTTCTTGAAAATTTAAACTAGTGCCTGGAACAATTTAATCCTGTCAAAATTCAATTTTGTCCATAAAGCCAACCGTCACAATGAATTCTCAATTGTTCCAACGGTTATGATCAACCAGAAACTATTTAATAGAATTGTATTTTAATAAATTTTTCTTTGAATTTAAATGTTGGGAACGGTTACTAAACGCTCTAATGCTAAAATTAATTTATCAAATTCTTAAATTTTCTGATTTTCTTTTAAAATCAACAATACATATCAGAGGAACAACCATTGTCAACGGTTTATTCTGGAAAATTAAAATCCAGATCGCGGTTCTTTCCTTTCCCTTCATTTCTTTCGTTCTTCTCCAATAGATCTCCTCTTTCCTTTTCCTCATAACCTCCTCATTTAACCTCCAAATCACAAGATTTTTCTTTCTCTATTTGATTCCTTTTTTTTTTGAAAAACTGGTAGTAGCTATCAGATATAATTACTGTTAGTGTTGTGATCTAGAAGCCAATCATAAGATGATTGTTTTCTAAGTTTTGTTCATGTAATTGAATGATTTGTTTATCATTTTGTTCCTCGAGTATTTTATTACTGATAGATCATTCAAGTTGAGGACTTGTAATTGTGGAACTCTATAAATGATTTAATAAATACTCTAAAGTGTCCCTAGTCTTGATAATTAACAAGGAACATTAATTACCGGTATAAGATTAGTATTTGGATTAGATAATGATCATGTTCTATAGATCATGTGACAAGGGGTTGTCAATCAAACAAATGGATACGTGATGGAGATCAGGGGATTGGACGTTACCAAAATAAAACATTTAATATGGATTGTGTTTGTGTCATTAATGTTTTATTTGTGTCTAAAATTCTAAGGTATGAGATGATTGTTTCTCTCACATGAGAACATATATTCGTGGGTATTATCCAACGCTGTCCGTAACTGGCAGTCATACAGATTCTATCTCAGTATGTGTCTCTCATGTGGAGAGATAGTAATTATCAAGAATATCAATGTCCCTCATGTAAATGAGTGATGATATCACTGGGCCCCTTGATGAAATAATATAAGTATGTGCACATATGATTAAGGAGTTAATCATAATTACTGAATTATTTCAGAATCAAGAAACGAGTAGATTTGCAAGGATAACACGTTTCTACCTTGGATTTATTCATGATATCATGAGACATGGAATTGATACGAGGCAATTGTTGGTTAGGGATCGTGATACGGTATGATACTTATCATCTGTGTCATTTGGATAACTACAATGCATATTGCTAGGTGCCGCTTGTAGTTTATGAATCGAAAGGAGTTTCAGATTCCATTGTCATGTGACATAGATCCCACAGGGTCACATCTATAATAAATTAATTAGAAATACTCATTAATTTATTTGACATGTATGACATGACAAATAAATTTGTTTCTCCATCAAAACATGAGAAATATAATTATTTGAGATAATTATATATGATACTACAATTAATTAGATTAATTGTATTTGATTCAAATAAGGAAAAATAGAACTTGGCCCAATAAACAAAGCCTAATGGCTGTTGTTAATTATGGCCCATGTTTATTTTATGAATTGTTTCCTTAATTAAAAATTTACTCAAAAATAGTTACCACGTTTTCTGAAAACTGTTGCGCAACATTTCTTATTTTGACCATATCTCTTTCATAAGAAATCCATTTTTAGCATTCTATATATTTCTGGAAAGGTAAAAGAAATATCTAGAACTTTGCCTCTCTGAAAGAAAGCCAAATTAGAAATAGATCATGGTCAAAAATGTGGTAGAACGTGGTGGTTAATTTGGACCGCCATGTTCTGTAAACTGCTGCGCATGTTTCGTATTTTGACCATAACACCCTCATACGATGTCTGTTTTGGGCGTACTATATATGAATGGAAAGATAAAAGAAAGATCTATAACTTTTCCTTCTGAGATAGAATCTAGTTCGAATTAGATCGTGGTCAAAAACGTGGTAGAACGTGAGATTAATTTTGGAAACAGAATTCACATTTCTTGTTTGCTATATATATTCTCTCTCTCATTCATTTGAGTATAATTCATTTTTTTGAGAGTTGAAGTTCTGCCAAAAACTCTCTCTCTCTCTTGTTTTATCTCTCATGTGTTGAGAACCCACAAACTCTAAAACTCAAGAATAGTTCTATGGAGGATAGGGATTAAGGAACAATCAAGTTAGTACACTCTAGCAAGAGGAATATTTGGTTTCTAATTAATTTCTTGGTGGATACCGTGGATGACTTCTACTTTGGAGTCTCATCTTGGTGCAAGGCGTTCTAGGTCACACACACATCAACCACTAAGGCGCTGCAATGCATCAACCACCATTAGCATCAACAAGAAGGTGAAGGCTACAACCCTACATCTCAAGAACCTTCATTTCTTGTTTGGAGACAAGAAACTAAAGGTATGATGCTTATTGATTTGGAAATAAATTTTGGTTTGATATCAGTCGCACATGATGATCTCTTTTGGTACTTCTCTTGTCAAAATTTTGAAATTCCGCTGCCTTAAATACCATAAGAACCCAACAATTACAACATGTTTCCAAGAAACAAAAACAGCAACTACAACTTACAATAAAAATAAAAAATTGCCGCACTTCTCAACAGAGTTTCATCCATAGATTGGCTTCTCTCCTGGCATGATGTGCTATCCATCTTGGCTCTATTTCGTATCCTTCAAAAAATTTATTATTGCGCCCTCTCCACAGAAACCAGCAAACTGCAAAAAAATATGCGCACCACTTCTTCCTTGAGAACCTTCCCCTGCTGGCTCTCCATGATTTGTCTATCGTTGATTGCACAATTTCTCCAATACTTAAAATATTGAATCCAAGCAACGTGTTCATTCTTGACCAACATCTCCTTGCATGATTGCATTGAAAGAAAATGTGCAAAGCCATTTCTAGGGGACATTGTTGACAGACTTCACACCGTGCAGAACACTGCAGCCCCCAGTGGATCATAACATCATGAGTCAATAGCCTTCCTTGTAAGAATAGGTAAGCAAAAACTCGAACAGTAGGAGGTATTCTGAGGTGCCAAATGAATCGGTATTCCCATTTCATTTTTCCAGCTGCTATCACTATCTTATAGAAAGAACTTGCTGAGTATTCACCATCATTGGTCCATAACCACCGAATTCGGTCCTCTACCTGACCCTGTACCACTTGTACCTGGAAAAGTCCCCTGCTTATTGCCATTTGTAGTGAGTATTTTCTGGTATTTGGATCTGGTGCATCTTGCGAAGCCTTTATCGGAAAAGTCCAAGAATCAAACCAAAAGGATATCGAAGACCCCTGAGCAATACACCATGTCACAGACCAATCAAAAAGAGGTCTGATTTTCAGCAACTGATTCCAAAAGAAGGAACCATGCCTCATTCAAACTTGATGGTTTTGTGCCGCTGTCAAGTTATAGAGATGAGATACTGTTTGTGTCCATAGAGAGTCTGAGCACTGGTACAAAGCGCCACCACCATCTCAGTAAAAGGGATTGATTACAAATGATGAGATTTGCTGCTCTCATTCGTCCATAAAAAATTAATGAGATACCTCTTCTTTTTTCTGATTTGCCCCATAAAAAATCCCTTCGTATTTTGTCAATCCTTTTAATCACCCAAATCGGCAAACGGAAGGAAGACATGAAATATATCAGAATTGAGCTTAACACCAAATTCATTAGTTGTAGATGACCCCCTCTCGAGATGAGCCGACCCTTCCAGCCTTCTAGTTTAGATTCTATTTTCTCAATCAAAGGCATGAATGATTCTTTGCATGGCCGTTTCAAGGTCAATGGTAAACCCAAATAGTTAATTGGAAATTCTGACCTAGAACATCCTAGCACCGAAATTACTTGCACATGATCCTCACTAATGTTAATAGGTATCCATGTGCTTTTGTCAAAGTTGATGTGTAAACCTGAAACAGCCTTGAATAAGCGCAATACAATTTTGAGGGTTATAATTGTGCTTAGCTTCGCATTTGCAATAAAAACAGTATCATCAGCATATTGATGAATGATAACTGCTTTTTTCAATTTGCGAGATAACTGGCCTTGTATCGACTGATTTAGCACTTCTATCATCTTAGTAAGAACATCGATTGCAATATCAAACAACATGGGTGATAATGGATCCCCTATCGCAAGCCCTTCTTGTGATTAAAAAATTCAGATTCTCCTCCATTGATTACAATTCTTGACAATGTCGTGCTTAGTAAAATCTCCATCCATCGAATCCATCTTTGAGGGAAACCTTGAGCCTCCATTACCCTTTTTAGATAATCCCAATTCACCGAATCAAAAGCCTTGGCAAAATCTATCTTATGAAACAAGCCGACCGCCCACTATTAGTTAACTTGTCGAATTAAAATTCTCTATGATTTGGTGACCATGCACAAAGGCTGTCTGATTCGATGAGATTAAATCCGGAAGAACCCCCCTTAACCTATTGGCCAATAATTTTGAGATCAATTTTGGTATAGCGTTCATCATACTAATTGGCCGATAATCACCTACTTGAGATGAATTCTCCTTTCTTTGGGATTATGATTATGTTAGCTTGGTTAATGCACGATATATCAAGGGAGTGCGCATAGAAGTCACTAATCATGCTGCACACTTCATCCTTTATCATAGACCAATGGATTTGGAGGAATTCATTAGGAATCCCATCAGGACCCGATGGTATAGCGTTCATCACTCTATTTGATTCTTTACTAGACTTATTATTCTCTATTGGATAAATCAAAATTTGTGGTTAGAAGTAATTGGATGTTTAAATTACAAAATTTACGAAATTAAAATATTATCTTTGGTTAGGATCTAAATCTTGATGATTAAATTGAATTGCGATATTTATCTTGTGTTGATCAAATTGCAAAGTTGATATACGATATTAAAAGTTATTAAATCATTAGAATTTGAAATTATATTCCAAAATTTGCTTAGGAATCAACCGAAATGCTTGAATTGCAAAATGTACCAACTTATAGATTAAGATGGTTTCCATCTAAATTGTTTAATTAATTGAAGATATAACTTGAATAAAGATGCTTGAATTGCTTAGGAATTAACTTGATAAATGGATGATCAATTTGTTATATTTGCTAAATTAATATTTTTGACTGAATTGGTAAATTGAGATACGATGACAAAATGTTAAATTTATTAATTGAATTGTCAAAATTGGATTATTTAAAATTGATTGGAATATTGAAATTTGATTGCCAATTTAAATTACAGTACATATCATTCAAATTAATTAATGACTTCAATTGAATTATTGCCGAAATTGGATATAAATATATCATCCAAATTAATTAATCAATTTAATTAATGAATTTGCTCAATTGAAATATAATTGAATCATTAAAATTTAACTTGCAAAATATACAAAATTTGAAAATTAAATTGGTCAACATTTAAATTGTCATGATTTAATTTACTAAATAATAAAATTAATAAGATTGATTGAATTGGCAAATTTAGACAAGATGCAAAATTACAAGATCAATTTAACTGCCATTGTCAAAATTGGAATAATTAAACTTGTATGATTAAAATTGATAAATTGCAAAATTAATTTGATTGGTAATCAAAATTGGATTCTTGATTCATTATCAAAATTGGATCATATGAATCAACAAAATTGAATGTTGACAAAATTGGATTATCTAGAATTTGTTTGAAAAATTGCCAAAATTATGAGATGTAGAATTGCCAATAATCATCCATATTAATCAATGTTTCTAAATGAATATACTCAAAGTTAGAATTGAAATGGGTCATAAAACTTTAAATTGCAATATTTACTTATTTGAAGAATAAAATAAATCAAACTTTCAACCATAAATTTCATTTGACATTTATGAGAAATTTTGATTAAAAATTGGCAAGAATCTAAGTCACTGTGATTTTTTGTTAGTTGGCAAATTCATTGCTAAATTCCCATTAAAATTAAAATTGTAAAATTTAAAATAATTTTGACATTGGATTGACAAGGTTCAAATTGGCAAATCATGTCATATGTGAAAATAAAATGCAAAATTACTTTGCAAATTAAACTTGATTTGCAAATTTGGAACATTAGAAATTAAAATTTACAATGATCAAAATTAATTGCTAAATTTATTTCATTCATTGAATTAGCAAAATTAATAGATGATAATTTTAATTGCTAAATTCATTTTTTGAATTGTCATAATTGAGATATGGTAATATTAATTGCAAAATATATTTTACATGACCAAATTCTCATAATAAAAGATATGATACTATGAATTGCAATTGAAGACATGAAAATATTAAATGCAAAATCTATTGCTGTTGTTCATGACTAATGTGCTTAAATTTAATTGTTATATTATTCTTGTCGATTATTAGATGAAATTGCAAAATTTTAACTTGATGCTTTATTTTATATGCCTCATTATTAATTTATTATCAAATTAAGGGGGAGTGCATAAATTGAGGGGAGCACCCCATCTCGTGTTATTTTCTTCCTTTTGTCCGATTTCCAAAAGAGAGAGTAGACGCAAGGTGCATTATTGCAAAATTCGTTGAATGGGAAAACACGAGAAAAAAAAAATCACTGATATATCTTGGGAAAATAAAATTATGCACTTGCTTATATTATATGTTTGGAGATTGTTGTTGTAAGCAATCTAATGCTTTATTTGAGTAATTTGAAAAATATATAAATATTGAATTTTACGGTTTTCTTGTTTGAGATGTTTGCAGGTATAATTGTTATATGAATTTGATGAATTAAGAAAAGTATCAAGACATGATTCATGATGAACAAATGCTATATGGATTGGTTGAATCATGAAGAGCAAGATATTTTAATTTACCATTTGATTTTATCAATTTTATATTTAAAAATATGGTAAAATAAATTTGGGGTTGTGCTGCCTAAGACCAACCGTTCTAACTGTTAAAATCAAATTCTGAATTGCAAAAATATATTTCCAGGCAAAATCAACACAAACCAACCAGAGTCTAATCGTTGCCAACGGTAGGGCAAACATCGGAACGTTTTATCAATGCACAAGCAAACCCTAATTTTGCAGATTGTCAGATATGTACCAACCGTTGTAACGGTTACCAACCGTTATAAATGGTTGATGGCAAAACTCTGATTTTGTTTCCTTTTCTATAAATAGAAGGTTTGATTGTCTCCCTTCTATCACTCCAACCGCCTTTGAGCTGCAAAATTCGAATTTTCTGTGAGATTTAAGTTCTCCATTGTTACTTAGACATCAAACTTCAATATCTTTTCAACAACCTCAAACCCACTTCACAGATATTAATCCATATTGAGATTAGAGTGATTTTAGTAATTCTTAGAGTGTGTGTTGAACTTAAGAGTCTTTTGTGCTCGATCTTCTTGGGTCGTGTTGACTTCCCGATTGTTTGTAAGGGCTCATTGGTTCCATCTTGTACTCCTTTCTAATTGAGTAATAGAAAGACGTGCTGATAAGCGGTCGTGACTCTCCGGAGACGTAGGCCTTGTTTTGCCGAACTATGTTAACATTTCTTGTGTCAATCTAAACTCATCTATTTATTTATTTGCACTTGAGATCTTTTTATTTAAACAATAGATCAAAAAAGTTCATAATTTTAAAAGACCTCATATTCACCATCCTCTAGATGCCGTTAGAGACATCAACCATTACTTTTTTCCCAGGAGATGTTGTACCCTCTTCCATACATGCCTTACCAGTACTTTTTTTTTAGATTTTGAGATTTTGTACCCTGTTCCATACGCGTCTTATCAGTACTTTTTTTTTTAGATTTTCTTTTAAATTAGCAATACATATGTGCAACTACTGTAAGAAACATGAGTTTTGATTTATCGTATTTCATACTTAAACTTTATAGAATACAAATGATATAAAATTTTATTTTCTATGTGAGACCATTCTCTGATGTCTGGAATCGGAAATGCATTTTTGTAATTATATGTTTACTAGTACTAACAATGTATAGATGAGCATGGACAACAGAGAAAATAGCATAAATCAAACACGCCGGCTTAAAAAATAAAATGGTGGAGATCACATCTAGTCCAGTGATAAGACGTTTTTTCTTTGTGTGGAAAGTAATTCGAAATTCAGTGCTCAAATTGGAGTTGAACTGTTAAAAGGACTTTGACTTTCATCTCATGTTCGATTAAAAAAACAAAAAAGTGAATAAAAGAAGACCATTGAGCTAGTGGATGATAGATAAAAGTCAAAATATTAGAGAGTCATAACACAATTTCTATTGAAAATATATAGGTAGACGCTTGTACTTGACATAGATACAATAGAAGTTTGTTAAACAACGTTGTTCTCTTTCTTCTGCACCTAATTAGTACTTTTAATATAACTTAATTAACATAAAAGATGACATAAATTCCAACAAGTTACAATTTATTCTTTTACCACGGATAAACTCCAACAATTTACCTATATAAGACATTAAACTGTGGCAGTCTTTCTGTAGTCGTCATCAGATGTTTCATTGCCTCCATTCTCACCAGACATTTCCTCTAGTGATTTTCCCTTTGATTCAGGCACAAGAAAAGTAAATAACAACCCCAAGACATTGCACCCAGCAAGTAGGAAGAGAGAATTCCTCACACCAATACCAGGAGGATATCCATGGTCGGTCTTTGTCGGGTCTGGATTCTGAGCCAAATAAAGGAATCCGAAGGATCCAATAATAGCACCTAGCTTGCCGGAGGCTGCAGATATTCCATGGCAGGTTGATCTAAGTCTCGCCGGAAATATCTCGGCCGGCACAATGAAAGTAGTGCTATTCGGTCCAAAATTTGCAAAGAAAAAGGTAAATGCATACATGACAACAAAGCCAATGTGGTTTCCTGAGGTGGTCCAATGATGGTAAGGGATGGCAAGGCCGAGCATGAATATAGACATCATTAAGAATCCAACAAGTTGGATCCAAAATCGTCCGATTATGTCAATTAGACCCACAGTGAACCAATAACCAGGCACCGTGCCGCAAAGAGCAATTAGGGTTTGGGCACGCGCAATCTTGTACAATTCATCAAGGGCGCTCATGGTTTTTGGTTTTGGTATCCAACCAATGGCACCAAAGATATCTTTTTGGAAAAGATTTTGGGAATAGAAAGCAATGTCGAGGAGGAACCATGTTGTTGTGGTACCAAGAAGGTGCTTCCCATGACGACGAAGAAATTCCATTGAGAAAAGACCATATTGTGTTTCATTCTTTGAGTCTTCGGTTTTGGCTTGTTCTTCAGTGATCTCGACATTTAACACTTTAGACATGTCTGCGGCAGCTTGCTTTGCATTTTTAGCCACCAATGCAGTGTATCGGGCAGTCTCAGGCATCTTCAACCGCCAGTAATATGTCACCCCGGCAGGTATTGCACCAAACATGAGGATGATGCGCCAGACATAGTCAGCCTGAGCCGGTACAGAAGCAGCTGGGTCAACTTCATATACCGGTGCCGGGAATCGTGCCCTAAAGATTGATGAGATGACAATGGCAATGAGACCACCAGCAAGGATGCCGAAACCCTGCATGGCAAAGACAGCAGCGATAAAAGCGCCACGTGTCTTTTTGTTGGCATACTCAGACATGATGGTGGCAGAAAGGGGGTAATCGCCACCAATGCCAAAACCAAGCCAGAAACGGAAAAAACACAAGGTACCCATGACTGTTTTAGGCGTATGACCGAATGACAAGCCCGACGCCAGAGAACACAGCACCATCATCATCAAAGTCATCCCATAAACTTTCTTCCTGCCCAACTTGTCACCAAGCCAGCCAAAAAACAACTGGCCCGAGAGTGTACCGCAAAATGCAACCCCATTCACAGCAGCAGAGACATTTGGTGGGAGGGTCCCAGGTGTAGGGGACCCGGGAACAGTGTAGTATAATCGGCCGAGGAGTTTTGTTACTAGCGAGATGCAAAAGAGGTCATATGCATCAGTAAAAAATCCCATTCCGGCAATTATGATCGTTGTGAAATGGTACCATTGTGTCTTGGCCACATCAAGGGCACCCAAGACTTCAAGGGGTTGTTGTTGGGTCCCAACCATTGCTCAAAACTTGGTGTTTTAATGCGCAGGAAGAGATAGGAAATGGAACGAAGGTCTTTCCTACAATCTAATTGTGTGTTGATTAACTCTCTATGCTATAAACAGAAAAAAAGATTGACGAGATGCTTTATATAGAGAGGTAAAATGGTATATCCTTGCGGTATATTCTAGGATTAATGGAGTCAGAATTTATTGATTGTTTGACCTAAAGAGACCGACAACTTTTCACTAGTTCAACGGAGAAGGATTTTACTAATTATTAAATTTCTAAAAGCATAGAAGTTATGATTGTTGCTTGTTATTAGAATGGTATAATACCCAGTTTATTCCCTCTGTAAGAAATATGTTTTGATTGTCCACCTCTGATTCTAAGAGTTTCTTTATTTAGTCAAATGTCCAGCGAATCAGTTTCATTCATGTTTGCTAAATTTGCAATGGCCAATGGGGTTTTATTACCTTTAGCTTAAGTTGTTTCATATCACCTTTCTTACTCCCAAGTCCTAATGCATGCATGGCTTGCTGGTGGTAGCATTTAATTAAAAGCCAACCAATGCAAAGGTGGCCACAGTGTATACCTTAGCAGCCCCTGCTAAGCTTTCAAAAAATAAAAAATAATAATAATAAAGTGAAATAAATAACAAAGGCGCGTTGTAACGTTATATTTTATGGAAACTGCTTAATTCACATCTGCAATTTGAATATTGTTTGATATTGATCAAGAGTTTTTTATTTTAAATTGCTCAAAATTGAAATTACTTTTAATGGTAAAATATATTCGAATTTCAATAATTAGTTTATCGATATAATAAACAGATCATACGGATGAAGCCTACATTGTTGAAATTGAGATTTAAATTTTATTAATGTTAATGTTAATGTTATTAAGTTAATAGATCGGACAATCAAAGAAAGATTTTTTCGCATTATATGCGACCAAGGAGCTCTGTTACTATTGCTGTGAAATTACCATTGAGTCCTGGACACAGCTAATGCGTTCAAACTTGGAGAGACTGCTGTTGAGTCTTAACCATTGTTCAAAACTTAATTTTGTGAAGTGTAGGAAAAGGGAAGATAAAGGGAGTATTCCTACAATCTGATATTTTGGATTAACCCTCAGTGCTGAAAACAGAGGAAGTGAAATGAGCAGGAGCGGAGTCACATGGACACAGCAAATAACACTTGAAAAAAAAAAAAAAAATTAAAAACTATGCTTGTGTTGTTATATTTTTTTTAAAATTATATATTGTAAAAATATACTTATTATTAAATAATTATAAAATTATGTTCCATCCTTAAAATTTTTGCTCCATCTGCTTATTACTCTTTCAGTCTCCGCCAATGAAAAATAAGGTAATATAGGGAAGTAAAACTGTATCTCTATGAGAAGTATATTAAACAAGAGTGTTAAAAAAAAGCTGGAAATTTTTCATAGTTTTAAATTTTTAATTCAAGTGGCCGACAAACTAGAATTAAAAAGGCGCATTAATTCTCGGCCTCACAATGTGCATTCCATTTTACACATGATACTTCTACTAGACGCCCTCTCCTAACTTTTCTTTCCAAGGGTTAATTATTAAGTATGTCAATTAATTGTTAATTACCCCACTTATTATATAATGTACAAGATCTTACATACACTACTAGAATCTTGACCTTTTACATGGGCTGGACTTACTTGTTACAAGAGTGTGAAGAACCCATGCAAAAGAAATGACGTTTCTGATACAATAATACTTGTTACAAGAGTATTCCATGTAAAAAGTAACGCATGTAACAAATCTGATGTTTAACCATGTAATTATCTCTTATCGGCCCATGTAACTAATAATTGTTGACCCATGACCCGCCAGCGATGCCAGATAGTATATTTAATGAAGGTCCATGCTAAAACATCATCCCATGCCCTTGTAATAAGTCTACAGAATTGAGACGAAACAGTTGCAAGGGCACGCCCATGTAACAGGTTTTGATGCTGCTCTTTTTATTATTTTATTCTAAAGGTCCATGTAAGAAGTTCTACACTGCCCATGTTATTAATCTATATAATTGAGACTAAACAGTTGCAAGGGCTTACCCTTGTAACAAGTTTTTTTGATAATTTTTTTATTATTTTATTCTAAAGGTCCATATAAGAAGTCTTACACTGCCCATGTAATTAATCTAGATTGTCGAGAACTATTAATTGCATGTGCCTACTCATGCTACAAGTTTTGAATTCCTGGGCAGAGCCTTTCCTATATTTATTTGATCTCTCTTCAAGTTGAATATATTTTGTAAATCACAGTAATAAGAATTACAGCAGTATATTGAAAAGTAAATGAGATACACAAATAATTCGGGAACTTTGAAGAATCTTTAGGTCTTAAGAATAAACCTTACAAATTAATTGAGATACAAAACAATTCACCAAATTACCAATTAAAAACCATCATCATTGGATTCATCATCGATGTTAACCCAACCAAGTGCTTCCTCAACTTCACGCATGTCATACTCTTGTTTCGTGTCATAACCTTCATCTCCTTCATCTATGGGGTTCTCGTTATCCTCCACTGTTTGTGGTCCATTTGAAGTCTCTATCGTATTGTCTACTAGTTCGAACTCGTTTTCTCGAATTACCACATTATCCCAATTAAAGCCCTGCTCATTTGGTTATACCGGATTATCCGTCCTTTTCTCTTGGTAAAATTCGAGGTTTTCATCAGAGTTTTCCTCAACACAAAACTGCCCTTTCGGGCTTGTTTTCATTGCCACCCACCATAGTCGTCGTTCACGAGTATCCGATGCATAAGGAATGTAGACCACTTGACTTGCTTGACATGCCAATACATACAGCTCAAAATCTTTTAACCGAGAAGTGTGTTTAACCTCGACAATTCCATATTTTTTGTCCATTTTTACCCCGTTTGTTATGTCAAACCAAATGCACCTAAAGAGAGCAACTTTGTTGCCTCCATCATAATTTAGCTCAATTACTTCTTGGAGAATTCCATAGTAGTCGTGTTGGTCACCATTTTCATCCCACTCTCCTTTAATGCAAACACTCCTACTTTTTGTTACCTTGGTTTGCTCATAATTTTCGGTGTGAAATCGATACCTGTTGATGTCGTACACTTCGTAGCAGTTTGCGATTTTGGATGGCTTGAGTCCTGCCTTTTGGATGTATTTATCACAATCATCATCATCAAGTACCTTTGTTCGTAACCAATCTCCGTAACTCTCTTGACGAACTTTGTCCAAATCTTGCATTCTTGTACCACTATTGAGCATGCATGTATCGAACTCCCTACAAATTCCAGCACTTACAAAAATAAGATTTTGATAGTTTTGACCAGTATGGAAGTCTTGAAATTTCCCAAGATTGTGCAAATATAAAAAGCATTACATGTTAAGCATCGCTATACCAAATTTTCCATTTATAGGAATTTTGGTGATTTTAAATCGATTTTTGAATCCCAGCTGAGAACAAAAATCCCTGAATTTTCCATTTACTGTTTGCTGGCATATGAACTGCCCCTCAAATATCCCTGAATTTCACATAGCTACTGACCTTAATATTTTTTTTTTTTTTGGCATACAGTACATGATGTGACCATCATTTTTATATAAAGAACTAAAAATATGGTTAAGCCAGTTGTTGATAATAATTTTCTAAAAGTCAGCTGTCCAGAATTGTCAAAACAGTAAGCACTAGTAAAACTCTAAGCCAAAATAAAAAAAAGAGTAGGAAAAATTTAAATATGTGTGTAAATGTCCCTTGGACAGTACTACATGCTTTTAACATAATTATGACACCGGTTTTGGCCATTGGTTGTTTTTTAATCATGATGATAAACATTAATTAAGATTGTACCTTTCATACTTGTCACGGATCTCGGGACAGTTGTGAAGGACATAGTAGTGGGCAGCTTTGTAGTCCTTGTCATCGAGAACAATGCGATTTTCCTTCCCAAGGGAACGACCCGGATTATCAAATATCGATAGTCCTCTTTGCGGAGGGTTACTATTTGTAACTCGTTGTTGGCCATTCTTAGTTTTTCTTGAAAATAAGGCGTGCAAAAGGTTGATATCTCTTTGACAATTGTAGCCTCGACGATTGAACCCTCAACACGTGCCTTGTTCGTCACTCTCATCCTTTGTTCTTTGTTACGCCTATAATTTCAAGAGTTGTACGAGTAGTTAGGTAGATATACTATTATGTGTTCAATATAACAATCAAATTGTATGCGAAGTGTTTTATTATGTAATTACAAAAAATTCGAGGAAAAACAACAAACCTTTCACATGGGTACATCCATCGGGAACCGACTGGCCCACCCATTCTAGCCTCGTGTGCTACATGCACCACAAGATGCTCCATTGAATCGAAGAAGCTTGGCGGGAAAATTTTTTCCATCTTGCAAAGTGTGACAACAATATCCTTTTCTAATTGGTCGATACGGGATGGTAAAAACTCCTTAGCACATATCTCTAAAGAAGCTCGAAATCTCACATAGAACATCCCATACTTCATCAGGGACAAAGTCTCGAAATGCAACGGGAAGTAGACGCTCCATGAACACATGCAAATCATGGCTCTTTAGTCCAATTAGGGTGTTTGTTGTGAGGTTAACACACCTTGACCAATTTGATGCGTAACCATCGGAACACTTTACTATCTCCTTGAGCCATGTCAAAACCTTCCGCTTTTGGTCAAGAGTAAGTGCGAGGGAGCATTTGGTTTACGCATTTTTCTCAATTTTCGAGGGTCTAGGGTTAAGTGTTGATTGTCACGATCGCAAAGGAGGGCCAAATCTTTCCTTGATTTTTCATTATCCTTGGTTTTGCCATCTATGTTTAAGAGCGTGTAAATCAAATTATCCGCGAAATTTTTCTCCAAATGCATAATGTCAATATTGTGAGGCAAAAGATTGTCTTTCCAATATGGTAACCTCCAAAATATACTCTTCTTTTGCCAATGGTGGGTATCGGCATAACCTTGAATCTGATTTAATTTCTTGGTTTTACCCCATACGATCTCATCTAGTTTGCTCACTTCCTCGAGCAGCTCCTCGCCCTTTTTTTTGGGCGGTGGCCCACTAAACTCGGCTCTTCCTTTTATGAAATTCTTCTTATCTCGGCGAAATGGGTGACCCGGAGGCAAGAAACATCTATAACAGTCAAACCAACATACTTTCCCACCATGCACTAGTCGAAAGGCCTTTGTTGCACCTTGGAAATAATAACACCCCAACCATCCATATGTGCCCCACCCACATAGCATCTTATAAGTAGGATAATCACTCACCGTCCAAATAAGTGATGCATGCATCTCAAAATTCTCTTTTCTAGATTCATCCCATGTCATTTCTCCAATCGACCACAATTTATTCAACTCGTCAATTAATCAAGCCATGTACACAGTATAAATTGTGGATATTGTATAGAGGAGAGGACGACTATAGTGGATGTGAAATATATAACCAAGCCATGTAGGCAGATTCAGTCACTAATCCATCCTACATATGTACAAAATTACATCAATTTTTTATTTATTAACTACATTTATCAATAATATATTTTACTCACCTGTTGCAACTCCTAGGAAATGTTATCGAATGGAGGGCCGATGAGACAAATGTTGACAAGGACGATAGCACTTTGTACATTGCTGCTATTGGGGGATCAAGCAATGGCAGGTTGCGAGGCTTTGGAAGTGTGCTGAACCCTAAGCTACCAACAGCAACCACACGAGCTAGGGCAACCCATGCAACATCTTCTGTTTTTGGGGTGACACATAATGGGTTGCATAAAACCTACACTGAGGAAGAAATGAACGCAATCTTAGTACAAGAACGAGATTATCGTCTTAATGAGGAGCGGGAAGAGAGGAAAAGAATGCAAGCAGAAAATGACGTCATGTTTAGGCAATTGTTCGCAATGATAGGGGTGCAAAGGCCGAACTTATAGGTATGGTACAGTACGGTATTATTATCAATATCAGTTTACCATTTGAGAATTTTTACAATTATAATAACATCCTGCAAAGCATTTGACTGACCATCATTTTCGATTCGGCAAAGCTCCCTGCCAAAACAAAAATTAGTCATTATTGAATCTACCTTGTTAGTTGCAATTGATCCGAAACTACCATTCAACTGTTGGCTTATTGCTTGTGCTGCTGTTCTTCGTGCCGCTGCTGTCTTTGTGATATACTGTGTACATCTTAGAATTTTAAAATTTTAAAATTTTAAAATTTACTGTTAATTTTTAAATTGCTTGTGCTGCTGTGTTAATTTATGGATATAATGTTAATTTTTAAATTGCTTGTGCTGCTGTGTTAAGTTTTGAATATACTGTCAATTTTCCAAAACTACCATTTACTGTTAATTTCTGAATTTTTATATTTATTGTCACTTGATATATTATGTAGTTCTGATTGCTAACTTTTGTTGTGAATGGATTCATGTTTAACTTAGGCTCAAGGTTACAATCATGAACCTCTACATGTTGGTGTCATGGGGAATGCCACTAATTTGCAGGTGAAATTGTTAACTTAAAAACTAGATGATGTTAATATTACTTACTAACCAGATGTTGAAATGACCATATTCTAACACAATTCCCACCATGTTTAATGCTTAGGGTCAAGGTCCCACAACTCTACCTCAACCTCATGAAGCCCCTTCAGGAATGCCGATGGCCATCTCTCAGGTATCATCCAATATTTGGAACCTTATTTCATTTGGTAACATATGTTGTATTATGAAGGGGGACAATAACAATTCCCTTGACCAAAAATATCTTGTACTATGCATTAGAGTATGGCTTATTTGGTTCCCAATTAGTTAACAAGTTGAAAGAATATGATTTAATTAGTAAAAGTTAAATTGGGTTTCTAAATGCACCTAGAATTTGCATCTCCATTCTCCAGTCTTGATATAATGTATTATCAATACTAACTTCCATTGTATTCTAATGTGGTATATGTAGGGTCTAGGTGCTGAATTTACAGAATCAACCGGGGGAGGCACTTTCCAAGCACTCCTCAATGCGCAAGCTGGACAAGAGGTGGCAACCTGTCAAGACACAATCGACCAATGGTTCGGGGAAGAAAATCAGAACAACCGGCCCTTCTAGTGCAGGGTTTTGTCAACCTTTATCAAAGCAAAAAAGTATTTTGCAGTTAAAAAAAATTGCCTCTTTTTGTAAATTTTTGGTTATGGGTCGTGCGTATATTTTGGGTATAGAAAAGTTACGTAGTTCTGTGGTTGCAATCATTTTTTGTCTTATGTTACAATGCATACTTCAATTTACTAATTGATTAATGATGATTAAAATGTTAGGCCCCATGTTTTTTTGAATTGTTGCTCTGTTTCTATTTTAATGGAAAATGTAAAAGATTCATGGGTTGTCACTGGGTTGGTACCAAATTGGTACGGGGAGGATTATAGATATTGGGCGTGCTGCTATTTTGCTGGAACGTCAATGTTTTTCATCGGAATACACATACAACTATGGGGTACTACATTCCATGAAAAAGGTCCCAACGATATCCTTGCAAATAATCTGGTGGGGTCCACCTTCGTTAACCATGCAAATAATCTGGTGGGGCCCACCTTCATTAACCATGCAAATAAACAGTGGGGGCCACCTTCTCTACCCATGCAATTATTCAGTTCACTTGCCTTGCAATAAACCGTGTTGGACCCACGTTCTCTAACCATGCAATTACTCAGTTCTCTATCCTTGTAAATGTTAAGATGGGGCCCACGCACTTTAACCATGCAACTACTAAGATGGGGTCCACGATCTTTAACCATGCAACTACTTACTGCTGGTGCGAAATCTCAGACTTGTTGCATGCGTCAATTTTACATGCGCAAGCTCATGTAATAAGTTTTGGTAAAGTTATTACAAGGGTAGCTCATGTAACAAGTTTTAAATTTAATATTTACATGGAGGCTTGTAACATGCGTACTTGTAACATGGGTAGCCCATGTAACAGGCATTTTTCGGACTTGTTGTAAGGGTCAGCTCATGCAACAACTAAAATCTTGCCCTTGTAATAAGCTCAGATTCTAGTAGTGATAGGTCGGTATTGTTAGTGTGAATACTGGAATCGTATATAGAGGCCTGAATGCGGAGATAATGATTTCATCCTGCACTAGCTTACAAAAAGTGGAATACTGGAATTGTTAATTACCCCCACTTATTATAGTACAAGATCCTACATAGGTCGGTATTGTTAGTTTGAATACTGGAATCGTATATAGTGGCCTGAATGCGGGGATAATGATTTCATCCTGCACTAGCTTACAAAAAGTAATAATTCTTATGCTTTTTACCCGTTCAGTTGACATATGCGACTAAAATAAAGACATAAATTAATGTAGCATTTGCCAGACGACGGTCTCCATTGGTGATTCTAAATTTCCAGTGGTTCCTAGTGATGACAATTATGTATGTAAAAGTAATTATAAGAATAACAGACCATCATATCAGTAATTGTTGGTCAAAACTTTCTTCTCACAATGTTGACTAAATTGTAAATACTATGCATGAAAGTACCAGGCAGGTGCTGTTTAATTAGGTCTTTTTCAAAAGAAAAGAAAAGAAAGTAATTTCGAACAAAACAATTGATTTTGTAGCTTGGTTGTTGAGGTACTAACAACACGTGATGCAATGTCATCAAAGGCGGACTCGGAAATTAAGTTAAGAGTTAGATAGACAAGAAAATAAGTTGAAAAAAAAAAAATAGATTGGGCTGAAAAAAAAAAAAAGTTGATTCAGTACTAGGCAAATTTGTTCATCGACGAATGTAGACAATAGTCCAAAAATAGATGGACTAATTAAAATTATATTTTAAAATTCAGAAGTAGACAATGGTCTACTTCTGAATCTTACTGGGTCTGCCCCTGAATATCATTGACAGAAAATATATATTAGCATAATTTCGTTGGCTTCATAAATTTTTGATAAATTATTTTTGTATTTAATATTCTACATTTCTTTTCTGCACAAAATTCTATATTTAATTAATATGTAAGTTCATATTTAAATTTAGATATATTTAGTATGTAAAGTATTCACTTTTTCATAAGATAGTTGAGTGAGGCTATGGTGCTATGCATAGCACCAATGGCTAGTGTACTACGGCTCAATATGGTACTTTTTAAAATCCTAACGGTCGATCCGACCGTTCAATGTGATATCCATATGAATATGTACTTGCAAACTAAATTTTATATTTTTTCGAATTTTTTTACTATTTTTTCAGATAGGTAGAAAAATCAGTGTTTTTTGAAAATTCTGGACCATCAAAATTCTACCTATCTGAAAAAATAGTAAAAAAATTTGAAAAAATATAAAATTTAGTTTGTAAGTACATATTCATATGGTTATCACATTGAACGGTCGGATCGACTGTTAGGATTTTAAAAAGTACCATATTGAGCCGTAGTACACTAGCCATCCGTGCTATGCATAGCACCATAGCCTCACTCAAGATAGTTCCATTTAAACTCTTTACCGAATAATTATAATGTAGAGCATTCAAAGTATTTGCTACTACTAAAATAAGATAAAAACAATTTTACTATTTATTTATTTTTATTTTTTTTGGAAAAAAAATATAAACATATTTGTGATGCGCATAAAGGATTTATCTGCCATTGCTTGGGAAAAAAAAAAGATAACAATTTGTGCAGGTAAAAAATGAATTTACTAAGTAAATTGAATACATTCTGCCGATTAATCACCTAAAGGACAACTATATTAATATATGCAACATTTCATGCAATTAATAGTGTTTAATTAGTAGGATATACATTTTAAAATAATGAGATCAATGATTGTATAAATTTCTGACATGTTTATCTTATGGTATATACTATATACTTTGTAGTTTCATTTGTGTGTTTAATTATATTCAATTAATTCGGGCTACATTATATAAATTTTCAGTCTATTGACAATCATCCGTTTGTCTGCGCAATACCTATTTACCTTAACAAAGAGGTTATGGGCTAATGGTAATGGGCCTTTCGCCTACTAATTTAAAGAAAGAAGGTGTCATTCAAAAACATTGTTAGACATCAACTATATTATTTTCTCTGTATGCACATAAAATTTATTAATTTTCAATTTTAATTTTATATAAATCAATAAGTTGAATATCAATATTCATAATTTATCGACATCGGTGTATTTTTACAAGCTTTTGATACTTATCAAAATAAAATCAAAATATTATTTTCTTTTACTTGTGCAAAGAGAATATGATATAAATCATATCTAGTGGTTTTATTTTGACACTTCAGTTTTAATTTTTTAAGTTATTATAGTTCTAAAAATGAAGACACAATGGATGCACAAAAAATAAAGGCATTTGAATCTTCACCGGAAATAAAAAATAATACAAAGAGGGAAAGAAGAACAAGTTAAAACAACAATGAAAAACAAGAGCAAAGCTAGCGTGTGCTGTGCTCACCAATAGGGCTTGGTGAGCATAACTCCAAAATTTATCGAATTTGCTTCAAACTACAAATTCAAACCATTGAAACCGATTTACTTCGCAAGTGATGCGTGTGCAATACACAATTTTGAAATTTTTAAACTCATTTAGTACAAAATCAAGCGGTAAAACAATGATGAAAAATGAATGCATTAAAATAACTTATAAAACTTCATATTTTGACCGCTTGACTTTATACTAAATAAATTAGAAAATTTCAAAATTTTGCATGTACACACATCACTTGTAAAGTAGATCAGTTTCAACGGTTTAGATTTTTCATCATCTTTTGACCGCTTGACTTTGTACTAAGTGAGTTCGAAGCATGTACACACATTACTTGTGAAGTAGATCAGTTTCAACAGTTTAGATTCGTATTTGAAGTCAATCCAATAAATTTTAGAGTTATGTTCACCAAACCCTCTTGGTGAACGCAACACACGCTAACTTTGCTCGAAAAACAATATAAAAAAAAGTGATTCAAGTGAAGATCAGTGCTTTGAATCAAGGATCCAGTTTCTGTGCTCTTGCTTGATTTCATCAGCCAGCTGAGAAGTGCTTTTGCTTTGTTCTCTGGCAGCTTTTTTTTCAGATTAAAAAGCCACAAACAACCTAAATAATTTGTTTCAAATAATGTTTCAGAAACTTTTAATTTAATTGAGAATCATGCGATGCGATTGAACTAGTTATATACAATGCTGCCCGGTTAATGGCTAATATTATATTCCGATAATTCTAAAAATGCGGTTAACTTATTAAGTTCAGTTCAGTAATACAAAATTATAAATATCAAATTTGTCTATACTAACACAAGCGTTGGTTACTGACGAACCCCTCAAAGACTCCCAACTATAAAGGATAAGAAAAAAATAAGACATATAAAGATATCCTTATTATTGTTTGGTTTCTCATGTACACAAAATTCTGTCTATAATTATTTCACTTTTGATGTTATTTGTCTCGTTCTATCCGCACAAGTAAAACCAAATAACATGGATAACAGGAAAAAGTCTGGAAAAAAACTTGAAATGTAGTCCAATCACAGTGACAAATGAATTATTCTGGTTCAGTTCAGAGAAGTTAAAAATTCGTGATTCGGAAATAATTCGGATATAATTTAGAAATGATTCGGAATAATTCGGATCAGAGATCTTAGTCCTGCAAGGGAGCAAAACAAAAAAACAAAAAAAAATAAGTTCCGAGAAAAGTTTGGGAAAAATTTGCGAATAATTCGGGAAAAATTCATAAAATTTCCGAATTATTCACAAATAATTCGGTCAAAGTTCGATCAACTAAATAATTCGGTGTTCGGTTCAGCACCGAAAAAACAAATTATTCGTGAATAATTTGCAAATAGTTGGCGAAACTTGTGACTATGATTCATATTGTTTTCCTCTTTCCAATTACTTCCACTGACCTACTAGTGATCATAGTGACAATATACGCGTTTTATTCGCTTAATTCGCGAATAAAACATTTTTGGAGTGTTTCCGAACCGAATGACGTATTATTCGTTGACCGAACCTTTGACCGAATAAAATGCGAATTTAACAAATTTTACGAATTATTCGCGTTTTTTTTCATGTTTTGTTCGGAAAAAAAAAAACGTGTCCTCTCTCTCCCAGCAGAATTATTCGCACACAGTGTCCTTTCTCTCCCACCAGAAGGCACAGCTGATCTTGGGAGTTGGGACTTGGGAGCACCCACGTGAAACCTAAACCAAAGGCACTACCTTTTGACTTATATTACGACAGCTGATCTTCTATGACAAATACAAGCAATATCTCGTATAGAAAATCATCGGTAATGAATTAAATATGCACTGAGGGCTCGTATTGTAATTCTGAATCATTCCCGAATCACGAATTTTTGATCCTGCCGAACCGAACCCGAACTATTCATTTGTTACTATGCTAGTGATTGGCGAGTAGGTTGGTCGTGTCACCTTAACACGTGGCAGTTTGCACGATCCTGGATCCTTCCGACAATTATAACATCAACCAACAAAAGTATTTGTACTCTCAAAAATACAATCTTATATTTTGCAGAACTCTACTCTATATTTCCTACATTTGCGACTAACATCTTTTTATATTTTTATTAATAAAAAGCACCCAACATCAATTAATTACAATTTCGTCCTTTCATAAGTGAGCTTCTTCTTTGTGTTTGTTTTCATTTTTTTCCTAAACTAAATTGAGGTACGATCAAGCTGAGTATGCCTTCATACATGATTTCAAATTGAAACGTATACGAATAATTTGCTCGTCTGCTGACTTGACTTGCGAAGTAACCAATTTTGTAGCACGATAGTATCCTACCATCCCTCCCCTAAGTAATACAAGATAGTTCCTTGTTTTTGGGGCTCTAGAGAAATCTAAAGAGACAGGTCCACCATATTTTTCTAGGAGGCTGTTTTCAGAGCATAGGATTTGGATCTAGTGTTCTCTGAATCAATGTCACTTCCGCAATATTCGGTGCTTGAGATTTTCTTTTCCTCTTGTCTCTGTTCTTGCTACAGAGGAAAACATCAAAAGCAATACCATCCCTTGGTTGTGCTTGTGCTGGGTCCTCTTACTGGTTTCTATATCATTTCATGCGCAAATGAGTCCTGCTCCCCGCCTCCCCATGGATACCATCATAAATTGTCGGTGAACTATTTGCTCTTTCCATGTGAAAGACTGATAAAAACGCCATTACGCCAGCATTCATTCACCAATGACGCGGTGCTACAAGGTGTACTTGGCAAGTATTTTGGGCTTTCCTACCTGCTACTTTAATTGACGCAAACACTTCTATTTGAGATGTGGGTTGTACTAACACAAGCGTTGGTTATTTACTTCTGCGATGCTACTTCTAATATCATGAACGACTCATTACAACAAAATAAATTACATCATTATTCAATTTCAGCAACTACTAATAATACAAAATACCGAATATCATCAGCTTGAATGATATAAAAAATTGAAAAAAACACGGGTGAAGTCTGCATTATGCTCCAATGCGAGATTTTCTCCGTTTGGATGCTACTTGGTAGTATTTTGAATTTTTTTTAAATGCTACAAATAAAAATTGCATTATAAACGTGGACAAGAACCATCTGACCAAAGGGTAATCGTCTGATGGAAGTTGCAGACAGAGAATACTGAGTTCAAAACCAACGTATTCTATGAATTAACTGTAGCTGTACAACCTAGTTTCATAGCAAAATCTTAACCAGTACCACCTTGTACCCGATTACCTAACCTAATTTATATTCACTCGCTGGTTATTAGGATGCCATGATACAGATTGGGTCAAGGCCATAGCCAAAATCAGAACTTCTCTAAATGCATCAAATAATTTGACTTGATAGCAGATGCATCATCTTATTTTATATCAAGCACACAAAATTATATAAAATTCCAGATCTAATATCGGTAGTGTTTCTAAGACTTAACTCCCAAAGAAGATGTCCATGGCTGCATTAAACAACAATCTACTTGTATATAAAAAAAAATAGAAATGAAAACATAAACAATTATCCTACCTGAGGGTGGTAACAAATAGAGTTGCACAGTACTGCAAAGTTTTTAAACCTATTCTTCAAGGATGCACCATAAGAAAGAACAAAATCGCAATCATTTGAAAATAATTCAGTTACTGCCGAAAATAGGTTACAACCATAAAACCCAACAACTTAATGTACATTGTTTCATAACAGCAAGAATTTTTTTTTTTTCGGAAAATAAATATGGTGTAACTACATGTTATGAGAGCTTGTTACATGTAGTCAGCCTTCCAAATTCTTCCAAATATTGCCTAAGCACTGGCTTGGGAGTAATACCTGATAGCTTTTCTCTCTCTGCGAATACAATGCATTTTCAGTAAGATAACTTATATTTCCATTATTACCGAACTCCACCAAATATTGTGTATGCACATAAAATCCATTTGTCAAAACCAAGGAACATCAACTCCAAAAAAAAATGCTCAATCTTTCTCCATAAAAACTAAATTGTCAATCTATGAATTGCAACCAGGGATATAGGCTGGGGTAGGACAAAAATTCAAGGGGGGCATAAATTTGTAATTAATTAAAAAAAATACTTTTACAACACTTTTGAATACATGTATAGTTCTACAAGCATATATTGACAAATATTACGGACCAGGTATGGCAAGTGCCCCATCCTGGGAAAACATGGCTTCGCCCCTGATTGTTTCATAAAA
Organism: Carex kokanica; assembly: GCA_025461125.1. Lineage (NCBI taxonomy): Eukaryota > Viridiplantae > Streptophyta > Magnoliopsida > Poales > Cyperaceae > Carex > Carex kokanica. The sequence continues at coordinate 1,503,142 of JAJGRX010001034.1, read as the reverse complement.
ACTAGATTTTTCTCAGATTATTTTGGTTCAATAGTTACTAACAGCTTAGGGGAAAAAATAAAATCTAATTCTTTTTTACAAATGAGAACAAGGTAGATGAATGGTAATAAATGATATATGCACAATCATATATAACTGTGTGCTACATTTGAAACATGATATAAAACATGGACTAATTAAATTTCTCTCAACCTATCTGTTTCTGTAGTACAAAACAAGGACCGGAACCTCCCTCCACTCTTTTGTACAAAATTTTTATATTGATAGGTTCATACCAATAAGGTCTCAACCAGCATGGCATACTTGTCAGTTATTACTAAAGCCAGGAAGCACAATTTGAAAAAGACCAAAATAATCACCCACAAAAAAAATGCATGGTCGACATTTCAAAAAAGAGATTAACCATTTGCGAGGACAGATGCAGATTTGAGAGGGATGTAATTTGAATAAAGCAACAGAAATATTCCCTTAAGTTAAACGATTCTCATTGTTGTCCTTAAATTCACAAATGATGTCAATGTTCCATTTTGGTGTTTGAAGATTCTAATCAGTTTTGTTTTGGTCGCCACAGTTATCTTTCAGAAAAGTGGACATTCAGTGTCACATCAGAAACAAATTCCATGTCCAACATTTGTCAAATTTGTAGCCCGTTTCTTGAAAAAACTGAAATGACGTAACTGTTTTTGGGCTTCAAATTTTGAAATATTAATGCACAAGTGAAGTTGTGGAAACTTGTAGCACCAAAACCCTGTTGTAGCAGAGCCTACTCATTTTCTTGATCACCATCATCCATTTTTTTGATATAGGACATTCTAGGGCCAAAATAATATAAAACAGTCTAATCCAATTCACACACAAAAAAAAAAAAAAAAAAAAACAGCCTTCAAGGACAAGAATGAGAAACTTTCAACTTCAGGAGCCAAAGAAGGAAACAAATGGTGTATTAAATACCATTGGTGCAATTTTCTCAACAAACAAAAACAAGGACCTACAACCCCACACTGCCCAGAAAGAATTTACCTCGAAAGGATGTCAACCCACAGGATGTCTAACTAAGAAAGCTACTAGAAGAACTTGGATTTCTTGGCTGCAGGCTTGAGTATTTGAAAAGAGCACATGAGCGTTTCGTCTACACTCATCATGGCACCGGCATTGTCGAACTCACCACAGTAATTCGGGGCCGAAAATATTGTGACAAGCTGTCTATTAGCAAAGAACTCATAACCATCCTCAACCACCTAAAAACCATCAAAATAAAAAAAAATTATTTGATATTTTACCAAGATCTCGCTGAACTTGTATGAATCAGACTTGTACATGTTGGGTATTGGATTGGTCTCAATGAAATTTCTTTCTTTAGGGGCTTTTTGTAAACATTTGTGCTGAACAATTGAGATTTTACATTCGGACATAAATTAATTCAGGATTGCATATTAGCCATATGTAATACTGATACCGACTAGAACAGATAAGACGCAATATTAGCCATATGTACTTGATCATAATTACTCGCAAAATGAAATCAGCCAGACAAAATAAAAAATATTTAAAATAAATCAGCCAAAAGCAACTGAAATATTGTGTTGAGAGCAATTATCTCTGCATCACTAAGTTTGATACAGTCAATCCCTGTACAGGGGATGAGTGGCTCTGGCTCACTCCTAAAACCACAAAGGAAATAATCCATATAACTTTCTTAAAATATCAACTATCCTAGGAGGGCTAGTTTCAGACAATACTTGGTCATGTAATTTCATGCCAGTCACAGGGCCGGAGCCAGGATGTACAGATGGGTGGGGCAAAAAATTAGGGTGGGATTTAATTCCATAATTATTTTGTAGTTCAACTATACTTCTGTAAGTGTCCCCCTCTGTCAATACGTGGCTCCACCGCTGGCCGGTCACCATAAAACTTGAGAAATGTAATGGATACCAAATAAAGGAAACATCTCCCAATTATTCAACAGATATAAAAAAGTCCCTTTAGGCATGGAGAAATAGCAAGGAGGCTATAAGGATATCTAGAAAAGTGAGGATTAAAGCTACGAACAATATTTGTTTCTCATTCTAGTAAAATAAATAAAAAATTTAATGGGATCTACATTCTTATCCATAAGACTGTCATTTTGTAGACATGTAAGATACTTGAGGTTTTGCTCAATAAATTGTTAATTTGAACCCAACCCGATTATACTGGGTTGGAAATTTTTTGAAGTCCACCCACCCAACCCATCTAATTATCTACATGCGGGTTTTGCAGGTCGTACGGGTTAAACAGGTTGTAATATTGATTGAACTCTCTGGGATATTTTAATTGTATATTTAACAAATAAGTAGCATAAAGATAGTTAAGAGTATTAGTAAATGTATAAAAACATACTGGTTATTTTATTTAATTAGCTAAGATAGCAATCCTAATACAACTTAATAGTAGAGACTAAATCACAACATATAACATTCATAAAGTAAAGAAAAAAAAAAATTGATAACAATGACAAACATAAAGCAAATAAAAAAATAATTTGATAGCAATGACTAAAATTTGAAGTTCAACTTCTACTCTCATATCTCAATTCTCTTCCAAAACTTGAATTTCAATAAAAGCCTTTGCCAAGATACGCAATATTTTGTCATGGATTAATTTTCATGTATGGGTAATTCATTTTTTATAATAAAAGATACAATAGTTCTGAGAAATATGGTATAATATTGAAAACAGATAGGTCAGCTTAAGACGGATTTTTTTTCAAATTTACGACACAACAAACTAATGGATTAGTCAAAGTTAACCCGTACCCAACCCGTTAACATCCCAACACGGTAAAAAAACAAATTGGATTGGATGAGTTGAATGGATTGAACAGGTTGCAACATTTTTTTGTACAGCCCCACATAAAATTGCCAAGTATACAACATTTCAAGACATCTGCAACAATACTTGGCATGTCTAATATGTGCCATCATAACCACCCACTTTTTTAAGATATCCTGGAGGAAAAACAAACCATGTTAAAAAATTTACTGAAGTTAAACAATGTGTTTTCTCCTCACATCTAACAAACCCATCCAAAAAGTTAAAATCAAAAGAGAGGAATCACACGACAACTTTGCTGGTCGAGAAGATATGTTAAGAGTGTTCGCGAGGACCAATTTTCTTAAGTTAATAAAAATTGAGCGAGTAATTTAATCATATTTTTCTCTGACATAAGCAAATTCAGTGAGTAATTATCGGCAAAAAGTATATAGAGGGGCAAATAAGTTCTAGATCATACCTGATGAGCACGGCATATCAAATCCAAGTCATGCTTCTGGAGAAACTCGGTGACCTTATCAGGCCCAAATGTAAATGATACACCTCGATCATTCATCCCCCAACCCTGGACCTCACTGCTCGGATCTGACCACAAAAGATCACACAGCAAGCCCTGGTCAGGCACGTCTGTTGGCCTCGATAGATTCCTTATCTGGTCCAAGTTTGTCAGGTCAGGTGATAACCCACCATGCATGCACAACACCTTGTCATCAATAAGTGCCGCAACTGGGAGGCAGTTGAAGCAATCGGTGAATACCTATAAAAAAGTATGCAGTAAAAATTAGTTTATGTACTGACATAAGATTTCAGGGCAAACTGCTTGCATTGATGTAGCATAGCATCAAAGTAGGATGCCCAAGTTCTACTCCTATCACATAAAAGTACTAAACAAACTCAGTATCACATTGGGCATATTCAATCATCCAAACCGAGAGGGGTAGTTAAGGAACTGAACTACTCAATGAATATCTCACAATAGATTTCTTCATTATATAAAAAAAATATTTTATTATAGTATTAATCATATTTGCTTGCATAGAAACAGTAAAGGTTGCAGTTCGATAGTATTAATCATATTTGCTTGCATAGAAACAGTAAAGGTTGCAGTTCGATGACTAATGGTGATTTGGAGTGGGGAAATACAAGACCTTCCAGAGCTTGACATTGAAGCGGCGCTTGCACTCATCATAGAAACCATAGATGCGGTTGATGGAGGCACACTCATGGTTGCCACGCAGGAGGAAGAAGTTTTCAGGGTACTTGATCTTGTACGCCAGCAGCAGACACACTGTCTCTAGCGACTGCTTCCCCCTGTCAACATAGTCACCAAGGAACAGGTAATTTGCCTCTGGTGGAAACCCCCCATATTCAAACAGCCGCAGCAGATCCGAGTACTGCCCATGGATATCACCTGTTTATGAGAAATACAGTTAGGTGCATGGAAATTACGGTGCAACAAGCAGAACATTTATTGAGTTTCTAGTAATTGTCTAATGACTTATCACAAGAATGATACCCAGCATCAGATTTGATACAAAGTGAACTGGTTTACTACCATTTTTTGAGAAATTACGGTGCATGGAAATTACGGTGCAACAAGCAGAACATTTATTGAGAAGACTGGCTTACAACCATTTTTTCTGGGAAAATAGAAGTAGGTTGCATCAGATTTGATACAAAGTGAACTGGTTTACTACTCAAATCTGAGTTGACAACTTCTAAGAGATGTCACTGGTTTTATCTTTGGAAAAAAAAAATGTCAACAGGACTGAAAACCAGTGGCTATTGAAGACCATTTGTTATTTTCTATGCGTCAATTGATACAATGTTTAATTAAATCATGTCTTACTTACACACTAACCACTTTACTAAGCGCCTTCAGATAATAATTGCATTATGGAGGTTTACATGAGGATTCTTGAGCAAATAAGAAATTTTTAAAAATATTGTATTTTTACTATTGTTGAAAAAAAGGAAACTTCTTTGATGTGTCAAAAAGGCAATTTTTATAGTAATATGCAGGAAATTTCAATTGAAGACTGATCAATGCAATCACATTTTTTTGGCAGTTGAGCAATTGAAGGAATGAATGTGTACATCTCATACAGCAACAAAAGATCAAGTTCAATTACTTGATTGCAGAAAGCTATGAGCTTTTCCTTTTATCATGAAAACTAAGTAAGATATGGCACCATGTCTTTTGGGCCTAGATAATTATTGTATATTTGAGGTTTTGAGCACAGTTTCATCCCAAAATCAATTGTACATTAACTCACAAATGATAATGGTGAGTTAAATGTTCACATCCTCAGCTAGCCTAATACTAATAACACAAACAAATATGAAAGAACTACGGGTGTGAAATCATACAAAATCACTTTCAACTAAGAAACTAAGCAAATCAACTTAATACTTAGCATAGTACATTAAAAACTGTATAACCAAGGAAACATAAACATGCACACCATGAAAAGCTATACTACAGGTGATGCAAACTTAAACCAATGCAATCAGAAAAATTGGCTCAAGTCAAACATTTGAATTTAGAATAATTGAAGTTAGAGGACCAAATATTAGTCACGATGATTAAATCAAAATACACTCAAAAGACACCAACAAAACTGCCTATACAAAAGTAACAGAATTGTGTGATAATACTTCTAAATACAACTCTGTAATTAAGGAAACAAAGACCAACCTCTAGTAAACATATAGAATCACCAAAATGATGATGCAATACTTCTAAACACAACTCTGCAATTAAGGCCTTCCTTTTTTTCAATTCCCATTACTTAAGTCTAAAATGTATTAGCAAACAAGAAAACCTCTGAATCAAAAAATAGGGAGGGGAAGAAGGCCTTGCCCTTGAAACCAACACTGAACAACATACCACCTCTAAAATCCAAAACTAGGGCAAATCGAGATCCAATCCCAAATTAAAGAGAAATTAAAGGAAAGGTTCCCTTGAATTACCGCAGATCTTGATTGGTGCCTCCAGCTCGAGCAAATTGGGTTGTTGCAAGAAGATCTCCTTAGACACAGAGCAAAGCTGCTTGATCTCCGACTCTGACAGCTGGGCTTGCTTTCCAGGCCTCCCATTTCTGACTTCTAAGAGCCTCCTTATTATATCATCTAACATCCCTGGATCCATCTCTCCTCCCTCCTTTCTCTTTGAAATTTTTGCCAGCCGAAAGATCAGAACTTTCTCAAAATATACCTTTCTCCGCCGCAAAACTCTTCTCCGAAGATGTGATTAGAACTTCTAAATCAGTAAAAAAACCCGATCAAAGGGTTTTAGATCCTCTTTTTCTATTTTTTCTCCTGCTTCTCTATTTTCGATTGATTTAAGAGGTGGAGGAGAGAAAGGGAAGGAGAGATTCGTCTCTTCTCCTTTCTTCCACAAACCCAAAACGGGAGTGCGACGAAAGGAAAGGCAGACCTTTTATGACTCTTTTTTATCGCAAGAACTTTTCTTACCGTGGAATTTAACATTAGTTTACGAAATTGGACATGTCTGCATTTTAAAGGAAATTTTAGTTAAATAGGTACTTGTCAAAGTACGTAAACTTTGGATTAGTGAATGAAACTTTTTATTTTTTAAATGTATCTTGTCTAGATTTGGGAGAGGAAACCCTTTTTTAGTTTCTGAAATTAATATTTCTTTCTGCTAAGCAACAGGTGACCGGATGAGCGGTTCAGCTCCTTTCCATATGTACAAAATTCACCGATGCACCCAAGTAATAGCCGTCTATTTGACATCGGTCGCGTCAGATTGATTTTGATCATTTTATCTTCTATCGGACAAAACGGGAAGATTAGGGCAGCACCTTGACAGGCCCAAAGCGCCAGGGTGACGCGATCACAAGAGTGAAGAGAGAGAGGGGACAAAAACAATGATGGGGAAAATACTGGCTACAACTGGAGCTTGAATTAGTTCCTGTGTTGATTTAAAATATTGGCAACACTATCATACGGTGATTTAAGAAAGAAAAAGGTAGTTAATTTGTTGGATTGCAAGATGTCATGATTTGACCCGACGGATCAGTATGCATTTGATTAGTCTGAACGGATTAAAAAAAATTGACCTATTTATAAACAAGTCGGGGCGGATCACGTTCTATTTACACACCACCCAATCCGTTTACCAATAATTCTTCCTCATTTTTTAATCTAAATATTGATATATGTTATATTTTTAATATAATTCTTTTGCAGGTAAACGGGCAAAATCGGGTTGGTCGATTCATGAGTCGGATTCGGACATGAGACTGGATCTTTTGATCGGTTAAAAATCAAGTCTCACCTATTTCGAATAAGTGAGAAAAAAGGAGCTTATTGTATAATTGTGGAGATTCGTTTTCTTCCGATAGGAGCAAATTTCTATCGTGAATTACCATGAGTTGTATCCAGGAACCTCCGATTAAGGAGCTCAACGAAATAAATGTAATTAGGAATAGAGTATCTTAAAGGCAATAAGTATAAGGGTACACCGAATCAGGGGATGTAAGGAGCTTATTGTTTGATTGTGGAGATCGTTTAATCGGTTAGAAATCAAGTCTTACCCATTTCAAATAGGTGATGGGGAATGAGCTTATTGTGGAGACTAGATCTTTTGATCGGTTAGAAATCAAGTCTCATCTATTGATAAGCATAAATTATATACACATTTGATCTAATTTTTATCATAAAATAACTCCAATTATCATGTATTTTGAATATAAAATGAATGAATTACACCTAGACTCAAGTTACTGCGGTAGTTTGGCTTTAAAATGCAGGAAAAGACGAAAAATGAAGTAATTAACACTGAGTGCGGATCAGCCACCCGCACTGAGATTCAGTGCGGACGCACTCAGTACTTAGCCGAATTTTCCAGCATCTCAGCACAGCCAGAATTTTTCCCGAGCGTAATGCGTCCGCACTCACACGCCAGTGCGGGTCATCCACCCGCATTTTGTACTTGGCCGGATTTTCAGAAACTGCAGATCATCACAGAAGTTCAGCAATGCGCGTCCTCCATCCGCATCCACCACCAGTGCGGACGCACTCAGAAGATTACGCAGGATTTTCGCCAAGTTAAAAAAGGAAAGTTCAATCCAGTGCGGATCAACCATCCGCACTCACCATCAGTGCGGACGCACTGAACACGCAGACTGCCAGAATTACCCGGTTTCAACACGGTTTCTATTTTTGGCACTCCAAGGACACGTTTTAAGAAGCCAAAAATAGACATGTTTGCCAGGAAAGTAATGTAAAAATGGCGCCCACTAACTCCACATTCTAGCCTCTAAATTAGGCATGATCTCTTGCTTTAAAAGGAGGGACTCATTTCCATTCAATCATCCATCCCTACAACACATCTCATTCTCTCTCTACACACACAACTTAGCGATAATTTCTGAAGGAGGAAAAGCTTTCAAGCAAGGAGAAGAAGGGTTTCCTGAGCAAGATTCGGTAAGATAGAGGTTCTTGATTCAAATGGTGTAATTATTCTTTATTTCATTTCTTCTTATTATTTGCCAAACTTTGCAATGTTTCTCTCCAAGAGGGAGTAGTTCTCTCTCTCTAGGGGTTTAGGTTAATATGCATGAACTTGTTTAATTCTATTTTATTCGGTTATTTGCTTTTATTATGATTGTTTTATCGGATTTGATTGTTAATTTCTGTGATTTAAATAATTTGTGTTAAATACATAGTTAGTACTTGAATTGTAGCATCTCGTTTTGGTTTCAAAAGAACCAAAATTGACTAGGATCAATAGGATAGTACCAAATTGTGAATGCAAATACCTTAGGTTTAGATTAAGATTCTAACCAATTTAATCTAAGCCGGAACTACAGAAATTAAGGTTAGGGACTTGGTGAAGAACCTAACCGTGAAGTCAAACCCTAATTAGGACATCTCAAATCGAGTCGGATATTGGTATCATGGACTTAATTGTGAAATACCAATATTCGAGGAGAGGAGAGACTAACAAGAGCTTATGGTCTAGGTAGCTAGGGTGAAGGACCTAAACGTGAAGTCCGAATTACTTAGACACGTTATTAATTCATGAAAGTGACCCTTAATGACATATTAGGTTAGAAACCTCATCAAATCATACATGAATTTAAGCAAATACCGAATGAATAGAGTTAACAAGGGATTGTAGACCAAAGACCTCTAGATTCTCTTAACCTTGAAAACAAACCAACTTTTCTTTCTTTTACTTTTACTTTTAATTGTTTAAAAACTCCTTTCTTCGGGTATTGAACCCAACCTTAGGATTTTTAGTACAAACCCCCCCCCCAAATTTACTTTATTGCACTTTACTTTCTTTCTTTTCTGAAATTTATCATCTAAAATTGAAAACTAAGTATTTACCTTACTCCTTATGGTTCGATACCCGATAATATACTACACGGTAGGATTGTATACTTGCAATCTAAACTGAAAGTGTATTTGAGGATAAAGCTTTTTTACATATACCCTTTGGACGTATCATCTATTCCGAATAGGTGAGGGGAAATGAGCTTATTGTTTAATTGTGGAGATTCGTTATATTCCGGCAGAATTAACCTCCTATTATGAATTACTCTAAGTTATACCCAGGAACCTTCGATTAAGGGGCTCGACGAAATAAACGTAATTAGGGTTAAGGGTATCTTAAAGGCAATAAGTATAGGAGTAGACCGAATCACGGGGTGTAAGGATCTTATTGTTTGATTGTGGAGATCGTTTGATCGGTTAGAAATCAAGTCTCACCCATTTCGAATAGGCGAGGGGGAATGAGCTTATTGTGGAGACTGGATCTTTTGATCGGTTAAAAATCAAGTCTCACCCATTTTAAATAGGTGAGGAGAAAGTAGCTTATTGTTTGATTGTGGTGATTTGTTTTCTTCTGACAGAAACAAGCTCATTTCGTGAATTACCCTGAGTTGTATCCAGGAACCTTTGATTAAGGGGCTCGACGAAGGAAACATAATTAAAGGCAGAGTATCTCAAAGGCAATAGGTATAGGGTAGACCGAATTGGGCATGTAATTAAAGGTAGAGTATCTCAAAGGCAATAGGTATAGGGTAGACCAAATTGTGCATATAGGTAATAGTATACCTAGTATTTACCAGGACTTTTATTTTAATTTAGGATTTGACGTGGCGTTTGAGTGATGCCAAATTAGTATGTGACTGACATTCGTACGATCGAACCACAATTGGAGAAGGGCGACATCATACTACTTGAGTGGGTGCCTAGGAGTCCAGGACACTACATCAGCCTATGGGTCGGACTAGCATGGAGGGTTTAGAAATTTGTTAACGGGCTAAGAAAATTGGTAGATTATGATGTGGCCTATTATGAACTAGGTATGTAGGAGCTTGCGTTGATAATAGCATCATCGTTGTAACGGTGTATTCAATGCATTGAAGGCTCCCACCGTCACAATATTATTTAATAACATTATTATTATTTGATGTACTGAAGATTTATAGATTTTAAAAGTTAAAGGTGTATGCAACATCGAAATATCCTATACCTAAAATACACAACATTTTTCAGAGAGTTGTGCGGCCCCCACGAAATTTTTTGCGGTCTACCAAATTAAAAAAAAATATTTTGTGCATCCGTATAAAAAAACGTGAGATTGCATCAAATCTGTGCAGCCGCATCTTTGTCTGAGTAACTGTAAAATTGCATTTATTATGCTGAAATTAACCCATAATCTAGAAAGATTTCTTAATTTTGAAAGCACCTTAAATAACCTTTCAAATTTAGAAATTTAATTCCAAATCTGTATAACCTTTCAAATTTAGAAATTTAATTCCAAATCTGTATAACCTTTCAAATTTAGAAATTTAATTCCAAATCTATATATTTTGTTTTAGGAAATTTATCAAAAAATAAATTTCACCAAAAACCAAAATTCCATAACTGCCTATTAAAATTTGTGCGAAATTTTGTGTGGCCTCTGTACGTCCGCACAGAGGGTTGCACAAACTCAGCCAGGACCGAATTTTGATTAGAATTTTGCGATTTCAATTAGAAATCTTTAGCAAATTCTAACCAACTTAATAACTAAAAAATAATCAATTATGGCTATAAACTTTTACAAGTTTTGTGCTCTCCAAACCAAAATTTTCAAATCTAAAACAATCAAGAAAAATCCAACAAAAATCAATGAAAAAATCATCAATAATTCCTAATTCTCTATAGATACTAAAAGACTTAATCGTTCGGTATAGGAAGACTCTGATATAGGGGTGTAAACGGTCGGATACGGATCGGATAGTGGTCATACCGTATCCGTATTTGTTATAATTATTCGGATACGGATACGGATACGGATCGGATATTAAACGGATACGGATACGGATCGGATTTTGGACGGATACGGATACAGATATCACTATAATTCGGATAATTAAAAATGAATACTATTGTACATTCTAGCAAAAAATAAAATCTAAATCTAACTTTTTTCATTCATAAATTAGATCTAATATTTTTCATAAGTTCGTTAGTTACAAAACATATATCATGTACGTACCAGATAGAGAATCGTAAAAAGGGAACACGAAAGTGGCCGGTACGGCAATACCAAGCAACCCGCTCGCCTCACGGCTGTCAACGATCGCTTGCTGCTCGCTCTCTCCGCCTCGATCTCTTGCTGCTCGCAGATAGGGTTTTATAAGGGGATAGAGAAGAAGATCGAAAAAAGGCGAAACGAAAAGTAGCGAAGGCTGCGAAGCAAAAGGTACTCCGTTGTTTTGAGCTTCATATTTCTGTTGTTTTGAGAAGAGAGTCAATATTAGATATATTAGAGATTTTAGTACTGGGCCCAACTCAGAATCCCCAACTCAGAATCCGAATAACATATTAACAGGCCACTGGGCCCCAATTATTTAAAAAATATTCGGATATCCGAAATAAAAAAAAATGCGGATACGGATAATTATCCGTATCCGGATCCGTATCCGGTTTCATATTCGAAACCGTATCCGTATCCGTTAAAAAATTATCCGTATCCGGATCCGTATCCGAAAATATCCGTATTCGAATATCTGAATCCGCTATTTTTCGGATTCGGATCCGAATAAATCTGGATAATATCCGATCCGTTTACACCCCTACTCTGATACCACTTGTTGGAGAATCATAAATGCCAAACAATTACGTCTTATCTAGAGATCAAATAATTACATCTCATCTATCTAATAGTCAAACACTTACACTCCGGGAAAGGAGAAACAGTTCCCACCTTAACCTAAGGATTGTCCAATGCCAAAGAGACCCAAAACATAAATCGAAGTGCGGATCATAATATCTGATTCCATGTCGGCTGCCATGGAATATCCAAAACCTTGGTATAGCAACAGCTGTCTCCGTGAGCACGAGACAAGTCTTCAATAACAATAAGCCCTTCTCGCCTTTTCGTAAGATATATGGCCCTTGAGAAATCATCTCCAAATTTTCTAATGAATTTCTCTTCTCTATTCGTTGATGGTGGAAGAAGAACAAAAGGCACGCAGAGCTGTATTTTTCTAAAGAGAAAAAAGTCTTTTCAGTTTTTGTGATTTTCTTTGTTATATTGTGCCTTGGGACCAATCCTTATATATGGTAACCTATCTGATTATCTGCCAACTTGAAAAAAGTATTTTATGCGATTGCATCAAAAACCGTGCTATCACATCAAAATCCGTGCAGACACATTGATATCCGTGTGGCCCAGACAAACCTCTGAAATGGTAGTTTTCTGAATTGTAAATATCAGAATCAGTCCATTAATGATATCTTTGCTTAAATTGTTTTACACGTTTATAGATCACATTGAATACATAGATTGTATATATCTTAATTCCATATTAGATCACTTAATTGTGACAATCATATATGATAGTATACAATTCATAATTATATTACATATATGCTCAACGTTGGATTATGATCCAACATACAAAAAATGGCCTACTCGGCCGAAGCATAGTTATAAAGCTCAAAGTACAAGTCATACAAGCATACAAAATGAGGTCTACTTGGCCTAAGCATAATCATAAAGTGCAAAGTCCAAGTCATACAACCATAGTCATACTAATACGATAACCAAAATGAAGGCGATCCTCTCAATCGTCGAACTATCGGCCCTCTGCTGCTAGTTCCCGACATTAGTGCAAAATTCAACGCGGCTGGGCATTCTGGAAACGCATCACAAGTGTCTGTGCTAATGGGTTGAGATATGAGACCTGAAGCCGGGTTCCGAGAGCTTTGCCCTGATTCCCTTCCCTTTTTCTTCCTGCTTCTTCTTCCGTCTATTTCTCTTTTTGTCAATTTTACCCCCCATTTGTTTTAATTGCTTGAGATACCATTGATCAACGAGCAAATATCAAGGCGTGGATCTCGGGAGAGAGGAGAGTTTGGTGGCGGGGCCTGATCGTTGATCCGATAGCTGGATTATTGGAAATCGGTGGATTTTGGTGGAGCCAATTTGGTGAAGGGGAAGAGGGAATAAGAGGAGTATGAGGAAATGGAGGGTAGGCTAGGGAAGAGTAGGAGAGGAGTATTTAAGTGATGAGTAAGTCATCTAATTATTTAATATCTACTAGAAATTTTTTTTTCGATTTTTGGAACCTACGACCTCTGATTCTTAACTCGACCGTGCTTTTGTTTTGTTATATCTGCTACTCAACGACTAATCGCTAACGTCGCTCTTCTAAACACGATAGAGACTATCCTCGCACTCCAAACACGATAGAGAGTATCCTCGCACTCTTCTATTTCATTTTTTTTAATAATCACCCAATACTCACTTAGCCTTCTCTGATTTTAGTATTTCATCCAATATTAAAGGTTAACTTTGAGCATGACAAAAGTTAAATTTACTTAAAACTATAATTTTACTACTAGAGTTGAAAGGATTGACGTAACATTCTTCGCCAGATGGTTACTATTTTGGATTTCTCCCTTTTTTCTTTTTTCTTTCTTCTTTTTTCGTTTTCCGTTTTTTTTTTCTTTTTCTCTATCTTTAATCTTTCAGTTTGATTGGGATCGGAGCACAACACTTATTGGAGTGCAAATAATTTTATTTCATAAATATAATTTTTAATTAATTTTTTTAAACGGAATTAAAATGAAAAATAATTGATTTTTTCTCAAATTAACGATTAAAAGTACACATAATGAATGAAAAATAATTTTATTCGAGTAAATATGACATTTATAATCTTAAAAATACACTTATAATCAATGAATTTTCAGCGGAGTAAAACTATTTCAATCAACTTGTTTCACTATCTTTCGGACCGAGATTTTTATTTTTACCCAAAAAAAAAAATATTTTAATATAATTAACCAAGTTTTTGAAAAAATTAAATTTATACCCAAACCGTAAATAATATTTACGGTTTGAATTCGGAATTCAAACCGTAAATATTATTTACGGTTTGATTTTTTTTTTTTGAATTCTTTTTCAAACCGAATTTGGAGCAATTTTTGAGAGATAATATCTCACAATCTATTTCGAGATTTTGCATGAAACTTCACAGTCTTGTTCTACGAAGTCAAGACTGCATGTCAGCAAATTTTCATGATTTTTGAAGTTGCCTTGATATGTTAACCAGAGGTGCAAAGTAGGGCTCGGACGCACAACTTCAGCATTTCGAGCAATTTTTGAGAGATGATATCTCACGATCTGTTTCGAGATTTTGCATGAAACTTCACAGTCTTGTTCTACGAAGTCAAGACTGTATGTCGGCAAATTTTCATGATATCAGGCTTGGTACTTGCGTGTCGGCATGGCTTCGGTGTATATAGAGGGAGATTACGGCGATTTTCTTCGCTCGATGATCTTCGACGATGATGGTTATACCCCCACTGGCCGAAAAGGTGCTCGCCAGGTAATGCACCTACAAGAACACATTTTGCAAACAGTATGAACCTTTCTCGTGGCCTTTTTTTTAAAACTAACCTTGTTTTATTTTTTTAGCTGCTGGTAGCGCTTAAAGGTGCCGCGCGTTCAATCATTTGTCTTGGAAAACGTGGCTACAGAGCGGTCGGGCATGCGATGTTGCACTTGGTTGCCCCATGCATTGAGGACCACGGCCACGAGGCAAAGCTGGTCACCATGCTACGAGACGCCGGAGAGAATATTGACTGGCGCGCAGTACAATCGAACGAGCCTGACGCGCCACCTGTTCTGAACAGTGAGATGCCACCGGAGCCCTCAGAGCAGCCAAACTGGGATTATCATCGTTGGGTACTGCGCATGGCCGGTTGGCATTCCTTCTTCCGTACCCCCCCTCCACCGCCAGCCACCCATGCGGCCGAGGATCCATGGAGTAGAGCAGTCGAGATGAGCCTAGAGGCCGAGCCATACGATGAGTTTACACCAGCTCTCAGAGCGCAGGACGGAGAACAACAATGGAATGACTGGCAGGGCCGAAATTTCAGTAGGGAAAATAGGGGTAGACCACCTCACCGATACACCCCTTCGCAGTACCGTTGATAGAGGGTTTTTTTGGTAGTTTTAGTCCAGTTTAGCTATGTTATCCTTTATTATGTTTTAGTTTAGTTTTGCAGTTTATTTTTTAGTGTAGTGTACTTTCGTTATGTTTTATTATGATATGGTTGGAGGTATGTTATATATTTTTATCATTTCATGGTATTATTTATTATGTTACACAACAACAAAAAATAACATCCAAAAAAAAATATATATATAAAACACAAAAAAAACTCAAAACATAATAAAATTAAGAACAACAGTACGATAAGTATAAATACGGTTTTAACATAGCAAAGCAACTTCAAAAATCATGAAAATTTGCCAACATGCAGTCTTGACTTCGTACAACAAGACTGTGAAGTTTCATGCAAAATCTCAAAACAGATCGTGAGATATCATCTCTCAAAAATTGCTCGAAATGCTGAAGTTGTGCGTCCGAGCCCTACTTTGCACCTCTGGTTAACATATCAAGGCATCTTCAAAAATCATGAAAATTTGCCGACATGCAGTCTTGACTTCGTAGAACAAGACTGTGAAGTTTCATGCAAAATCTCAAAACAGATCGTGAGATATCATCTCTCAAAAATTGCTCGAAATGCTGAAGTTGTGCGTCCGAGCCCTACTTTGCACCTCTGGTTAACATATCAAGACAACTTCAAAAATCATGAAAATTTGCCGACATGCAGTCTTGACTTCGTAGAACAAGACTGTGAAGTTTCATGCAAAATCTCGAAACAGATTGTGAGATATTATATCTCAAAAATTGCTCCAAATTCGGTTTGAAAAAGAATTAAAAAAAAAAAAAAATTCAAACCGTAAATAAAATTTACGGTTTGAAAAAGAATTCAAAAAAAAAAAAAATGAAACCGTAAATATTATTTACGGTTTGGGTATAAATTTAATTTTTTCAAAAACTTGGTTAATTATATTAAAATATATATTTTTTTGGGTAAAAATAAAAATCTCGGTCTTTCGGACGTAACAGATTTATACGTGTTGGTACCGATCAATACCAATTGTACTGAGAGGCGACCTGTCTATTCATTGCTTTTGGTGAAGTCAATGCCAAGTATTAAATTATAGGTCTCAAGGTCAGATTCTATGAGAGAGAGCCAAGAAGATAGAAAATTAACCATATAAACTTTGCACACCGCATTTACCAATGTGCAAGATTTTCCACTTTGATTGAAAAAAGAGCCTGACCAAATTTTCCGGTCTCCCAGATTGATACATTTTCATTTTTTCCTTCGCTTACAAGTTTGTAAGAAAAAATAGTACACGATAAAAGGTAAAAAAATGTTATTCTTCAAAAACAATTTTAACTGGTACATATTGGCAGCATAAAGCCGGCAGAGCTACTATTTCTCTTAGGGAATTTTTTATTTATAGAAATTATTATTAAATAATAAATGAAAACAAAAGGAGACCTTCATTTTTTTTATGCTGTAGATGGACCCGATTTTTTTTTCAGATCCAAACTCTGGTACTGAAATTTTTTCTCAAATCCAAAATGTTTTATTTTGTTTCAGAAAATACTCCAGCATTCTTTCTATTTCAGAAAAAAATTAACCATTCTTTCTGTTTCTAAAAATATCAGCTACTATTTCAGAAAAAATCCCAGTACCTTTTCTGTTTAAAAAAACTCGACCACCATTTCAGAAAAATATAAAAAAAAACACTTTGGATCTGAAAAAAATTTCAGTTCCAAAGTTTTCATTTATTATTTACAACACAATATGAAAACACGATTCTTTTTTGGATCCATCTATTACATCAAAAAATAAAGGTACTCTTTCTGTTTTCATTTATTATTTAATAATAATTTCTATAAATAAAAAATCCCTTTCTCTTAGGGCATGTTCCTGCCATTTTTACAATCGAGCCTACCACTTATTCAATCTAGTCCTTAATAGTATATTGAATCAAATTTTTTATTTGCAAATTAATCAGTCCCAATCATCTGTGAATTATTTTCTGAAATGTAGCAGAACAGTGAATGATTTGCAAATTAACAAAACAGTAAACCTTAAAAAAATACAGTAATGATTTCTGTCAAATAATCAATTGATAATATTATGACCATATCATTTGATACCAGACCTGACTTGCAGCAAATTAACCTCACTTGTTGATTTTCTGTCAAATTAATAATTTCTAAATAGAATATTCAACTATATATGCGACATATGTTGTAAAAGCCACTGTATTAGTCCTGTACCCTTCAAAATCATTCATCTTTTCTTTTTTTAAATCACAACAAACCACACATAAAGTGACACTAACTTATAAGTGTTTCCTAAAGAAACTGACATGATTCTTGTTCAAATATCAAATCGTATAATTAACAGATACAATATAGTGGATTATGCAATGAAATTAACAGATAAAAGTGAGGAGATTTCAACAAGTAGACTCTGTAGCAGTACTACAAGGGACAATGACTGAAAAGGTCATAGTATAGTTTTTATGAAATCAACAACAAATTTGTCTGTGGCATGCATCAATGAAATCAACAACATATTCGTTTATCAAGAAGTGATTGAGCAAATTAATTTCATAAATGAAAATACAACTACATATTGAGACAATCAATCAAACAAATGAAAAAAGATGAGGGAAAAGAAGAGGTGCTCTAACATGGGTACTTAATAGAGACATCCTGGACATTGCCGAATCAGAGACACTCACAGAAGACAAAGCTGTAACTTAGATGCTGTTAGACATAATGATTAGCAAATGGTTGTTAGGAACAGTGGCGAGGCCACATGGGGCCAGGGGTAGGCACTTGCCTACCCCTAGAAAAAAAAAATTCGTTTTGGACCGGGCTTTAGTTTTGGTTTGCCTACTCCTGGATTTTCGTTTTGCCTACTCCTGAATTTTCGTTTTGATACATAATACTTCTGGTCTTGTAAATAATGTATTACTAAGCTAAACCAGCCTATATCATGTCGGTACCAGCACTAAACTCAAGTTTAAATCAATTGGAAGCCTTACTGGTACAGCATAAGTACCAAAAGTAATCAAAAGCCTGTTGTCACAAATCAGTCAGTATAGTTTGACTCAAAATCCAAATCAAAAATTTGCTTGAATTCGAACCCGAACCCGAACCATGTTTCTTATATTTCTTGCTATTTTTTTAAATTGTGTCTTGAATCTGAACCTGAATCCGAACCCGTTAATTTATTCGAACCCGAACCCGATTTTTGCCTACCCCTGGCTCAAATCCTAGCCTCGCCACTGGTTAGGAAGTTAGTTACTGTAACAAACAGTTGAGTAGTTGTTAGGATGTTGATTGACTGTTAGAAATCTAATTAAAAGTCTAACCATAGTTAGTTGATGTAAACTAGAGGCTAGTCATTCCTTATAAATAGGGATCTCTGTACTTGTAAAAATCAATCAAGAATTAATAAAGATCTTGCATTCATCAAATTCTTATCTCCTCTGTTACAATTTCATTGCATGTAGAATCGCACGAGCTGCTTAGGATTGATCGAAACCATACAAGCTACATGAAGAACTGCACATTGGTCAGAGGGCTCATAGTAGAAGGGAAGTGAAGTGTTTTAGCGATAGAAGGAAGGATCAGGGTGGATCCAAGATTTTCGTCAGGAGGCAAAAAAATATCGAATCGGATTTAAATAGCTAATTAGATTTAAATTCATTAACTAATTGGGTACTCGATAAAAAATAATGTTTTAACTTATATTTTTCAATGCTTTGAATTATAATTTCTGATACTCTTAACTTATAATTCTAATTATCAATCAAAATTGAACAAATTTATTTCAATTTAACTCTAAATTTAATCCGAATTACAAATCAAACATCCAGAGGGGGGCAAAAAAATTTCAAGGGGAGCAAAATCAATCAGGACCGATAGATTTCCACTAAATCTCAAAATTCAGGGGGGTAACTGCCCCCCGGAACTACTTGGGTCCGCCCCTGAGAAGGATATCGATGGGAACATAAATGGCGCCGGTTTTTTTTTTTTCTTTCTCAAATGAACTCTCGTCAAATCTCACCATTTCTCACGGAAATTCACTGAGCCAAAATCTCCTGCCAAATACCTCAAACGAAATCATCTTCCGTCATTGTGTGTCCCAAAGAAAAGAATTTGTAGAATCATCAATTCCATTTCTAATTTAAAGCAAAAGAGCTCATTCCGACCACAGTGTTCATCGAATCGGACTCCGCTGCTTTTCTGAGAGAAAAGAAGGAGCCTCCTTTTCCGAATCTAATGATTCAAAATTTGTTGAGATTTGTGCATGAAAATGTTTCTTTATTGAGATATGCACCAGAAATTTTGAATTGTTGGATTCGGAAAATGAGACTCCTCCTTTTCTCTCGGAAAAGCAGCGGAGTCAGACTCGTGTTCATCATCATATAGTAAAATGCATGAAATATAGAGGAACTATAATTGTTCTCGAATTTTGTCCAAAAAAAAAATAATTAAATGTAGAATAATTAAATTATAAAATGATCTAATTTTATCAACAAATTTTATATATAATAAATTTAGAAACAAATAAATGAGAACAACAAACGAAAAAGTATGAATTATCCGATTAAAAATAAGTAAGAAACCTGTAAATAACTTTTTCTAATCAATGAAAATTGTAAGGTAGCATGTTGCCACCTTACCAAGGATAGACTCAGATGAAGAGAATGGGGTCAACTGACCCCATCTTTTTTTTTTTTGTATTTAGGTATGATTATCTGTAATTTAGAGTAAAATGTCATGGTATTGTATAATTGATCTCCATTCTCTATATAATTTTTTTATATAATTGATTCTCACTGTGTTTGACTCCTATAGTTCGAAAATCTGGCTCAGCTCTGGCACCTTACCCTAAAAATATAAGAAATAAAAAGTCAATAAGAAGAGATGAGCAAATTAAGCAGTTTTAAATTCAATTATTTTTATGAAGCATAAATATTAACTCAGAATGAGAAGATAAAGATATTGACAATACTATTTTAACTTCATGCAGTGACATGAATAATAGAGTCAAAATGAAATACATATAACTCCCGTAGTGCACGAAGCTAAAACAGCGCTGCCAATGAGAGCTAAACTCAAAGAAAGTCGGACAAAGGGGACAAAAATAAGAAGCCCATTCCAGTCGTGGGCTTTTGCTCTGTGGGACGAAACTGAAAATAAATCTAACAATTGGTAAAAGTGTTCCCTTGTGTTGGGCCGTAAATATTAAATAAGAAATGTGAAATTAAATTATTGTAAGTTCGGGCTGGCAGTGATTGCTGACAAAACCGTGGCTTTGGACCGAGATTGAGTAAATTAAAATAATCAACGGATGATTCAATTATTTAAAATTGGAAAATCCTTTAAAAAGGTTTTAACCAAAATGTGGACTAAATAGAAGTATGATGGGTATATCAGAAAATGATTATATCGGGAATGTCAAGAATTGTTTAGTTCTTGGCACTCTCTTGAGTCTTGAGGATGTTATTCAGTATGCTTCTATCACTATCTCGAGGAATATTAACGGTTGGATGAGGAAAAACATGAACAGATCAACGGTTGGATGAGAAAAAATACAGCTGATTTTCTCGCATTTGTGGTACCTGTACCTGGATTGTGTGTTTTTGCTAAAATTGATGTGAAATGAATGGTTATGTTATGTGTGTTGATCTTTAAAACAGCCGAGATTTTTATTAATACCCTAAAAAAAAAAATATATATTAAAAATGCCCTCTGTTTTCAAAATTTTTTGAAAATACCCTAACCGCCCAGTGAACAGGCGGTTCACTCTCCCTACCCAACCGCCCCTTCACTGGGCGGTTCTCCTACTCTACCCAACCGCCCAGTGGTTGGGCGGTCCGCTATAATTTTTTTTTTTCTGGCCTTAAGGCCGCTGGTTCTTCTCCCTCCCTCAAACCCTCCCCGCCCCCCCCCCTGTTCCGCCTACCCGACCCGAGCAGCCCCCCAGCGCCCCCCCCCCCCGACCACCCCCGCCCACCCCCGCCCACCCCCGGCCTCCCCTCTACCCGGCCACCCTACCCTCGGCCTCCCATTCCCCTCCCTCTTCCCGTTCTCTCCTCCTCTCTACCCGGCCGCCCCCCCCCTCCCCCACCCCGCCACCACCCCCTCCCCCTCCCCCACCGGCCACCCCTCTCTCCCTCTCTCGGCCACCCTCTCTCTCTCTCTCTCGGCCAACTTTCTCTCGATCGGATTTTTTCTGGTACGTTTACGTAAATTATTAATTTTTTTTTTGTAGAATTAAGCGGATTTAGTTTGTAAATTGAATTGCCGTATGCGGGTTGTTGATTTTCCCGACGCGATGAATTAAATTAGGGTTCTATAAATTAAATTAGGGTTTATAAATGAAATTAGGATTTATAAATTAAATTAGGGTTTATAAATTAGGGTTTATAAATTAAATTAGAGTTTAGGTTTTATAAATTATGGTTTATAATTTAGAGTTAGGATTTATAAATTAAATTAGGATTTATAAATTAAATTAGGGTTTATAAATTAAATTAGGGTTTATAAATTAAATTAGGGTTTAGGTTTTATAAATTAAATTAGGGTTTATAAATTAAATTAGGGTTTTGGTTTTATAAATTAAATTAGGGTTTATAAATTAGGGTTTATAAATTAAATTAGAGTTTAGGTTTTATAAATTAAATTATGGTTTATAAATTATGGTTTATAATTTAGAGTTAGGATTTATAAATTAAATTAGGATTTATAAATTAAATTAGGGTTTATAAATTAAATTAGGGTTTATAAATTAAATTAGGGTTTATAAATTAAATTAGGGTTTAGGTTTTATAAATTAAATTAGGGTTTATAAATTAGGGTTTATAAATTAAATTAGAGTTTATGTTTTATAAATTAAATTATGGTTTATAATTTAGAGTTAGGATTTATAAATTAAATTAGGATTTATAAATTAAATTAGGGTTTATAAATTGTGCACTGCAGATACTATGGAGAGGGGCGGTAGTTCGTCCAGTACAGAGGCTCCCAGTGCATCCGGTGCAGAGCCTCTCGGTGCAGACCACGCTACACATGCAGCTGATACATTCAGCCCTCTTCTGTGGATTCCACACATTCAGCACAGGGTCGCGCTCGCATCTACGGAGGTACGTTGTTTTTTAAGCAATTCAGTTCAAATTACAGATTTTTAATATGCCATATAGTAAGTCGCTCAGACTGAAATCATTGTTAAATACAGGACGAGACGATGTTGACCGTGAGACATCGCACCTCCGGGATACCGTACGTCGGTCATCCTCTGATGGAGCAGTGCATTATGCATCTCGGATTGTACCAGCTTGCTACCATGTCACAGGGTCAGATCGACCAGGCTCTGATGAGCGGGCTCGCGGAGAGATGGCGACCGGAGACTCATTCGTTCCACTTACCCTTTGGGGAGATGACCGTGACCTTAGCAGATGTGAGCGCTCTATGGGGTCTACGGATCGATGGTGAGCCTATCAGCGGTGTCTCCGACAGTCCACTCCATGTGGGGATGATACGGCGGCTTCTTGGGGTAGCGGATCCAAAGACGCTACAGAAGAAGAAGAAGAAGAAGGATGATGAGGAGTTTCGGTATTCGGGGTACTGCATTAGCCTAGCGGCGCTCCGTGATCACTTTTTTCTGCATCGGATCACAGCCGAGACCACTGATCTGGAGGCCGTCAGGAGGTAATAATTGAGAATCTTGAAATTAAAATATGTTACGAACTCAACAGTGAAAATCATTAAATTTATCTTTACTATTTTATATTTTTAGGTATGTGAGGGCCTTTGTGCTGGATCTCTGTGGCAGCGTCATGTTCGTGGACTCCAGCGGTGACTCGGTTCCGATTATGTTCCTCTCTCTGCTGACAGAAATTGAGAAGCCATCGAACTGGAACTGGGGCGGAGCTGTGATCGCCCACTTATACCGTAGCCTGTGCCATGCTTGCTTGGTAAGTTTTCACAAATATTTCGGAATTTAAATTACAATAATTAGGGTTCAATAATCACCAACACATTCACCTCATGTCCAAAATATAGGTGAAGAACAAGCAGATCCACGGACCGCTTCTTCTACTCCAGCAATGGTCGTGGTCTCATTTGCCGGTATGTCGGCCAGTTCGTCCGTCTCTTGTCCCTTACTTGAGGAGACAGGATGCCGAGAGATGTCCCGCGTACGGTGCCATATGGGGCGATCGACACACGTACGAGAACACGTGCAGGGGGAGAACTGTGGGGATTTCATATGTCCGGAGTCAGCTCCAGATGATTCACGAGAGCAGCGTCGACTGGTTCCCCTACCGGGAGTTCTACGAAAGGAACGCATTTTGTCGACTGACATTGGAGCAGAGGCATCTCTGGTTTTATCGGGGGCCATGTGTATGTTACTGGATTGTTGAGTACACGTATCCAGATCGCGTGACCCGACAGTTCCCAGAGCTTGGAGAGGCTGAGACCACCAAGTTGCACAAGTAAGTTACTTAATTGCTCTCCTATCGTTACTTGTTCAGTTCTGAACTTGATTAACATTCTTTTTTTAATTTAAATGTACTGCAGGACTAAACACAATAAGCCCAACGTCGACTGGAGCACGCGCCACGCAGAGCATATCATCCAAGCACAGTCTCCACAGTTCCACATGTGGCAGCCTCCTACGGCCGATGATGTCACACTGGGCGCAGGGCCTGGAGGATTGAGGTACTTAGTCTGGTACCAGAGGTGGGGCATGCCCTCGGTATACCTCACGGGTCATTGGGGTGAGACCCTTCGACGGAGGCTTTCTCGTGCAGGGTCGAGTGGTTATATGTCTTTCGGACCGATGCAGGCTCGCCAGGTAATTACTTACGAAACTAACATATTTAAAGCATTAAATGTTTATTTAGTTTTTCCTAAAGAATTAATAAATACACTTTGTGCAGATTCTTACCGGTATCAGAGGAGTGGCACACAGCTTGGTGTGCATGGCACGAGATGGTTGGCGAGCAGTGGGATGTACAATGCTCCAGCACACTGCTCCTATGGTGGAGGACTCCGGCTTTGACGGCCACCTCATTGGCATGTTGCATGACAGTGGGGAGAACATAAACTGGCGCGAGATACAGCCCACACCACTAGATCCGGATCAGCCCAGAGTCGCTATATACGGTGATGAGATGCCGCCACCTCCTCCAGGTAATTTGATTTTGTCGTACACAGTCATTTCTCGGTACAAAAACTATTCTAATTAATTTGTCTTCAATTATGCAGTGGATGAATCAGGTTGGGGCTTCCACGAATGGGTGTTGAATAACAATGCGTGGAGCGCTTACTACAATGAGTATGGAGTCCCGGTGCAGGTTGGACAGGTAGCAAAAATTTATTATTTATTCAACTTACTACTTATTTGTATGTAGCAAAACTAACATTGTTTCCATTAAGGGTGGAGCTCCCCCACGACATTCCACTCCGGAGTTCACTATGGACGACTTTATGGGAGATTATGCCGGGGATGAGAGACGGAGCCTCCACATGCCACGATATCCGGAGGCCAGCGGGAGTGGAGCACAGCATGCAGATGCCTATGCATCTGCTATATTTGGCACACCGCCTCCTCCGCCTACGTATTCATCGACCTGGGAGCCATGGGAGGTGCCTACCATGCCGCCTATCCCCCCACTGGTGGAGGATCCGTGGGCCGATGCGGATACAGCCGCACAGGAGGAGGAGGTTCACGTCAGGCGTGTACAGCCGCCTAGGGACCGTCATCCACCTCGTAGGTTGGATCTCTCTGGTCGTCGCCCTCGCCCTCGACGTTAGGTTTTTTTATGTTTTGTAGTTTGATAGGTTACTACTATTATGTATTCGGTCTGGACTGTTTTGCATGAGTTGTGGACATTTATTTTACGTAGTTTGGATTTTTTTTTTTTTTACTTCCGATTTAGATTACATATTTTTCACTGTTTATCACGTTAGCCAAATCGACAATCATTACAACAGCCGTATAACCGCATCAAAACTCAACTCACTTTTATTGAAAATTACAATAAAAAAAATTAAGCACTTTCCTTCATTTTTATATAAAATCTACAATAATAAAATATATATCAATATATATTTCCTTACAATAATATATATCTTAGTAAACCAAAATATATCTTAAACAATATATACATCTTAAAAAAAAATATACCAATATGTATTTCCTTATAAATATATATATCTTAAAAAAATATATATATATATCTTAACATGAAGGAAAAATATATATCTTAACAATATATATATCTTAAAAAAGAAAAATATATCTAAACAATATATACATCTTAAAATATATATATATATATATATATATCAATATACATTTCCTTATAAAAATATATAAAATCTGAATAAAAAAAATAAAAAACTGAACCGCCCCATCTCTGGGCGGTTTTCTGGAGGAGGTGGACCGCCCAGAAATAGGGCGGTTTTCTGCCATCAGTGGACCGCCCCATTATGGGGCGGTTAGGGCATTTTTAAAATTTTTTGAAAACAGAGGGCATTTTTAATATTTTTTTTTTTTAAAGGGTATTAATAAAAATCTCGGTTAAAACAGAGTGCCGTGGGATGGGATGGTTATATTATGAGAAGTATTACTTTTTGTTTTTAGGATTTTGAGTTTTGGGTACATGCCAATGATGGATTTGTGTGAAAACTAAAACTAGCTACTACCTAACTAATGGAAAACCTAGCTACTACCTAACTAATGGAAAACCTAGCTACTACCTAACTAATGGATCAGTTAGCTAGATTTAGTAGCTAGCTTGTGATGATGGGTGTGTGTTGTTGAGACAAAAATGGGCACCCAGGGGGTTTCTTTAGATTGGGGCTTTGCTTTTGATATCTTTTTTTTTTTTTTTGAAAGCTTGGTAGAGACTACTAAGATTGAATTAATAAGAGTATTTACAATCACAATTCCTACATTATTACATCAATTGCTATTGTATAGTATCAATGCCCCTGTTTACATCTTCCCTCTGCCTTCCACAATATCGCAACCACAGCTGTGCATCTTCTCTTGCTCTGTTCGCCACTAGCCACGCCGGCAGTTTGACTTGCACAAGTGTCTGTAATAGTATACTTTAGGAGTCATATATAGCCCAAGCAATATATGGGCTGTTGACAGTTTTTTTTTTTTAATGTAGTAGAAAGAAAATGATTATATATACTGGGAGTAAAACTACGGTGTTTTTCAGCTCAACGAGTTCTTGGTGAGCTTAACTTCAAAATATATTGGATTGACTTGAAATGACAAATACAGATCGACCAAAGTATATTTCATCAGTTAGAATACATGGGTCAAATTGCTTTAAGAAAATGAATGGTTAATAAATTAAAATATATACCTTCTCATACGATTAAATTTGACAATAATTAATAGTTAATTCAACGATTAAAAATGCTTCATGACATGAATATTTTAAAAGTCTTGATGACATGAAATACTTTAAAAGTCTTAATATCCAATTATCTATATGGAATATCAATTTGAATACTGGTAAATAAATTTGATCTTAGATAAACTGTCAGTGGTGGAGTCAGATTAGGCACAATTAACAAAACCAATTACCAGATGAATTTTGTAGAGAAAAAGCATACATCATATGTATTTTGTACTTTGACAATAAAATGTGTTCCAAGCCTTCTTCATCGACCTCACCGGTATGGCAATTCGACAACTGTGAACCATGCAATAATTTTATAAGATAGAGTGCAAAGTTTTCATTTGATCAGAACAGCTGCCAATGTGAACTGGAATGAGACTTGCGGTAGAAATTCAGGACAATCTTCACTGGAATCAACTGCTTTGTATAACATCGGATTTCTCCCGACACATCCTCGATCCACTATCTTTAGAAGATGTTGTTTCAGTGCTATATTTTGACCCTTCTAACGCTTACTGTCATATTTTTAAGTATATCTTATCAGATTTTGTGCACATTTTAAGCAACAGCTAGTTACCAAACCTGGACTAGTAAGCTACTGACACGAGAAAAGAACATATAAAAGATTCTAAGAGAACGAATAATGGGGAAGTTCATGCTTTTCCATTAAAGGAAGTACTGACAAATGCAATCCAATCATTGATTATTTATTTCGACACACCCATTAATGCTAAATATCTACGTACAATTCTCACAACACTAAAACAATTTAACTTTTTAAGGAGTGGTTTATTATTCAGGCATATCTGATAACTTAAATTATTGATTTTGTATCTAAAATACTACAAAATAATACGATAAAATAATATGATATAACTTATTTTGATGATATGTTGAATTTAAGCGCCAGTAAAATAAGGGTATTAATTTATTGACAACAAATTAGTTTGAAAATCAAAATAACTTAGAAATAACTGATGGAAATGTTCTACGGGCCAAGTTATTTTGGACTGAATTAATAATTTAATTTCTAAAATTAAATATGGGTTGAGTCTTATTGGGAAGCATTGATTATGGGTCTGAAATTTTTATCTCTGATCTGATCTGATTCATCTTGATAGGTATCTCTAATTAGGGAATTCGGATCCAGTGAAGTAACTCAACTTTTGGATTTTAGATCAGGACCGTCCGATTCGAATCCGCGAAAATCCATCCCCGAAGTGAGCGCACACATCCCGATGACAAATTCGAATCCCGAGACGATCCTGAGCGACGAATTCAAATTGGTCTCGATCCAAAACCCAAAGATTGGGTTACTTTAGGGGATCCGGACTCCTAATTAGGTGTGATCTGAATAGGTGTGATGTATTATACATACATGTACTGTTCAGTATCGGATAGAACTAAGAACTCTCAGTTTCATATTAGATAGAAAAGGATAGAGAAACAAAACTTCGATTTTATTGGATTAGACCGAAAATTAGATTTGTCTGAGTTCGCATCACTATAGAAACTGAGAGAGAGAGAAAGACAAGAAGAGATTGTTAGTCGGCGCTAGCACTCTGACTCGCAGTTGTTTATTAATATGTATGTGTGGATACCGGTAGACACGTGGTTGTTGTTGTTGTTGTTGCGTGGATCCGACACAAGGTGTACGAAGTGAAGAGGATTACGGCTAGAGCTTGAAGTTTTCGCTGCGGATCTAGTGCTATTTATCTTGAAATTAATTTTAATACAAAAATTTGGATTTTCAGATAATGAACCATTAATGAACTGAATTAAATTGTTGCATTTATGACTACTCAAATTTCTTAATATGTAACACGTGGTAATTTATATAATTTATCCGAAAATTATCATAGAATTGTTTACAAAATTTTAAAACTCAAGGATCTATATTTAAAAATTGTTAACTTTTATTAAAAGAATGATGAGGTGGCACCATTGCCCTCGGCCGCTGCATGGTAAGGGTATAAGCCCAACCGACCTCCTCTCTCTCTCCTTTCTAAATTCATGAGAGGAAAAAAAATAACGGAAGATGAAAAAAAAAAGAGAAGAGTAAAAAAAGAAATATTTTGTAAATATGGATTATTGTTTGATGGTATATTCGATTGAAATTCTGATTACGTCGGATTGATTCTGAACAATCTTTGTAATTCAAATTGGATTTCTAAATTGATCGTTATCAGGTAACTGAACTTCTCTATAATTTGTGTCTTTGATTTTTATAGTTGAATTGAATATTTGAATTGGGTATTAGATTATAAAGCATATTTAACGGGATAGCGGATCTGAGAGGTTCGAATTTGATTTGTGAAATGATATGATTGTATATTATGAGAATTTGTGAAATGAAATGATTGTGTGAAATGAAATGATATGGATATTGTGTGACTTGTTTTACTGATAATCTAAACCCCTGGTGCTATCTTTGGTTAAATATGCATGTATAATTTGATGTGAATTTGTATGAATTAATCCAGTCAGTTTGAACCATTGTTTAATTAAACCAATTATAAATAAGCGTGTCGTTAAATAATCGGCTATTGGGCTTTGTAGCTGACTCTGTATTGTTTTTGCTTGTTATTTTTGTTGCAACGTAGGTTGACAGGATAAAGAATGGATGCGAGGGTGCCTCTCTTAAATTACGAAACATTACATAATTTTACAATTGTATGAAAATTGATGCACAACTAATATATAAGGAAAAGAATATGTTTTAATTTTTTTTCGATTTATTAAATTATTTTTGACAAAATTATTTGAGAAGACATTATTATTAAAATTGTAAAAAAATTTAAACCATAAAACAAATCAATATTGCAGTAATGGATCAATGATGAAGTGAAATTTGAAAATATCAAGGTTCTAAATAGCGTTTATAGCGTCGTAGCGGGAAGGCTAAAAAAAAGCTATAACGAATAGTGTCGCTATAGCGGAAGCTATTCCAAATAGCGTTTTTTTTTTTTTACATTTCGTATATTCAATATTTGTACTAAATATCAACATTATCTAAAGTCTCATAGAACAATAAATAACATCAAAGTAATTAAGAAATTATAATATTCATATTGAACCCGTACAAAGTCCAAATTGCGGTTCAAAATATCCATAGTAATATCGTAAATTATCGATTTTTCCTATTAAAAATCTCTTAAGCATCATGATTCATGACATAATCTATTTTTTTTTCTATTCAAATTTTAATTTCGGTTTGGACTTTTTTTCTATTCAAATTTCAATTTCTATTCCCAATTTCAAATTGATTTATTTGTAGCAAGTAGCAACAAATTCAATTTCGGTTTGAGATTTTTTTTATCTTTATTTAAAATCCATATAAATTGCTTAAAAATAATAATAAAAAAAACCCATATTGTATAGCGCAAATAGCGGAAAGAGCGGACCGCTATAGCGCTGTAGCGGCCGTAGCGCAAATAGCGCATTTTGATGTCACAGCGTATAGCGCCGCTATAGCGCGCTATTTAAAACACTAGAAAATATAGATATATGGCATGTCCCATATGACTTTCTGTGCTGTACAACCGACTTACCGACATGATTAAAATGTAACGAACTCCCAGCAGATCTCATCTTCTGCAAGGACCCTCGATCTATAGTCCCCTTTAATTAAGTCACATTTAATTAATGTGACAATGATCCTCCTACTCACTATTGTGTGGCGTGATAAAACTTTGTTTTCTGGTTTCCTAAAATTGTCCAATTTAAGCTTGATGTCTTCAGCCAAACAAGAAAATCTTCTGCGAGAAGATGGTTTTCATGGTTATTTAGTAATTTTTGTTTCTGAGTTTCTTCTGTAGGTCTATTTAGACAGCTTCTCATTAATTATATCTCCTTTCAAACGAATTTGGATCACCTGTAGTAACTCAAATTTTGAGTTTAGATTTGAACTGTTCAATTAATGGAAGTAAATCTGCTGAAATTCTTAACTGGATTTTAGGACGTGTGATCCACTCTCCTTTTCTCTCTCTCCTCACGAAGAGTGAGGAGAGAGAATTACAGGGTCATGAAATCAAGATTTTCAGCTGATCTGAATTTCCAATTTTGACAATTCATTTCTAAATTCAAAATTTGAGTTACTTTAAGACCAGGAGAAATTCGAATTCGTATACAACATGGTACCGGACCATGTAGAATGAAATCTGAGTCGTCTGTTTTATTTTTGCGCAAACCCTCCGATAATTCAAATAGAGTTCGTACTTTGAAGTGATTTTGACTCGGCAGAATACATTATATGTTGTCTAGTACCACGGAGGATACTTGCATGGAAAATTCAGGCAGATGGGACAGATAAGTGCTTTTGAATTCATATAGTTTGTATTAACTCAAAATTTGAGTTAATGTAGAATGCATCTGAACCATCCGATCAATATTGGCACAAATATTAAAGGAGTTTCATACATTCTATCTTGGACCGAATTAGTTCAAATATCTGGCCCGGATTCTAATCGGATGGCCAAGATACATTAACTCAAATTCTAAGTTAATGCAGAGGATACAGGTTCGGTGCTCTCCATTGAAAAAACTCTCAGATGTTGTTATGTGTGATCAGTAATGCACGCTCTGGAATTAACAACAAATTTAACGAAGTGAATCAGTATGGAAAATGGTGCAGCCTAACATGCAGCGAGCAACAAAATAGAATACGACGGGTTATACAGCATAGTGACAAACAAATAGTTTGGGTTCAATTCGGCGGGGTGAAAAATTCGTAATTAGAATAAATTCGGGAATGATTCGATACAACAATGAAGCAAAAAAAAAAAAAAAATAGTTTTATTTGAAGTTCAGTTCGAAAACATAAAAAAGAAATACGAATTATTCGTAAATATTGTTACTATGTTATATAGGAATTCAGAGTAGGTCCGATATCCATCAGACCTACTTTGGTTCGATGGGTGTTATGACCATCCATCAGCATCAAGATTCGTGCACTCTGCATTAAAATACGTGTGATTCTGTATCAATTTCCGTGTGCACAGATTTAATACTAATAGTACGGTACTAGAGTTAATTGAACATATCTCGTTATATAGAAACATGAAGGACGCTAGAAAAGATTCTGTGTGCATTGGATCACGACAAAAGTAAAGAAGGTGCACATGGCGGGGCCCACTTGTGTCCTCCTCCACAATTCTTAACTGGAGTCACTGAAGAACAGAACAGGATGCAATATGAACTGTCTGATGGACGGGGCCGGAGGATTTGTAAAATCTTACAGCCGTCCGATCTGTTCAAAATTAACTTCCTTTTCTTTTCATTATTTTGCCAGATAATGACAGTTACGTCGATTGTGTTATTGAACATGTCTAGCAGAACATTTTTCGGGTCCATTTTATTTTTGAGTAGGGTTCCAATGCCTCATCTCCTCATACCTCATCCATACCTCATGTTATATATCTCTATTTTCAAAGTCTAAACTATCAATCCGACCGTTCAACATGATATTCATACTAAAATATGCTTGGGGATGAAATTTTATAATTTTTGCAATTTTTTTACTATTTTTTAAGATAGGTACAAAATCACTGTATCTGGACCATTCAAAAAACAGTGATTTTGTACCTATCTTAAAAAATAGTAAAAAAATTGCAAAAATTATAAAATTTCATCCCCAAGCATATTTTAGTATGAATATCATGTTGAACGGTCGGATCGATAATTTAGACTTTGCAAATGGAGATATATAACATGAGGTATGGATGAGGTATGAGGAGATGAGGCATTGGAACCCTCCTCTTTATTTTTTCCGCTGGCCCATTTTGTTTTGTGGATTTCGCAGAATATCCTGGCGTCAGGCGACCTTGCACCGACCGTATTGTTGTTACAATTCTGACGAGTAAATTATTTTTACCGAGATAGGAGTAGGTCCGATGGGCATCGGATCTACTTTTAGGTTCAATTAACTCTAGCACCGTACGATTAGCATTAAATCTGTGCGCACGAAAATTGATACAGACTCGCACGAGTTTTGATACAGAGTGCACGAATCTTGATGCTGATCGTATGGTCATCACACCCATCGAACCAAAGTAGGTCCGATGGGCATCGGACCTACTCTGAATTCATTTTTACCGTTTCACACATTGAACCGTTAGCCAAAATATAAGTTCCTACAGTAAGTTTATTCCAAAACTTTCAACAGACGAACTATTATTACGTAATAAATAAATAATTCTGTAAATAACATCAATCCAAATTTTATGTTTTTTTTCTTCACAAGTTTTTCAGAAAGAGGTGAATTTTCTGTATACATCTTACAGCTATAGTTTTTACAATGCATTTTAACTTCCGAATTATAAAATTAATTTATGTCCATAAAATAACAAATGAGCCGAAGTTAGACTTGGAATATTGTAGTAATAATAATATGTTTTGATGATGATGATGATAATAGTAATAATACTAATGATGATGCTTATGTATAAATGTACAAAGTATTGTATTTTTTTTAAAAATTTGAGATCAAAGGACGCAACTGTTTTTAATATTCACTAGAAATTCTTCATCTGAATTTCAAATCATTGTATTTACTTGTTACAATATGTACAATCTAATTTACAATAGTTGCGGTTTATACAAAATATAGGGACACCACTCCCATTCTCTCTATCTCTCTCTATATATAGAGAGAGAGAGTTGGACTAGGTACTTTGCGAAGTAAAGTGAGTGTTTTACTTCACGTCTATATCTTCAATTTTAAAGTTCAAAACGTCGATCCGAACCGTTCAAGTTGATCTCCATATTAAATTGTGATTGGAGACCAAATTTTACATTTTTTTAGAAATTTTTTACTATTTTTTGGAATTTTTTAAAATCACTGTTTTTCAGAAAATCGTGGACCATAAAAAATCAGTGATTCTAAAAAATTCCAAAAAAATAGTAAAAAATTTCTAAAATTGTAAAATTTGGTGTCCGAGCACAATTTAATATGGAGATTAACTTGAACGGTTCGGATCGACATTTTGAACTTTGAAATTGAAAATATAGACGTGAAGTAAAACACTCGCTTTACTTCGCGAAGTAACGTAGCCCAACTCTCTCTGTTTTTTTTTTAAAACATAGCCGAACTCTCTCTCTCTCTCTCTATAAATATAGAGAGAGAGATGGACTAGGGTGAGCCATGGAGTAAAACAAGTTTTTACTCCATTTTGAAAATCCAAACAACCGATCCAAACCGCTCAACATGATCTCCATATTGAAATGTGCTTGGAGACCAAATTTTACATTTTTTGGATTTTTTTTACTATATATTAAGCCACTTTGAAAATCGCTGATCCACTGGTTCAGAATTTTTTATTGTTTTACTATTCACCCGGATAAGCGATTTTCAAAGTGGCTTAATAAATAGTAAAAAAATTCCAAAAAATGTAAAATTTGGTCTCCAAGCACATTTCAATATGGAGATCATGTTGAGCGGTTCAGACTGGTTGTTTGGATTTTCAAAATGAAAATATTGCGTGGAGTAAAAACTTGTTGTACTCCACGGCTCACCCTAGTCCATATATATATATAGAGAGAGAGAGAGAGAGAGAGAGAGTGTGGCTAATATCAAAACGTTTGCACCAAGACCTCGTGCAACCAAGTCGTTTTCGAATTTTCAAAGTCCAAACGGTCGATCTAAACCGTTAGATGTGATCTCTATATTAAAATCTGCTTGGAGACCAAATTTTACATTTTTTGGAATTTTTTTACTATTTATTAAGCCACTTTGAAAATTGCTGATCACATGGTCCAGAATTTGGTTGCACTGTTTTTACTGTTCATCCAGATCAGCAATTTTCAAAGTGGCTTAATAAATAGTAAAAAAATTCCAAAAAATGTAAAATTTGGTCTCCAAGCAGATTTTAATATAGATTGAACATCTAACGGTTTGGATCGACTGTTTGTACTTTGAAAATTCGAAAATAACTTGATTGCACGAGGACCTTGGTGCAAACGTTTTGATATTAGCCCCACTCTCTCTATATATATTTGATAATTCAACATCTTGGTGATTCAGACACCTGCTCTTCCTTTAGCCTGATAAAACTTCTATAAATACCACCTCACTTCTCTGACTTATCTCCATCAAATTCCGGTAGAGAATCATCCTCACACAATGGCGTCTTCCTCTTATTACTTCTTCCTATTTCTAATTTTCGGTGTAGCTGCTTTCACTGTCCCGGTTTCGGCATATCATAAACCAGAAGGCCGCAAACTTGCCCACCACGGCCATGGCCGTATCACCGCTGAATACATCCCAGAGCCTAAAACAAAGCCGGGTCCGGTTACTGAGCCTAAACCAAAGCCAGGTACTGAACCGAAACCAAAGCCCGAGCCTAAACCAGAGCCTAAGCCCGAGCCTCAACCAGAGCCTAAGCCCGAGCCTAAACCAGAGCCTAAACCAGAGCCTAAGCCCGAGCCTAAACCAGAGCCTAAGGCAGAACCTAAACCGAAGCCAGGTACTGAACCGAAACCAAAGCCTAAACCAGAGCCTAAGCCCGAGCCTAAACCAGAGCCTAAACCAGAGCCTAAGCCCGAGCCTAAACCAGAGCCTAAACCAGAGCCTAAACCAGAGCCTAAGCCCGAGCCTAAACCAGAGCCTAAACCAGAGCCTAAGCCCGAGCCTAAACCAGAGCCTAAACCGAAGCCAGGTACTGAACCGAAACCAAAGCCTAAACCAGAGCCTAAGCCCGAGCCTAAACCAGAGCCTAAGCCCGAGCCTAAGCCCGAGCCTAAACCAGAGCCTAAGCCAGAGACTAAACCGAAACCTAAACCGAAGCCTGGACCGGTTCCTGAGCCTAAACCAAAGCCGCCACATTATCCGCCAACAGCTAATTAATTAGAGGCAGTCATGCTCAATGTGTATTAGTATTTGGAGTAATTATCTCAAAATAAATGGCACCTTTGGTGCTTGAATTTAGTGTGTACGTACGTATGATTCTAAGGTGGCATTTGTCACTTTTTTTTGTCATTTTAAGTATGATTCTACTTGTAACACTGCTGTTATTTTTTCGTGAAGAAAATGCTGGTACAGCTTGATAACTCTATAGCTACTAACACATTGTTGTTTACTAAAAAATTGTGGCCGAGCAAAACTGACAGTTCAGCTAATTTAAAGAATATCTAATCTGATAGCGAAATTTACAAAATCAAATCTAGCCTATCATACTCTATCACCTGTTAACTTTTACCCACATATAGTTAAGGTAGCAATGCGCCCTGTTCTGTCGGTGCCGTACGGCCTTAATTATCGGAAGGAAACCTCAAACAAATGTGCTCTGGACCGAAAGCGAGAAAACGGAAAGCGCTAGGCGTCTATATCACTAGCAACAAAAGTTGGTAATGTGTGCGTTTCCATTGACACAGCATATATGAGAAATACATAGTAATAAATATGATAAAAGTTACTCAAGAAATGAAGTATGAATTTATCTTTTATCTCTCTCTTGTTTAAGAGCTTAATCAGAGCTATAATGCCAGATTTCTTTTGAAGTTTAATTAAGGAACAAATCCTTGTATTACTTCTCTTGCGCTCTTATAGTGATATTTCTATTATTTTCTAAAGGAAAAAAAAAAAAAAAAGTAGAAAGGAACTGATAATATACATGCTAATCAACTAACATTTTGGAGCAAGAATCAGTCTTTAGTTTGGTCTTTAGAAGCTAGACCTCCATCTTATAGTCAAATGGTTATTTTCCTTTTCTTTTTTATATTTTTCCTCCAGTTTTTACAAGAGAATGAAAGAGAAGAGGAGGAAGTGAGGAACTTGACCAAAATTGGGGCCGGGAAATAGATCTAGAGATACAGCAGAGTAAATTTATTTCAATGTCCTTGTCGATCAGTAAATTCTGCACCGACGGAATCATAACTTTCCAGTTACCATCCATGTAAATTTTAGCGGAGTTAGACTATGTTAATATGCATATTACGAATCGATCCGTACTATGAATTCATATATATAGTTTCAAAGTTCAAATAGTTGATCCGGACCGTTAAACATTATCATCATATGAAAATGTTTTTGGAGAGCAAAATTTTACATTTTCAATTGTTTTTGTTATTTTTCTAAATATAAGTAGAAAATTACTTGATTTAAAATTTTGTACTTATCTAAAAATAATAATAGAAACATTCCCCAAAAAAAAAATAATTAAATTTAGTTGAGACAAGGTCCTAGCATTTGTAATGCATAACCATTTGCGAATTAGAAATAAGTTTTTGCTTGAGAGTTGAGATGCTCTCCTCTGACACTATGTTAAATAGCGTATTAGTTTAATTTAGATCTATTTGAATCACTTTGATTCGTATTTAGTAATCATTTTCAGCTGAAATAGCCGTGCAATTCTGCATTTGAATGCTTTACACACGCAAAGCATTCAAATGGTATATAAAAATTCCGTCACCTTTTGCAATATGGAATTTTTTTGAGTAAAAATAAAAAATGAAGATCCTATATATTTACTTGTATTAAAATGTGTTACAAAAGTTTTGTAACAGAGTTCAGTAAACAGAAGGTTAGCTCAATGTTGTTGAGCTTTTAAAAATAAATTGCCAAAGAAAAAATAAACTGCCAGATAAGAAAAAAAAATTGAACTAAAAGAAAAAATAAACTGAAAGCATATTGTATCTTCACTGCTCTTCAACTTGCGCCACCAATCTCAAATGTCATTCTTATTAGAGTCTCGGAATATCATATCACAACTTTCCCTTCACAAAACAAAATGTGAGATTAACAAAATTGACATTTCCTTCAATGTATATTCCATGTCAATGATGACAGAAATCGCATCTCCACTGTGAAGGATTGTAGCATGAGGCATTCTGACATCTAAAGAGCAGTGCCACTCTTCTGTACAAGCTTCTTGCCATTAGACAGTGACGACAGTCATTGAATAAATGTTTTGTCGATTTAGAATTGTTTCTACACATGGTATACCAATTCAGAAGGCACCATCCTTTCTTGATCAAATTCTCAATTGTTAATTTATTTTAATAATCATAACTAAAAAAATAAAATTTACTGAACCAATTTGAATAATTGATTTTTTACAAAAACCATAAGTACCGAATAGACTATTTGGTACATTTAAGGAGATAATGAGTAGCCTATTTGGTACACCCCCATGCCACAATTTTTTCAAACCGAATACCGAATAAAAGAGTAAAATTGAGGTGTACCGAATAGGATATTCGGTACTTATGATTTTTTTGTAAAAATTCAAGTACTCAAGTTGGTTCAGTAAATTTTACTTTTTAATTATGGTTAGTAAAAAAAGTCTTACAATATTTGGAGATATTAAAATGCTTTACACACGTAAGAAACATATAATATAACAATTTAAACATTTTATGTTGTTACTTAATTTTAAAAAATGAAAATATTTCCCTCTATTCAATAATTTATCATTTTTTAATAATTGAACCTGAAGTATACACTCAAAAAAAAAAATTAACGAAAATTTTCTAAATATACAGGATAGAAATTATAATATGCTTATGAATATCAGTACCGATATTGTAATTAAGGTACACTTGGATATAATTTATATGTCCATATATTCACATTGGAAGATATCTCATTATATTTATAATTTTGAAGAATTGATAAAACTTAATTGCACTAGTGCAGATTTCACATGATTGTACACAGTTATTCAACTGTGGCTACGCACAGCGTGTATGAAAGTGCTGGTATATTGTACACGGCTGTAGAACCGTGCAAGTTTATTCAAAAACAATGTCAATTTTTTTGCAAAACATCATACATGTTTATTTAAATTAAAACCGTGTATGATTCATATTAAAAAAAAATACATTTTTTTGAAGGGAAAAAAATACATTTACCCTAGATCTGAATTCATACCAAAAACACTACATTTTTAAAATGCGAAAAACTATGAATTTAAACACAACACATACCAAAAACACTACATTTACAGATATAAACAACATTTACAATTATATTACACAAATTGTTTATTACATGAACAACATCTGACTAAAAAAATAAAAATATAACAAAAAAAAACTTTAGATTGAGACTTCATACATTTACATGAACAACGCCTAAGAAAAAAAAATATGATAAATGAGTACAACATCGAAAATTAGAAAGAAAAAAAATTAATTAGAAATTTCAACTCAAGTTTTGAGGTTCTTCCCTTTATTTTTTGGCCCTAAAAACACAATTCCGAGATGAAGCAAACAAATGGTTGTAGATCTCCTCGCGAGCTTTTCAAATTGGGGTTGACTGCTGAAATCAGACACTTGAGCAAAAAGTTACATTTGTTTGAATTTCTTTATCTCTAATCGCCATCTCAATGAAAATATTGCCTTATTTGCCTTACTCCTCACCCTAGCCTACCTATTTAGAAGATGTGCCTTAGAGAAATACACGTACATGAAAGAGATATTTTAGAATGATAGAAATGTTTTAGAAAAAGTAAATAGAGATGTATTATGACACGAAGACATGAAAATTTTTGTGCTTCTTTCATCACATACATATCATACAATAAAATCATGTATGATTACAAGCAGAATTTTTTTCGAAAAATTATGCAGAACATTCATGCATAATTGGTAGAAAGAAAACAGTGTATGATTACAAGCAAGATTTTTTTTGAAAAATTCTTTGGAGGATTCATAAACGGTTGTTATAAAGAAAACCTATAGAATTGTTGGAACTCACTTATACACGGTTAACCACCATAGTGTACAATTGTTACCAATTGTACATGGTTGCTTACTAAAGAACCATGTATAAATATTGGAGCATATTAATATACTGTTCTATTTTAATTAACCGTGTATATATTAAAGTTGGAGTTAATTTTGGAACATGCGCCTTCTTGCTTTACACATATTTAATAGATTATGATATACCGTATATAATTTATAATTAGTGTTTTTATAAGGGCCTGTTCGGCTGCAGTGTATGCTGGAGAATGGGTACAGGAAAGCAAAATTTTTGAACTGATTTTTACTGTTCAAGTGGAAAAAAAAAATTCATTCTGAGTGAATTTTTTTTTTCCCACACAAACAGTGAATGCCGAACAGGCCCTAATAGTGTTAGTATCCATCTCCATTTTGCTGCTAACAAAAAGGTTCTAATAAATTTGAGCAATGTATGGGGAATCTATATCCAGAATTTCACATGAACCTTTTAGTTCCAATCATGTTATATTTATAATAGGAGAGATTCGTGTTAAATTGAGAGTACAATAAGAATGAACAATCCAGATTTTTGAACTGATTTTTACTGATTTTTAATTTAACACGAATCTCTCCTATTATAAATATAACATGATTGGAACTAAATCTGGATTGTTCATTCTTATTGTACCCTCAGGTAGAGTGGGAAAAATGGCACGCCGGAGCCGGCTCCGTCACGGAACGGCACGGCATGCGTGTTGGTCACGTGCCGTGACTTGCGTATCCCGTGCCGTGACCATTCGCGTGCCGTGACCAATTGTTGGCAAAGAAGACACGGCACGGAAATTGTCTTGGTCATGGCACGGCATGGCATGGAACACGGAAACGGCATGGCACGGGACACGCGAGTCACGGAACGGAAGACACGCCAGTCACGGCAGTCACGACAGTCACGGCAGTAGCGAAGCAATACACCAACATACCTTCCTGTAAGGTATAATTTTATTTTAATTAAAATATTTACATTTAAATTTCAATTAAAACATTTGAATTTTAAGAATCGTTTCATATATTTTTTTTAAACGTTAAATGCAATCAAACTTGACTAACGCGCGTTTGGTCACGGTACGAATTAGTCACGGCACGACTTAGTCACGACACACGAGTCACGGCGTGACTCGCGTGCCGTGACCACCCCTCGTAAATTTTGTCACGGCACGGCACGGCACTTGAAAAATTTACTTGGTCACGGCACGGCACGGCACGGCACGTTTTTCCCACTCTACCCTCAGGAACCTGAGGAGATACAGATCCTTGTATAGAAATATAGGACACATAGTTGCGTATGTAATTTTAAAATATTAATAAGAGGTTTATTTAATTAGCAAAAGTCAGAACAAACAGCAGAAGAAAAATAGCAAGGGACAACCTACGAAGTTCAGTTCCACTCCTCACATATATGGGTAGCAGCAGCATGCAGGGGCGGAACTAGAAAATTTAGTTAGAGAGAGCTAAAATTTAAAATGTAAAAATATTAATTTGTAGTTAGTAAAACTTGAACTCAAGATCTCTCAAGAACAAAATAGAGTTTTAACCACTAGACTACAAGTACACATCTAACTTTTTATGAGAGGACTTAAATTACATAAAAACTCTAAAGAAATAAAAAATCAATTAAATTATATGTTGATTAAAAATTTCAAATTCATAAAGTGGCTTAGCACCCGTGGACATAGTGTAGATCGGACATTTTTTATTGGTAGAAATTAATAGAAAAGAAGAGAGAGAAATAGAAAGAGTACATTAGTTATTATATTGGTAGAAAGATCGGTAAAATTCTTACCGATTCAAAAACCAGTTTGTTTTTTTTCCTTTCATTTTTTTCTAGTAAAATATAATTTTTTATAAAAATAGATATAGTATCTTAAAATTTAGATATGATAGAACATTCTATCTATTTTTTGAAAAAAATTTCATATTTTATTAGAAATCTAATATAAAAATTCTCTCTATCTATACATCAGATTTAAAAAAAATAATTAAGTTTGAATCGGTAGAATTCCTATCATCGGTAGAATTTCAACCGATCCAAACTTTTTGACTTTTTTAATTAGTAAAAATTTTATTAATCTTTTTATCAATGTAAGAACTGACGTACTCTTTCTATTTTTCTC
The DNA here is from genome assembly GCA_025461125.1 of Carex kokanica. Lineage (NCBI taxonomy): Eukaryota > Viridiplantae > Streptophyta > Magnoliopsida > Poales > Cyperaceae > Carex > Carex kokanica. Next base: position 1,461,637 of record JAJGRX010001034.1, on the reverse strand, counting down.
TCTTCCTTTCTATTAATTTCTACCAATAAAAAATTTCCGTGTAGATCCGCCACTGACAGCATGCGTGACTCCCATTTGTCTCTTTTACACTGACTTGCGACTTAAATGCAGACCGGTACTCATGACAAGAAGTCTCGATCACTCGCTGTTTTATACAGTTATGTGTGCACCTAGTAAATTGATCCCTGCCGTGTCTATTCAGCTAGTGAATTAATCAGGTTGGCATTATATGTGTGACACGTGCCTTGCTTTTCTTTTTTTTTTAATTGTACGTGCCTTGCTGAAACATACAAAAATAGAAAGCTACGTCTTTTGAACAGTGGAGATTTATTAACTCAAAAGATTTTCTTTTGAGTATATGCCGAGGATATGAATTCATAGATGTCGGCACATTGTAAGGTACTTTTATTTGTTTTGTTTTTTTATATGGGTGCGTTTGGATTACTTAATAATAGAGTTAATTTTGAATTAGTTTTATTATTTTTAAATCTTGGTGATACAAACAGAAATTAATAAATTGAATTAGTTCAAGAATAACTCTATTTTACTAACCCATAGAAATGATGGGTTAGCAAGAATAAAGCTAGTGAATTAGTGATATTAATAAAAATATTTGATTCCTCTCAATTAGAGTTAGTTTAAATATTAAATTAGTATTAAATAAAATATTTGATTAGTATTAAATCAATATAATATTAAATTAGATTAGTATTAAATAAAATATCAGTTTAAATATTAAATATAATATAATATTAATTTAAAATACAGATAAGTATTAAATAAATGTAATATCAAATTAGATTAATCTTAAATAAAATGTTAGATTAAATATCATATTGTAGTCATTTAAATATTAAATGTAATATAATATTAGTTTAAAAATAGATTAGTATTAAATAAATATAATATCAGTTTAGATTAGTATTAAATAAATATAATATCAGTTTAGATTAGTATTAAATAAAATATTAGATTAAATATAATATAATATTAATTTAATATTAAATGTAATATAATATTATTTTAAATGTTAAATATAATATAATATTAGTTTAAACATTCCATTAGTATTAATTATAATATTAAATTAGATTAGTATTAAATAAAATATTAGTTTAAATATTAAATGCAATATAATATTAATTTAAATATTAGATCAATATTAAATAAATATAATATCAAATTAGATTAATATTGAATAAAATGTTAGATTAAATATAATATAATATAAATAAAATTTTAATGTAATATAATATTAGTTTAAATATTAGATTTGTATTAAATAAATATAATATCAGATTAAAAAAGATTTATTAAATTAAAATACGAGATTAGTATTAAAAAAATATTAGTTAAAATATTAAATGTAATATACTATTAGTTTAATATTAGATTAGTTTAATCATTATTTTATTCATTCTCTCTATCACTTCCAAATATACAATCCAAACGACATTTTTACTAACCCGAATTGTCCAAAATTAGCGTTAATCTCAAACCACTTGAGTTAGCACTATTCTTAACCACTAACTCAAAAATCGCTATTCTTGCACTAATTCTTGCACGATCCAAACGTACCTTATAAAAATATCGTTAAAACAGTTATTAAATTGAGAAAGAATGAAAAATGTTTCAAAAATAAAGAAAAGGAGAAAATCAGTTTTTGGTCTAGTAACAAAGTCAATGTTGTCGTGTAAGAGGTTGCATGTTCAAAACTCTAAAGAGATGATTCTTTATAGATATTGAATAGTTAAGTGGTTTGACCTTCAACTTTTATTTATAAATAAATAAATCAAATAATATTGTGACAGAAAAATTTAACTTGAAAATTATATTTGCAAATTCATATTTTTTTTTCTTCTTATCCCGCCTATTCAAATCCAAACAAAAAAAAACATGGGCCGCGTGCCACCCCATGTCATCTTGTACTACCTTGTGCCCCTGTCGTGTTTGTCAGTTAGCCGTGTCGTAATTCATAGTCTGGCCCTCTAGCAAGCACATCCGCTCGGTCATGTGTGGCTCCTAGAACAATACAATCCGTGTTGTGTTTAAGTGATGGATGTGAAAGTTAATTCACTATATATATGCAACTAAGGCATTCTAATATGAGTAGGGTTAAAATGCACTATTGGTTTTGTGCTCCAATCATGCTTCGCATTCTTATCTTCGTTTCTAAAGTCCGAACAGTCGATCCGAACTGCTTACCATCATCTTCGTATTAAAATGTACTTGGAGATCAAATTTTATATTTTTTGGAATTTTTTACTATTTTTTAGATAGGTACAAAATCACTGTTTTCAGAAGATTCTGGACCATCCAAAACAGTGATTTTGTACCTATCTAAAAAAATAGTAAAAAAATTCCAAAAAATATAAAGTTTGATCTCCAAGCACATTTTAATATAAAGATCATGTTGAATTGTTCGGATCAATTGTTCGAATTTTTAAAACAGAGAAAAAGACGTGGAGCATGATTGGAGCACAAAACCAATGGTGCATTTTAACCCTACTCTTCTAATATACCGAAAACTTTGAAATTTATTTTTTAAGTGACTTGACTAATAATTAGGATTAGATATTTGTCATTTGTTTTTATTTTTTAACTCTTTAACAATATGAAAAAAAAAAAAAACTAAATCTCTTCCCCGTCTAAAATTATTGCATCCTATTGAAAGATGCTAACTTGGTAGAAATTATGAGAGGGGCAGTATTATGAACAATATGGATTGATAGAAATAGAATAGTTTTCAAGAATGATTCTATGATGAATATACAATCTTTAGGGTCTAAAATTTTAGTGTTTGCTTATTTTTGGGCTTCTCAACAAAAAACAGATTTAACTTCTTCTCTTAAACTAATTTTACCTTCTGATTTAAAGGACCTGTTAGGCAATACCATGATCACTTCCATGGGAAATGGTCAGGATACAATCCTTATGAATGGCGCAGGAATGGCTTTAGAGGATGAAGCTTCACCTCAGTTTCAACAGTTGGTGCCCTTGGAAATTTCAGACGTTTAGGAAAATTTATTGCATATTTTTCATTTTTAGTATTTTGTTCATTTTACAGGGACTTATCTGCTTATGTGATGTGTTTTGTTAGTCTGACTGGTTGTAATCAGGTGGTTAGTTTTCTGATGTTTGTCGATAGGTATTTGCTTAACACCTATTTGTATTTTGGTTGAACTGAATGCTGGTACCATAGGTGGTACCAGTCATAACTCTGTAACACATATTTTGATATTTATACTAACAGAAATCGGTGGCATAGCCACTTCTTTAAAACAAAAACAAAAAATCTCTTCCCTATCACTATTTATCTAAGGGCTGAAAGAAGGCAAATATTTTGGTGCTCCTCACAGTAAAAAATTGAGGCATCACAATTATTTATTAGCTAATTTTTTTTTCTCATGTTATTTTTTTGTTCATGATCATGGTTTTGATGCAGTTGTTAAATCCGCACAATTTGTCGTTGATATATTATATGGTTATTCGGTGTCGTGCTCGAAGAGAGGAATCATATGCTATATAGGTGTTTGAGAAAATTATATTCTATAGGTCACTAATGAATTTCTCCAAATTGGAACTAAAAACACTTCTGCTAATTTTTTTTAAATATAACATACCCCAAAAAAAACCAAATAATCATGAAATTCAGTAAATTTCAAATTTATCACATTCGCCATTTGTAGTTGTGGACACTATTTTTCTCAAAAACATATGGCGGACACTATTTTTCTCAAAAATTCAAAATTCAACGGCATATTTGAATAGGTTTTTTTATTCGAAAATAGATAGAGCAACTTATAATTTGAATGTACTAGAAGGAACATCAAACTATTTCTTGTAATTTAGATGTACTAGAAGTACTACGAAATATTTTTCAGATGGGATTTTTTGCGGCTATAAAAAACATTAAACTATTTCTTGATGTGTTACTGGAAAAAAATAAAAATGTTTTGGATCTGAGTTATTGATCTCGATTCAAAAATCACTTATGGGTATATAAAAAAATTATTGTGGTTCTTCTAGTACATTCAAATTCTAAGATACTCCATCAATTTTAATATATTTCTAAAATCAATTATAGAGAAATAGATGGAGTACCTTAGAATTTGAATGTACTAGAAGTACCACGATAATTTTTTTATATACACATAAGTGTTTTTTGAACTGGGATCAATAACTCAGATTCAAAACATTTTTATTTTTCTCTAGTTACACACTAAAAAAATATTATATTTTTTTTCAGCCGCAAAAAATCATGCCTAAATAATCGTAGTACTTCTAATACATCTAAATTATAAGATGTTTTATCTATTTTGTTTGATGTTCCTTCTAGTATATTCAAATTATAAATTGCTCTATCTATTTTTGAAAATTATTAAACAAATCTGTTAAAATCTGCATTGAATTAGAATTTTTTTAAAATTTTGGCTGTTTGTCATCTGTGGTTGCGGACACCCGCAATTACAGATGGCGGTCGTGTCAATTCTGAAATTTTCAGAGAATCATGGATATTTGGTTTATCTTTTTTTTTTTTTTTGTAAATAGTATATTTAAAAATTTCGGGCTCTTCTACTTTTGCGCCTAGAATTGTGGATCGTATTTTCTTTTTTATAAGTTAAAAATTAGAAGGAACAGATATGAGCAATTTTACTTCTTATATTATAAGATACCAACCAAATCAATTATAGGGTTTTAATTTTTGTAAAGGGACCGTGCATTACCTCAGATTTTTTTACTTGGTTTTTTCATTTTAAAACAGTTCTCACAATGAACTTTGAAAAAAAAAAAACCAGTACTAAAGTTTTTACCATATAAAAAATGGATATTGATATTAATTTTCTGAAATTTGTAATTATCAAACATAAAAAAACTGAAGTCGGAAAGAGTAGAAGAAAGGATGAAAATAATAAAAAGAATTGATAAAAAATTAATAAATGCAACTAAAAAAATAGTTATGAAGATAGTATAAAGTTTATTAAAATAATAATAATTGCCAAAAATTATAATGCGGCAACAAAGTCATCTTTAATAATTTTAGAAAAAAAATGCCCTCACACATAATATAAAGTTATAAACCACTGAATTTCATTTAAAAGAACATAAGCAGCTGAGCCGCCTCCATAATTTTTGAAATCTTGATGATATATATATTATAGTTTAATTGATTTTTTTTATTTTTGATATGTATTAGCCTCATATTTCACCATGCTGCGCAGTCTACGAGAGAAAAAAAAAAATATCAGTATTATTATAATCTAAATTACTTTCTTAATTTAATTTGAACAACAACAAAAATATTGAAAAAAAGGCAGAAAATAATATAGCATAAAATATTTTTTTAGGAATGATTAAAACCACTAAATTACTTTCGTCGGCGTGAAATCTTCACCGAGTCAGACAAAGTCACTGTATGCTGAGTAGCAACCTTTAAAAAAAAAAAAAAAAAAAGAAAACGGGGAAAAAGCAAGAAAAAAAAAAAGAGAAAAGAAAAAGGAAACTGGTCTCCACCTTCCGCTGCCTATCTCGAGTTTTGACACCCAATCTCTCTATCTTATCCTTCAAATCCGTGAAAGCTACACATATCTAACATTAAAAGGTGATAACAAACCATTTACCCAATAAAAAGGTGATAATTAATAAATCCAAGGCTACTTTGAAAGCGAAGCCTTGGCAGGAATGTGTTGCATACGGAGTAAAAATGTTTTCCCCAAGAAGAGCAGCAATAAATACATCGTTTTCAATCAGCTCGTAGCTCACTGTTTAGTGCTATCTATCGCTGCCATTATCAAAATTGACAGTTTATCGGTCTTATTTCGTAGTTCAACGTAAATTATGATATATGAGAGTAGAATTCAGTGCTCTTAAGCTCACTAAGTTATTTGGTAAGATTGATTTCAAAATTTATCAGGTTAGCTTCAAACGATGAATTCAAACAGTTAAATTGATAAACTTTTGAATTAAATTAGTATAAAGTCAAGCGATAAAAAAATAATGAAAATAAACGCATTAAAATTAACTTATTAGCTATTTTTTTTACCGCTTAACTTTATACTAAATTAATGCGAAATATAAAAAGATCGATATGTAAATATATCACTAGTGAAGTATATTGGTTTTAAAAGTTTGAATTTATTATTTAACATCAATCCGATAAATTTTGAAGTCAAGTTTATCAAGTATACATATATATTTGATTTGGATATTCGTACACCAAGTATTTTTTTGTTTGTTAATTACTTAATTTACATGCATGTTCATTATCTATTATTGTTTTTTTCTTTATAAAAGTTAGAGATCAAATCACCAAACTATTTAATATTCACAAGAGTTTCGTCCATTTATATTTCAAACTTGTGATCTCTCACAGAGAATATTGTTTTTGCCATTAGACCAAAGAATGGTTCTAATTCTCTATTATTATTATCTCACAAATTCAGTTTCCCAATAGATATTTTCTTAAAAAATAAAATTTCAGATGTGGGATTTGATTTTGAAAAACATTACCGCACTCTCTCAGAAGAGACAAAAAAGAATAAGATGATATGTTAGCATATAACAACAAAATTAATGACCGGATAATGGAATGGCTACATTGAACCAAATAAGATTGTTTAAACAAAAATTATATGAACAAAAAAAAAATTGTCAGTGCTTATTTGAGCCAAAACGAATAATTCAAAAATCAAAATCGTAATTTTTCTCTAAAAAATTAATATATTATCTATAAAACTTTTATCAAAGTTGTTTTATACATTTCGTTGCGAGATGTTAAAAATAATCTAAGAAAGGTTTTGAATTGAGAAATTGATATAATGTGTGGGAAATTTTTATGTTCTGAAAAGTTAATTTGGTGGGGAAGGCCTCCGAGAACATCTCCTGACTTTGCCTTGCCACCTCTCGATTTACTTTTTTTAAATTTGTTTATTAATATTTTATTGTAGATTTTATTCGTCCTTGTTTTGGCTTTTGATTTTGTCTTTTCATTCTTCTTTCCGATCTTTTGTATTCTTTTTAATCCGAACCTAATTCTATGTCGCTTGTTTTGCTAGGGAGTTCTAAAGAATTATTTCTCTTGTTACAAATATTTATAACAACATTAATCAAGTTGACATCTTTCCTAAAATTTTAGTGATATCTCAGCTCCTGCTGGAATTTGATGTCTAAATTTAGCTATAGATTTAACAATGCCATTCTCGTTATATTCAATTTTTTGGTCGCAATAGTTCGATTTTTTGTTGTCCGTTTTCTGTTTCTAACATGTTGCATCCATTCAATGATTTAAATGCTGTATGACCCATCTTGAAACAAATTCGGCATTGAGGTGGATGATCGATCAGTCCAGACTCCAGTAGTTGATTTTGGGTTACATCTCGGCCTGCAGTTTTAGTTTGATATTTAGGCCTAAAACTATTGTTTTTTGTTTGGACCCAAGTTGTATATTTAAATACAGTGCAATACCTGATCGTTTAGAATGAGATCTAAGTCGTCCGTGTCAATCTGGCACGAATCTTTAAACAGACCTCTATACTCGAAGTCGAGATTGGCATACGGGGCTGAAGGATCTGCAGAAAAGGGGAGAGAGTTCTGAGAAGATTTTCGTGCGAGAGAAGAAAAACATGGGGGAGGTCGGAGAATCTGATCAGTTCTTGCCGTGTATTGATGCTTGATGGCCACCACAAAGCTGTTGTTATGGGATCCCAAGCCGTTCGATAGGAGACGAGGTCAGAGTCGCTGACTGGAGAATCTATCGCGCCGGCAAGTTGATCGGCGAAGCCCACGAGTTTTCTGAATGTACTCGGAGCACTAGAGGTTGCCACGGGTGGTCGATTGAAGTTGATGAAGAGATTGACACAATTCGGATGAGCCGCTGACGTGGCAGATCTCACGAATTGCCACGTGCTGGACCACTGTGTAGCTCGGGTTGAGAGCCTTGTCAGTTGTCACCATTGGCCACGGTGGTAAACTGAGAAGAGGCAATGATGGAGCCATCAGCAAACTCCATAAGACCGAAGCAAGAAGATATGGCGAGTTTTGTGATTTCCATGTCAAAAAATTTGGTTAACTGTGTTAACTCATTAATCAATTGTTCTATTACCAGTTTGCATGATCCCTTTATATAATTATACATTTGTCTAGACTCATAGTATACATCTGTCTAGATACAATTGTGATTAATTGATAGTAAATTTATAGACTATCCTATTACACCGGTCAAAAAATGTTTGACCATACGATCCTTAACAGATAACCATGTGTGTTTGCCTCCATTAATATTATTTTGGTTATTCATTAATATATCTACATATGTCAGCATCCATATGATATAATTGGGGAATAGCTTTGTGCAATAAGTATTGTACCTGCCATACTGGTATGTTTTTTACATTTTGGCTTGTGAGCACTGGTAATATAAGTTGCATGGACAACGCACTTATCTTGTCAGTAAAGGTATGGTACCTGTCAGGTATCGTACCATATACGACATCGAACTGGTTATAAAGTTTTTCTGTTTTTCTGTTTTGTTGTTCTTTGTTTCTGTTTTCTCAGATCATGGCAGTAGTGAACAGTTTGCACATGTTTATGCAGCTGAACATAAACACAGAGAGTTATCCTACCTATTTTGGTAAAAAATTCACCATGGTCTTCTCTCCTACCTATATCTTGGATAGTACACCTGATGATGACTGCTTTCTTCGGTGCAGTTCAATCTCTCTCCTGCCCTTCAATTGATTATTGCAATGCTTTTATCTATGCCATTACCTGTCAGCACAGATTGTTCCAGCAGGGATAACATTAATTATTTGTTACATAATCAAATGAACATTTTGTTGACGGCTGTCAGTGGCCAACTTGTTTAAACTTTTGTTTTGACTGATTGATGGGACCAGTTCAATTCCTTTTGGTAGTTGTTAGATTGTGAGGGTCTAATAGCATAGTATCTCAATATGTAATGACTTGTGACTTGTCTGTTACTTGTATGCACTTGCAACATCATTTTTTTTTGCAGCTCAATTGTACTATGCTTCTATTACATCTTAATCATTGTAATCATTGTCGTTGATGTTGTTATCAATTGTTTGACAAGTTTGAATATGTCATGCATGGACACACTCACAGCTCCAGCGGCCAAGCTGCAATTTGTAAACTCCTCAACTTCTATGGAGAAAGGAAGTACACAAACAGACACTCACGGCCTGACAAAGAACATAGATACGATCACAATTCAATCTCAGCCTTTTCATTCTTCTTAGAATGTAGTGTTGGGCTACCTCAGATACCTGCTTGTATTCTTTTGGTTATCTTTCTCTTTGTTTTTTGTTTACTTGATTGGGGTCTAATCGCATACTGAGTCACAGTACTTGAGCCCTCTTTTCTTAAATTTCAAGTTCTGATCCGAGCAAAAATGCTGAGAACAGTTACATACCTGCTGTTAGCTTCCTGATCGCATTTTGGTAAAAGACTCAGACTATAATTATGTTCTTTTGCTCAAAGCTGTGAGGATAGTTCCTGTTATTAGCATGGTGATATCTTTTTGGTAAAAGACCACATTTATGGAATCCCTGCAACCTGACCAGGCCTCTATTTGCTTTTTGGTTTTAAACATTTCATTTGCTGAAACAGAACTACGTAACCCTTGAATAATCCCCAATTTATTTGTAGAAATGAAGAAATGTATAGTAAAATAGAACTGACTGGTGTAAAAAAGGAGGCTCTTCTCACTGACTACTAAGCCATGACATGTTTTCAAGTTTTAGTATTTATTCTGATAATCTATTTAATTGGTGCTATTTTTGTTGTTATTATGTTATAAATTTATAATACAACATGGGGAGAATGGGAGATGTATGTATTATTTAATGGGCTACTGATGATGTTGAAAGGGGATCCCTTCAATATATAGAATTTTGAGCCTGATCAGAGGCTCTTTCTTCTCATTAGGAAAGTTTAATGTTTATGTTTGGTCCTATTGCAGTATCTATGCTTTCTTCAGATAAGCACTGGATAATGTAGCTTGTAATGTAAACTTTTTTCATAAAGCAGTACGGTTTAGCCATTATTACATACAATGTTGTTACCAGTACAGGACCTGGTTTTGTCATTACTAGTAATCAGTTGATTATTTATGGTCTTACAATCTAACTAGTAAGGTCATTATCCTCTTAAGTGTTACACTGTATTGGATGTGTGTGTCAGCATGGTTGTCCAAGTGTTAGGGGTATCTGTCATAGGAGCTCAAATGGTTTTCACACTTTCACTGTAGCCCTTTTTTTCACTGTAGTCTTAAGTGCCAAGGGGCATCTTTCATAGATCACATCTTATTATGCATGAACCTCGAAGCAGCTCTTACCGGTCCATTCGCAGGATCCGTATCCTCTGCATTAACTCAAAAGAGAATCTTTTGAGTTAATGAATTTGAACTGTCTGATTTTAAACGGAGTTAATCCAGCTCGTGTTTATAACATAGGGAGTCCTTTAATATTAGTGCGGATCTAATTTGCATGAATCTTGAAACAGATCAGACAAGATTCATTAACTCGAAAGATTCTATTTAAGGATATGAATTCCCATTCGCATGCAGGTTAATACTGTAGTGTAGTTGACTCAAGCTGTGTCAGGTTGGGAGGAATTCAGATCCCATAAAGTAATCCAATTTTTGAGTTTTGATCTAGCCAGTCCGAGATGCTCTAACACGAATCTTAAAGGACCCAGACCCTTCAAATAATATTGGGCCCCTGTGCTATTCCCGAATAGGCACTAAACACGTCTAAACTCAAAAATTGGTTACTTTAGGGGATCCGGACCCTGTTGGGAGGGGGGATGTATGTGGATCTCTCGTATGTATCACTGTGTCGGCCAACTCCACTAATTATTGTATCTTCACACAAAGTATGAATATAATTACTAGATACATTTAACCTTTGATTTTCAGTACCCTGCTATCGACATCTTTCTTTTGTTACATGTTGGAGTCAGCTCTAATGTCGGCATCTTAGAATTAAAACAGAAGGTGCTCGCTTTCCTTTTCAGCTCTCCCACAAGTTACCTGAAAAGAATGTCTAAACATATATATCTATATGTGTGTCACCTGAACAGGTGAAAACTTCTTACTGGGCTGTGCATACTGAGGTTGGTTCTGGACATTGATCCAATTCCAATTCCAGGGATTAAATTGCTCAATTAATTGATGCGATGGCATTCTTGGTCTTGTCCATCAAAACTTCAAAAGTCTACTTTAACCCAAATATGGACCACATCTTTGCTGCTTCCGCTTGACTACGACAAGGAGATAAGGTGGGGCCCTACCCGCCTAGTGGGCCTTCCCTAGAGTTGCAGCTCGGAAACGGAGACTGTTGGGACCTTATTATTACACTAAACAATTCGGTCACATAAACAGTTCAATTCAATTCAATATGCCACTAGTGATCTACCTATGCCAAAATGGCCATCATGCAAAAATCATCAATTCTTAGGGAGCAGACGCAATACCTGATTCCATTAGCGTCTTTAAGCAAGGCTTCACTCAAAAGCCAGTTGATGAACTTGTGGAACAGCGGCAAGAAAACCTTCGTGCCGATGTAGAGGTTGAAGCGTCGGCGGCCTCCTCAGTGGTAGGATGAAGCCTTCCAAAGCTACAAGACTGCCCTTGTGAGATCGTGTTCACAATTCCTCAATGATCTCATCTCTCTATTCTTTAATGGGGAGAAGTAGAGAAGGCTACAGAATTGACTAGATTGACGGCTAGAAAAATTCTGCAACTTTTCGTATATTCTTGTGCTTTGGAGACCAATCCTATTTATAGAGATGTGGAGTCGGCATATTGCCAAACCCTAACTCAAAACCGATTTTCTGGCCATATACCAACTTAAAAAAGGTATTTTATGCTATTGCATCAAAAACCGTGCAATTGCATCAAAATCCGTGCGGCCGCTGGAGAATCGGTTTCCTTAATTGCAAATTTCAGAATCAGTCCATCAATGATTTGATCTTTGCCTAAATTGTTCTACACATTTGTGAACCATATCATAATGAATATATATTGATTGTCTATTACCTTATTTGATCACTTTAATTGACAATCATATATGACAGTAAACAATTCATAATTAGATACATATATGCTCAATGTTGGCATTAAATCCAACGATGTTGGTAATAAATCCAACAATCTCCCACTTGAGCAATATGTTATGCATTGTGTTCCTTATGTGCGCACATTTCTTTACTGTCTTCCTTATATATATTCCCAAACCAATTCGGTCCATCAACTATATTAGCAAAGGACTAAAGCGGCATTCGTCGCATTTATTCGCAACTAAACCCTCAATAATCACATCACTAATACAGCTGAATGACATGAATCATGATGTGGATGTGTAGCATAGAAATTACATGCAATTGTGATCTTCACATGCCTATTTCTAACTTGGTCTCCTACTTAAATCTTGAAACTGAATTTCATAAATTAACTGAATTGGAGGTCAAACATAAACGAGAAACAGAATGTCAAAGCTTCGTAATATATATAACACTTGTTACATGTCACAAGTTACATATCCAAAATTACAATGAAAAATAGAACATTAAATTACAAATAACAGACTCCCACTAAAACTGAATATCCTCAATAGAGATTACACCCAAATGAGCAACATGCTCTTCAAACTTAGCCGGTGTCAATCCCTTAGTAAGAGGATATGCTAACATAGAGTCTGTTCCTACATGTTCTATTTTCAATTCACCATTCTGTACTCTTTCCTTTACTTTACCTCACTTTATTTTAGCATTGTTCCATATTCTAAATGATACATTATTAAGATCTTTCATCTGTAAAATATTTATCAGAAAGTTCTTAGTTTCTTGCAACATATTTATATCGATATTGGCAAGCAATATGATATCCATATAGAAATACAAACTTACTCCCACAGAACTTAAGTTATATAAATTCATTCAATAAATTTATCTCAAAACCGAACGAGATAATCTCACTATAAATTTTGCAATACCATTGTTGAGACACTTTCTTTAGTTCATAGATGAATTTCTTAAGTTTGCACACTATAGACTTTGTGTCTCCCGACATATAGTTTTCTAGTTGCACCATATAGATTGTTTCATTAATGTCACCATTTAGAAACGCTCTCTTAATATCCATCAACTAAAGCTCCAAATTAAAGTGCGTAACTAATGCTAATATAATATTTAAAGAGACTTTCAAAAATAGAGTATTGATGATTCAAATAACATATCAATCAATATGCCTTCCTTTGGGCCGACAATATTGATTATACATAAAACATAATAATCATCACTATACTCTATGTACACATAATTTTAACAATCATCAACCTTCCTTTGGGCCGGTTAATGCTTGCATTCATTAAATAAAACCAAAGAGAAAGTCTCTAAAACCTTAAGTGACAAGACGAGCTTTATATTACTCCTTATTACTTTTTGAATCCCTTTTAGTTTTAAATATCCATTTGCAACTAATGGGTTTCGCATCTTAGGTAATGGGGTATTTTTCCAATGTCATTGTCAGCTTTCGATTATATTTCCTTACTGACACTTTTGAATTTTCTCGATGAATTCCAGCATTGTCTGAAACAATCTGGCCTACAATAACATCTTCTAGAGATTTCTAGAATCTAACTTTTTGTTGTTTGATTATGTTGAGTTTGGTCTTCAATAATGATTCTATTTTCGATACTTGTATTTTGAGTTAAAGTAAGACATACGTCCATAAAACTCTCAACACCTGTGGAAATATTTGCATACTCCTCTTCGAATTCAAAATTCATTATTGTATCTCCCCCCGCAAACTCAACATTCTCAAAAAATTTATATTTTCCTTCTCAAATACTGAATGTTTTGTGGGATTATAAAATTTCTTAATGATAACAATCAAATCTGAAATCGCGCCTCTTAATGGACCTCTTCATTATCATAAGACACATGCAATTTGATTTGTCCCACTTTTCATTTTCCTTCTGATCATCAGAAGTACTCTTATCCATAAGAGTGGGACATACCTCATTAATGCAAGGTCTAGATCCTTGACACCGAGAATTATTACTATGTTCTCATGTCAAAATTTGAAGTTGGTTCCATTCAACATAAAAAAAATGTTATTTAGGCCTTTAACAATGCTAACTTAAAAATTGCGAACAAAAAATCACAAAGAACAACACGAATAAAAAATTATGAATTTATAAATTACATTCAAATAAAGGCTCAGCTTACTCAAAATATATGAGATGATTTTCCCTTTTGTTACTATACACATCCGAATTTCACAACAAGGTAAGTTCCCAGGTAAGTCAGGGATCACAAGGATCTGCTTCAAATTCCGACTTGCCTAGACAGAACTTGCCTAGACATTGTTACGTTCATAGTGTTGCAACTTGTCTTAATAAATCACCATATATTTTATGAGTCTTAATACCATCATAAAAAACCAAAGTATCGGATTCCATTAAGCGGCTACCTTTGGGTAACGGGTCAATTTCTTATGATACTTTGGCGCAATAATAAAGTACTGATAACCTAGAACATACCGAACAACATGCCTTCCTTTGGGCCGACAATGTTGACATATGTGTAAAATTTTTGGTCATCACTATACTTTATTATCACTCACTTGCACAAATAATTTTGTAACCATTACCTTCCTTTGGGCCGATAATGATTACATCCATTAATTGCACCTTAACTTCCTTCATAAAATGCATTTGAATTAACCTCATCAAAAGAGGTACCTTTGGGTACAATTAGGAATCAATTAATTCAAATCCAAATTACATATCCCTTTGCCTTTAAAAGAATTATAATTTATACTCTAATTATATAATCTAAATGTGCAATCAAACTAACGCAAAAGGAAAAATTTAATTGCTATACAATAATCTGTAGTTTTCAAAATTTGGCTTAACCCTATAATCAAATTATTGCATACTCTGTTGTGGTCTAAAAATAGCAGCGGAATACTAAAAAAATGGCTTAACATAATTGTGATTACTCTAAATTCCTTTCAATGGTTTAATATAAAGTAAAACTTTAATTAATAATCATATATCTTGCTATTCTCAATTTCCGAAAGGAATTAATTTGTCCATATTTGACCATGACAAATATGGTAGCAATTTCCAAAAGGAATTAATTTGTATAGTTTTGACCATGACAAATCTGATTCCTTAGTGTCAACAAAACAAAACAAAACAAAACAAACTTTACCGATTAAATCAAAAAACATGACAAATCTGTATAGTTTTTTTTTTTTTTTTTATATTTGTATAGCTTTTGTCAAAAAAAAAAAAAAACAAATTGACAATTGACAAATAAAAAACTATACATATTAAATCAAAAATACAGATACAAATCAAAACAGAGTAATACACAATTTCTGAAAAATTCAGAACAGAGCTTATTCTAGCAATCAATTCAAAGCAATTGAAAAATCAACAATCAATTACTTATTATCTAGATCAATTCTAAACAAATAATCCAAATTGGCATAGGAGTGGCTCTGATACCACTTGTTGGGACCTTATTATTACACTAAACAATTCGGTCACATAAACAGTTCAATTCAATTCAATATGCCACTATTGATCTACCTATGCCAAAATGGCCATCATGCAAAAATCATCAATTCTTAGGGAGCAGACGCAATACCTGATTCCATTAGCGTCTAAACAATCCATAATTATATACATATATGCTCAATGTTGGCATTAAATCCAACGATGTTGGTAATAAATCCAACAATCATTTATGGACCACATCCTAATTAATATATTGATTGTCTATTACCTTATTTGATCACTTTAATTGACAATCATATATGACAGTAAACAATTCATAATTAGATACATATATGCTCAATGTTGGCATTAAATCCAACGATGTTGGTAATAAATCCAACAGAGACTACTAAACCGGTCCTCTACTTGATATGCGCATTGGGGGCAAGTATCCTCTGTAGTACCGCATAAGTTGGTCCACTACTTTACGGTCCAAATTAACTAAAAAACGGTGCCTATTTGGGATTCGGGAAGGGGCAGTATTATTTGTGCTTTGAGATTCGTGCAAAGTTAAAAGAACGGCCCATATTCAATTACTCCACGTAACAGTACCTCTGTAGTACTCAGAGGATACGAATTCTGCGCATTGGATACACCTTTTCAAGTCAAATTAACTGCTCACCATTTGCCTCTTTATTTTGTCTAAAGAGACAAATGGGAATCGAGGGCGGTCCGATGATCGATGGACATTGGTCAAATTTGGTCAGATGTCATATTAGAATCAAGCTGCAGGCGGACAACATTAAGATTTGTACTGGTCAAGTATGTAATTGAATGGTTCTGATTGTGCATCAGATCGAATTTGATTTGATGTCGATCGGATCAATCCCACTCCGTCTAAAGATATTGTAATGATCCGAATCCGATATGTATTTATATTTTCGGCCTATGTAGGAATTGAGCATTTAAATCAGTCTTCCATTCAAATCGAACTCATGCCTTGCATGAACAAGAATCTGGTGCAAACAAGTTAATTGCTTCTACAAATTAATTGTTTTGAAAATGTCTATTTTGTATCTCACTTATTTTATCTTTATTTTGACTGTTTTATGTAATGCAATTGAACAATTGAAAAAACTCAAATTGAAATTGATGCTGTTATTTGGTTATCTTTATTTCTTTAATTTTTTATCTTTAAAATTATAATAAAAATACCAACAATACTCTCAGCGAGTCTTACCACTTGAAATTCATCACTTTCTAAACCATTTTCCTCACTTCAAATTTTTCAAAAGTTCCATATTTGTTCCAAAATTCCATCTAATAGGCCGATAAGCTCTCAATAAAAAGAGTTTGATCTGCTGGCTGTCCAGAACTGCACCACCAACCTAAGCCCCTTTCCTCTTAAATCTACCCAATAACCTCATCACAAGATTCTATAATGCTTAGTCCCCTTTTTAGAAAGCCCTAATTTGTTAGAAAATCTTTTACGAGTTCACCTGTCTTGCTCAGGGACGGACCAAAGTGTATATCTAAGCCTGAGATGTATATCTAAGCCGCTGAGTGTATATCTGAGCCTGAGATGAGGAGAGCCGGTGCTTGAGTGCCCACACGACTACCAGTCGCTGCTACTTGAAAAGTGTATTGGACTCCAACATAGTTAGGACAACATGTTCCTCACGGGTAGGCAATACCTCAAAAATATATACATCGAAGTTCTAAATAGCGATTATTGTATCATTGCGGAAAGGCTAAAAAAAATAATGCTATAACTAGTTATTTAGAACACTGATATGGATTATTTTTTTTTTAATTCAAGAGTAGACAACTTACTCGGTCTTTCTCTGATCTTGTTGGAAATTCAACAGTCACCTCATAAAAACAAATTTATATTAGAACAAACATCCACGGTCTAGACTCTAGACTTTCAAAAATGCCGGGCCACAACGTGTCATAAAAAAATTGAGAACCAGACACACCTCCTATAAGACCTACAAAATTAAGAGTGAGTATCCTCTGCGATTGCGCAAATGATAGGATACTCCCAATCGAATAAAAATAATTTCTGAACATATTTAGTTTATTGGAGGTTCGCTTTGAGATTTGTGACTGATTAAATTGGACGACTCAAAACTCAATTCTACAACCACAAAGGATATAATACTCTGAGCTGAGCCAAAATTATTTCGGAACCTATTTGGTTTGGATCCGCTTTGAAATTTCGTGCCAAATTAAAACGGACGACTCAGATCTCATTCTACACGGTCAGGTATTGCACTGGATATGAATTCCAAAAGCAAATGGAGTAGATGGATGTGAGCTTTACGAGCCTCCAGTGGAGACACGAAGCACAAAATAAGGAATGAATGGAACGTAAAACTGAAGATGTGACGAACAAAAGAAACAAATTGAATAATTTGAGACATTTAGGGAAGATGCCAAGGAGAAATTTGAATTTGTTTAAGAGGTTGTACTTGTTCGATTTGGAAAAATAAGTAGCTTGAACAAATTCTTCGGATAATAAATATAAAATTTACCAAACTCGAATCAAATAGCCCAAAAACTCATCAAACTCGAATCCAACTCCACACATTTGCTCAAAATCCAAAACAAACCCGATGAACAAAAGTGCTAACATACAAGACTACTTGAGAGTGTTGATTTTTACGGAAAAAGACCAAAAAAATTGAATATGAATGCGAACAAAATTGACAAAAAGGTAAAAAATATATGAAACAAAAATATAGTGTCATGAGCAAATGTTGTCTTTACTTTGTTTTTTTAAATATTAGTGATTTTAAATGTATACTAATGATTTTATTAATAAAAAATATTTACAGTGAGTTAAATGATTCTCATTCATAGATCTACTCTTTTATTTTTGATTTTATTGACAACAAAATATTTACAGTGAGTTAAATGATTCTCATTCATAGATCTACTCTTTTATTTTTCTCAATTTTTCTAAGCTACCGTATTCTTTTTCTACTTATCTATACTCTTATGTTCACTATTCTCAATATTCTCCTAATCGTCATATTATCTTATTTAGGGGTGGCAAAAAAGCTCGTAGCTCGTGGATCGATTGTGACTCGCATATGACTCGTTCACTAACAGTTTGTTCGTTAGTGGACCGAGCT
Source organism: Carex kokanica (assembly GCA_025461125.1). Lineage (NCBI taxonomy): Eukaryota > Viridiplantae > Streptophyta > Magnoliopsida > Poales > Cyperaceae > Carex > Carex kokanica. The sequence continues at coordinate 1,442,967 of JAJGRX010001034.1, read as the reverse complement.
GTTAACGAGCTAGTTCGCCACTATCTCGGTCCAAAATTAACGAGTTTGAGCTAGGGCCTAGCTCGCTCAGCTCGGTCCAGGTATAAATTTGTGAATATGTATGAATTTGTGTGAATTTAGTATACATGAATTTATTTTGTGAACTATATTTGTATGAATTTGAGAATTTGATATTTTGATATGTATGAATTTAGTTGCAAACTTAATTTATGGTAGTTGATTTTATAATACATTTGGACTTTTGGCCCACAAGCTTTCACGAGCTGACTCGGATCGCTCATTGCCAAAACGAGCGAGTCATGAGATTGGTCTAGCTCAGACCAAGCCGGCTCGTTTCCAGCCCTAATCTTATTCTCCATCTCCTTCTATTACCGGATTTGCTCTCGTCCGATAGCCGCCATGCTCAGACAATCGGATCTGCACTCCGTTGCGCTCCGATCAAGATGAGAGGTAGAGACTCCGCGCTCACTTTGCTCCCTCCCCTCTTTCTCACCCTCCTCTCCACTCGAGGAGGTAGAGATGAGAGAGAGAAAAAGAGGGTGTTGTTGTGTCGAGAAGGGAAATGAGGGATGGGCCGACATTTTTATTAATACCCTAAGTCCATTAAAAATTATTAAAATTATCCACGGTCCCAAATCTTTATTAAAAATATCCATACCGGCCAATTATTGGCCGGTACCGATTAAATAGCCCAACCGGCCAATAATTGGCCGGTTCTGTGATATTTTTTTTTGCCGAACCGGCCAATTATTGGCCGGTTCCGTAATTTTTTTTTTTTTTTTTTTTAGAGAAAAATTGTTATAAATTTATCTATATATCAAGCAACACCATTGATGTTTCTATAAATTTAACCTCAGAATTGCGCTCCAAATAGATCGTCTCTTGTACACCACCCGGTACAGTAATGCAACTGGTTCCAGCCGCAAGTTGCTTAATGAAACTCTTTCTAGTTACAGGGACACAACCCAGCCATGTCCAAATATGCCTTAGCACTGGAATATTGAATGCCTAGCCAAGCACCAGTACAATGTTCATAAGTATATATATATATAGATTGAAAAGAATAATGATGGCATACCCCTGACTTTTATGTTACATCTAATTAACTTTTATAGTACATATATTTGAAAATTATTATTTAAATTAAAAGATTAAAATTGTAGATGTATTTTTTTTAATTCTTAAATAGCAAGTGTATCACATTTGGGTCGATTTGAAAAGCGTATAGCCTTCTATAAAAAAAAATATAAAAAAAATTTAACAGTACAGTTTTCATGGCAGTATGATGAATGACCAATCAAATTTAAAATTGACTCAATAAAATTTGATCCGAGATTTTTATTTTTACCCCAAAAAAAAATATTTTAATATAAATATATATATATATAAAACGCAAAAAAAAATATATATATATAAAACACAAAAAAAACTCAAAACAGAATAAAATTAAGAACAACAATACGATAAGTATAAATACGGTTTTAACATATCAAGGCAACTTCAAAAATCATGAAAATTTTTCGACATGCATTCTTGACTTCGTAGAACAGGACTGAAGTTTCATGCAAAATCTCAAAACAGACCGTGAGATATCATCTCTCAAAAATTGCTCGAAATGCTGAAGGTGTGCGTCCGAGCCCTACTCAGCACCTCTGGTTAACATATCAAGGCAACTTCAAAAATCATGAAAATTTGTCGACATGCAGTCTTGACTTCGTAGAACAGGACTGTGAAGTTTCATGCAAAATCTCAAAACAGATCGTGAGATATCATCTCTCAAAAATTGCTCGAAATGCTGAAGTTGTGCGTCCGAGCCCTACTCAGCATTTCGAGCAATTTTTGAGAGATGATATCTCACTATCTGTTTTGAGATTTTGCATGAAACTTGACAGTCCTGTTCTACGAAGTCAAGACTGCATGTCGGCAAATTTTCATGATTTTTGAAGTTGCTTTGCTATATTAAACAGAGGTGCAAAGTAGAACTCGGATGCACTTTAACTTAACAATTCATACAAATAAAATTCATACAAATCTCTAACTTATTCAAACATATTTTAAATTCCAAACCAACTGAACAACATAATCTCCAAACACAAACTAAACTAATATTTCAAACCGATAATATTCTTTTATCTCCACGCATCTCGGACAGTCCTTTTCAAACCGTAATTTTTCTCTAAAAAAAAAAAAAAATTCAGAATTCAAACAGTAATTTTTCTCTAAAAAAAAAAAAAAAAAAATCAGAATTCAAATCGTAAATATTATTTACGGTTTGGGTATAAATTTAATTTTTTTTAAAACTTGGTTATTTATATTAAAATATATTTTTTTTGGGGTGAAAATAAAAATCTCGGAAATTTGATACAAGTACTATTTAAATAATTCAGAACATATCTAAATTTTGAATAATATTTTTTTTAAATATATACATATCGTAAATGTTATAAGATGTACTAGAATTACCCAAATGGAATGCACAACAGCATTTCCCTAATTCAAATAAACTTACAACAAAAATTATTCATAACAAATATTTAAAAAAACAATTCAATTTTTTTGTGTTAGATTTCATTTCAGCATTTTAGCAATTTTTCTCTAAAAAAAAAAAAAAAAAAAAAAAATTACGGAACCGGCCAATAATTGGCCGGTTCGGCAAAAAAAAAATTAAAAAAAAAAAATCACGGAACCGGCCAATTATTGGCCGGTTGGGCTATTTAATCGGTACCGGCCAATAATTGGCCGGTATGGGTATTTTTAATAAAGATTTGGGACCGTGGGTAATTTTAATAATTTTTAATGGACTTAGGGTATTAATAAAAATGTCGAGCAATTTTTGAGAGATGATATCTCACGATCTGTTTTGAGATTTTGCATGAAACTTCACAGTACTGTTCTACAAAGTCAAGACTGCATGTCGGCAAATTTTCATGATTTTTGAAGTTGCCTTGATATGTTAACCAGAGGTGCTGAGTAGGGCTCGGACGCACACCTTCAGCATTTCGAGCAATTTTTTAGAGATGATATCTCACGGTCTGTTTTGAGATTTTGCATGAAACTTCAGTCCTGTTCTACGAAGTCAAGAATGCATGTCGAAAATTTTTCATGATTTTTGAAGTTGCCTTGATATGTTAAAACCGTATTTATACTTATCGTATTGTTGTTCTTAATTTTATTCTGTTTTGAGTTTTTTTTGTGTTTTATATATATATATTTTTTTTTGTGTTTTATATATATATATATTTATATTAAAATATTTTTTTTTGGGGTAAAAATAAAAATCTCGGATCAAATTTTATTGAGTCAATTTTAAATTTGATTGGTCATTCATCATACTGCCATGAAAACTGTACTGTTAAAAATTTTTTAAATTTTTTTTTATAGAAGGCTATACGCTTTTCAAATCGACCCAAATGTGATACACTTGCTATTTAAGAATTAAAAAAAATACATCTACAATTTTAATCTTTTAATTTAAATAATAATTTTCAAATATATGTACTATAAAAGTTAATTAGATGTAACATAAAAGTCAGGGGTATGCCATCATTATTCTTTTCAATCTATATATATATATACTTATGAACATTGTACTGGTGCTTGGCTAGGCATTCAATATTCCAGTGCTAAGGCATATTTGGACATGGCTGGGTTGTGTCCCTGTAACTAGAAAGAGTTTCATTAAGCAACTTGCGGCTGGAACCAGTTGCATTACTGTACAGGGTGGTGTACAAGAGACGATCTATTTGGAGCGCAATTCTGAGGTTAAATTTATAGAAACATCAATGGTGTTGCTTGATATATAGATAAATTTATAACAATTTTTCTCTAAAAAAAAAAATAAATAAATACGGAACCGGCCAATAATTGGCCGGTTCGGCAAAAAAAAAAATTAAAAAAAAAAAAAATATCACGGAACCGGCCAATTATTGGCCGGTTGGGCTATTTAATTAGTACCGGCCAATAATTGGCCGGTATGGATATTTTTAATAAAGATTTGAGACCGTGGGTAATTTTAATAATTTTTAATGGACTTAGGGTATTAATAAAAATGTCGGGGGATGGGAGGTGGGGCTTTAGAGCTTTGTTGTCGTCTTTCGAATCGTCTATTCGAAAGAGCAAAGGGGGTGCTTGTCTTTTCTTTGTTTTAAAACATGCATATAACCATTCCCATCTATGCATAAGCAAACTTGACAAATCTTTAATTTGAAAGAGTATGTGTGACGGACATCACATTAAATTCAGAGTCATTCAAATAGTAAGATTCATACAAACATTAAAATTCGTTCTAAACAAATACGTACGAATATTAATGCGGATCGAGCAGCTCCGATCAGACATCATGCCAAATTCTTTGGACCAGCCCAGTCCATTTTTGGAGGCTATTGAAAGTCGATTAGCCCATCATGAAGCCGCACGAACTGCTCCATGGGACCGGACTCCAGTGCATCTTAAATTAGGATCCGTATCCTCTGCATTAACTCAAAAGGGAATATTTTGAGTTAATAAATTTTAACCGTTTGATTTTAAACGGAGCCAATCCGGCTCGTGTCTATAACATAGGAGGCTCTTTAATATTAATGTAGATTTAGTTCGCACGAATATTAAAACAGATCGGACAGTCGAGATTCATTAACTCAAAAGATTCTCTTTTGAGTTAACGCAGAGGATATGAATTCCTTAAATTACAATCAACAAAGGAAGCAACCAGCAAACTTCCCAATTTAGAAGGCACTATGTTTCTTGGAAATGATGCTGGAATTAAAGCTTCTGAATACGACTGCATAGGATTCTCGTTGAGAGTACTTATAACGCTTCCAAGCGCTCCCCTCCAATTAGTTCGTACAAATTAAATAGTTGGAGATCTCTGTACATTTTTTCCGATCTGGAGTTTCCTAATGTCTAATTGTCGGCCTAAGTTTGGCCTAGCTAGTATCCATAATTAGACAACAACTACTTTTAGAACTAACTGTTAATTTTCTAATGAGATAGGGTAGTTCTTTTTTCTTTTTCTTTTTTTTTTTTTACTTGCGGTTAGCCCCAATAGAATAATTTCACTTCGGTTTAGATCCTTTAAACGCTTGTATTTTGTAATATGCTTTTGGAAAACCATGAAGGAAGTTAGGCAGGTGATCTTGTTTGGGTTGATTACTATCATCAAAATTGAAAATAAGAATTGTTTACGACATTCCAAATCTTCATAATATTCTTATGTTGTATTGGACAAAGTTTCTTTCATGTGAATTAGATTTGTCAAAGTTATAACAAACACTTATATTTAAAAAAAAAATGGTCCAGTGATATCTTATTATAATTTGTTTTTCTGAAACAATTAGTTGACAGTTAGTAAGTGGACAACTTTCAAGAATCATTACTGTAGCAAATTGTCATATGGTATATAGCTTTCCATGCAGAGGCGAAGCTAGTATGTCACAGGGTAGGCAAATGCATTTGCTTACCCCTGGAATTTTTTTTTTTTTAGATCTGGATTTTTTTTTTGGGTTGCCTACTCCTAGAAAATCGGGTTGCCTATCCCCCAGCCTCCGTCTCAGCAGATAAAGTCATTTCCCTTTGATTATTATTGAGTGTTCTTCTTGATTTCTTTTAATTTTTTTTGTTTTTCTAGTCCTAGAACTGGCCTTGTGCGAGTTGGAGAAGAGGGAGATGGATCTGACCAAGGGGCCCCATATGTCGGCCTCACAACCATCTCTTTAGCTTATGTCTTGAATTCGGGTTGGGATGTTCTGTGTGGACCGTGTACAAATTTGAACAAGGTAAACCATGGTTCACATAGTTTAGGTTTATATAAAACGAAGGGATCTCTTGAAAATTTAAATGACATGGTGTCTCCTTCTTTCTCTGGGTCCCATTGGTCAGTTTCTCTTTGGCTGTACCTAAATTGCACCCAAGATTGTATTCATATCTTGTGAAATCTTGTAAAATCCATATAAAATCAACCATTTGGAGATTTTTCGAGTTATTTGTATCAAAATTCTCGGTTTAACTCGTAGATTATTATCATGGATTTTATTGTCAAGAAATCCAAATTTCATTTTTGCGAATTTCAAGAAATTAGATTTTAAGGCATATATTAATATTGTAACTTTTGTTATGTTGAATTTTTTTTTTACAACTATATATGTTCGCCTACTCCTGACCAAATTTCTAGCTTCGCCACTGTTTTCATGTAATGTTACTTTTGTTTTAATAATACATACATGGTGTTACACAAACATATACTATTTAACTTCTATTACTGAGATAAAAAAAGGAAAAATAGAGGGGACCAGCCTACTTTTTGAGTGTCTACTGCTAGAGGATTAGCAACCAACAACGCCCAAAGCAAAAACTGTGTACCAAATATATTACAAAATTCATTCTCACCGATCTACCACTTAAATGCAAAACTTATCATAAATTGCAGCTTGCACAGTTGCACTGGATATTTCCTGTTATGATGAAAATTGATAGGTTTCGAAACTAGCTATACATATATAAAATTGGGCCCCAGTCGCGACCCTTTAGCACAGTGATCCTAAAAACAAAAACACATCTTTACGGGAGGATGCTGCCAGTTAAATATTGGAAGTATTTGGTTATCAATCAAATTATGATCAGTCGATAAAGAATGACAAAAATAATTCAAAGTTGCATGCAGGAAGGTTCATACGAAGCCGCTAGTGAATAGTGATTACGAAAGCATTACTTTTGTTTGAATTATATCCTTCGGAAGCACTCGCGAGAGCATTCGAACTATAAAATAGGATAAATCCAGTTGCCGGTATATATATATATACTTTTTAGATCTAAGTCACACTCACACGAGAGTAATAAAAAGGAATAATGGATGCTCGAAACATAGAAAGGAATAATGAACTGTACAGCATTTGAAACGATGTCATTGATTCTTCATCTCCTTTCAATTTTGAATTTCTTATTCAGAGAGAAAAGGAGCGGGCCCATGTGATAATGTCTCTCATTTATTATCAAAGGCTGCCTACATTCAGTGCACCTTACTATTCATGGACAGTGACATGTGCTTATTGCCTTGTTGCAATGAAAAAAGAAATAATAAGATAATACCAAGTAGCGATTTAATTTATGTGATATTATGATGGTGTCTTCCTCAATTCTTTTTAGCTTTTCTAAACCGTTCAACTTTGACTACGCAGCTGCTGTTATATGATTTGATAGCTCCCTATGTGATAATCCTACTTGGACATTTTGACTACGCATTCTGATTTGATTCAAATAGTTTATAATTCTGTGACCCTATTTACCAAACTTCAGAGAACTCAGGCGCTACAAATGCCAGGTTTATCAATTTCTCCACAATGGGCGCAACCGTTACAGCCTTTCTGCATTGAGGAATTCGATCTAAGAGAACTGTCATGAAAATGATAAAACAAATCTGCAACCAGGATATATATTTCAGATTTTGTGTCATTTTATTGGATATTTTACAAATTTATGGAAGGACGGAATGAAGACTCGCCTTGGATTAATTATTAAAGAAAAAAAAGAAGAAGTTTGTTTCACATTACTGACATGATTAATTAAGGGTTAAGTGATGAAATGATTTAATTGAACAAAAATTATCAGCTGAGAGTGCTATTTGAATCGAGAAAAAATTATTATTTGAGAAGATAATTTGAATCAAACCCAACAGTGTCCAAGGGCCAACATAAACTTTCTCAATATATATTTTCTTTTAACAATGTTCAGCTTTCATTTTTTTTAGTCTAGCTAGCTGGTACAAGAAAGTAGAAACATTAGTCTACTTAGATTTTCGTTATTTTATTAATTGTTAACACATTTACAAAAATATCAAACCGATTTTTATCAAAAATTGATGGTGATCAACCGCATGCACAGGTTTTTGTGTAGTTATGACTTTTAAGAAACATATTTATCCAAAATTAATCAAGGTTGTGATGATTTTAGTTAATCAAGGTTCTACTAATTAACATGAATTTGAGAGTAAGTTCATCCTTATATCATGACAGCTGTCAAACTTCAAACTATTAATTGACGTCATGATATATTATTGGTGGGGCAATGTTTTCGGAAATATATCACTCAACTCTGTCCAAAAAATTATATTCATTGACACACACACACACACACAGAGTATGGCTAATTTGCTTCTGGAAGCACTTCGACCGAAGTGCTTACGGGGTCATATTTTAGTATTTGATGTTCAAACAAAAAATCCAAACCGTTACATGTTCAATCTATATTAAAATGTGCTTGGAGACCAAATTTTACATTTTTTGAAATTTTTTACTATCTATTAAGTCACTTTGAAAATTGCTGATCCGGTTGAACAGTAAAAACATTGCAACCAAATTTTGGACCATGTGATTAGCAATTTTCAAAGTGGCTTAATAAATAGTAAAAAAATTCCAAAAAATATAAATTTTGGTCTCCAAGCAGATTTTAATATAGAGATCACATCTAACGGTTTAGATCGACCATTTGGACTTTGAATTAAAATCCAAAAACGACTTGGTTGCACGAGGACCTTGATACAAACGTTTTGATATTAGCCCCTCTCTCTCTATATATATATCAACCAACAGTTTCAAATTTTCTTATTAAAGTGCTTCTTTGTTTGAATATATGTGGTCACTCTATTATAATTTCGGTCAAATACACAGGCATAATAACACGGTCCACATTATCATCCACGTTAGCTTCTGGCTGTATATAATTTGACAAAAATGGTGGTTTCCTTTTAGACTGGAGCATATATTCAAAAATTGATCCATGTAATTATCATGCGTACAAAAATTTGAAGCACTATTAATGCAAATTGTCAAATTTCTTATGTCAATGCTTAATAAATTGAGGCTGGGCTGACTTGCGCATGCATCAGCAATGTCCTATAATAGACTAGCTAGGTTTAAATATTTTAATTATTTCGCCATCGTCGACAGGTGTCACTATCTCAAATTCAAAATCTCATATTTTGACCAGGGAAGCCACCACTTAACTTTTTCTTAATAAAAAAATTAGTACAATATATATATATATATATATATATATATATATATAGTGGCTAATATCAAAACGTTTGCACCAAGGCCGTTGTGCAACCAAGTCGTTTTCAGATTTTTAAAGTCCAAACAGTCGATCCAAACCATTAGATGTTCAATCTATATTAAAATCTGCTTGGAGACCAAATTTTACATTTTTTGGAATATTTTTACTATTTATTAAGCCACTTTGAAAATTGCTGATCCGGGTGAACAGTAAAAACAGTGCAACCAAATTCTGGACCATGTGATCAACAATTTTCAAAGTGGCTTAATAAATAGTAAAAAAATTCCAAAAAATGTAAAAATTGGTCTCCAAGCAGATTTTAATATAGAGATCACATCTAACGGTTTAGATCGACCGTTTGGACTTTGAAAATTCGAAAACGACTTAGTTGCACGAGAGCCTTGGTGCAAACGTTTTGATATTAGCCACTCTCAAGTATTCTAACGATCGAGAGGTATTCTAACGAGGGCCTTGGTTGCACGAGGGCCTTGGTGCAACCATTTTGATATTAGCCACTCTATTTATACAAGTATTCTAACGATTCTTTTTATTGTACCGTTGGTACTCTATTTTCTGTACAGTTGGTACTCTACCTACTCTTATTGTACCGTTGGTACTTTGCTGTCTAATGCTATTCTTCTTGATTTAATCTGAACCACTCCATCAATGATGATCAATGACTGAGATCGATTCTATTACTTCATCATTTTTAACATTATCTATATGAAAATCTAAAAATCTTGATTTTGCTGAAAAAATATCTGACGAAAATATCATTTGTAATCCTTGATAATGTCACTATTTTTTAACAGCTAGCTACAAGCCTACAACAAGACAACCCAAACGATCGATATATATACAAGAAAATTAACTACATGACAACCCAAAAGATATACAAAAAAATTAAGGCGTTGCCATAGATTAAGAGCAAGTTGATGGACTGGGTCTGGGGTCTTTTCAACTCCATTTTTAATAAATTAAGCTACACAGTACTTGAAATGATAGAGAGAAACAAGGTTCTTATTTATTTTTTTTTATTTTTTTTGAGGAAAAGCCCTTGGGCGAAGTAAGGTTCTTAACAACTGCCCATTATCGCTTCCTAGTAAAATGATGGTATAAATGTACCGATTAAAATCAAACGGTTATAAAAGATAGAACACCATGAGTATAATTAGGTTGTGATGTACTCATCAAATTCTTTAGTGAACATAACTTTATAATCTATCGGATTAACTTCAAACGAGACGAATTCAAACTGTTGAAACTGATCTACTTCACGAGTGAATTGCGTACATTTAGTACATTCATTTTTCATCAATTTTGACCGCTTGACTTTTCACTAATTAAATTCGAAAATTTCAAAATTTTGCATATACATACATCACTCGTGAAGTACATCGATTTCAACGATTTGAATTCGTGCCGTTTGAAATCAATCTGATATATTATGAAATTATATCACAAAACAATTTGGTGAACACATCACACTCTAGTTCTACTCAAACACCATACTCCTATTACAAACATATATTAATCAGGATTATTTAATTTCAATCCTACGGTCCAGATCAACTAGGGGCAAAACTCATCATTCCAACGCAAGCTGACAGCGGACATGTAGTTGACAGAAGTGATTAATTAAAAATGTATCGAACAAGTTCCTTTCAACCTCATACTTTATAAAGCAATACTGTATAAAAAAAATGATGTTTCATCTTGATCCTCCCGGGAAATATCAGGAAATATATTAAATGCCCAACTCTTAGATCCAGGGGACCAGAGACATTATAATTGAGGCATCGCCCAATTGGACCGGCCGGTCTGCCATGTCAGATAAACCGTAGTATGATAATCGATAATTTGAACTAATCGCACTGTTTCTGAGCTGACTTTCAACTAAATAGCTTCCCAGCCTATAATGACGGCATGCCGATCCACCGTTGAATCTTTATCCTTCGCAAAATTCAACCTTAGATGCCATAGTCTGTAAAATGCGATATTTTTTACAGTGACGTCATCAGTTTTTGTCGTATCTCGCCGCCCTACGTCAGCTCCTCACGTGGGCAACTGAACCTTGTTAAACCAATCCCGCTCGTTACCCCATTCCCCAGGAATTGTAGTTTTTCTACATTCACCATCTCAGTAACGGATATATCTTTTAACTAGTTATGAACCAGAAATGAACTGCTTCACGAAAGACTATAAAGATATAACTTTAGTAAAGAAAAGATTGTCAGGAGTCCAACAGCTTTAATCGCTGTGCTTTTCATCAAAGGGCGTGTATATATATTCCCCATCTTTTTGGTTCATCTGCTGAAAATGGTATAAGGCAATCTATCTACAACAGCTATATATTTTATACCTGATCGTATTCCTTTCTCCGCTTTTGTCTACCCGTACCATGGAACTTTTCTTATCTGATTCTTACTACCACTCTTACTCTCCTTACGATCCTTACTTCCAGAACTCTCAATTGAGTTACGAAACCATATCTGAATCCTCTGTAGGATCGGTGCCCGATCCGCTACCGTTCGACATGAACGATTCCTCAGAAATATTCCTCTTCCAAAACTTTACTGATCAATCAACCAGCATTAGCGACTCCACCAGTGCTAAAGAAGAAATTGAGGTTCAGTCCACCACGACGACAAAGAAAGATGAGAAGAAGAAAGTTGGGGCAGACAAAGAGAAGTGCTACATCGGAGTAAGAAAGAGGCCGTGGGGAAAGTTTGCTGCTGAGATAAGGGATTCGACACGAAACGGTGTTCGGGTTTGGCTTGGTACTTTTGGCACGGCTGAGGAGGCAGCTCTGGCATATGACCAGGCCGCCTTCTCTGTCAGAGGCACCATGGCCGTGCTCAATTTTCCTATGGATGAGGTCCGGGAGTCGCTCAGCCGGTTGGATTGGACAACTGAAGCGGGCACCTCACCCGTTCTCGCTCTGAAGAACAAGCATTCAATCAGGAAGCGTAGTGGGAATAAGAAGAAAATTAATAACAACAAAAGAAACAAGGTGGTGAGAGAATCTGTGGTGGAATTGGAGGATTTGGGTCAGGATTACTTGGAAGAGTTACTTAGGGTTTCTGAACAGAATTCCTGCGGTTGGTAATTGTAAATTCCAGACTATATATAAATTATATATAGTCTATAAATTCTGTCTGCCAGTTAGTTATTCTTAATTTTTTTGTTAAGGATTTCAGAAATTATAATTAAAAAATAATGATATGCATATTTCTCTCTATTTTACCATTTTTATGTTATTTATTTATTTATTTGTTCGATTGGCAAATACAAATAGATAAGATTAGCAATTAAGGATTTCTTAAAAAAGTTTAACAAAGTGGATGTGATAATTAGTGGATGCAGGAATATTCTCTCCCTTTTTTTCTTAATTTTTTTGCAATAATTGGCGGTGGTTGCCAATTGTATTTCGAATTATAGATAGAATACCCTCTCCCCCTCTCTCTCCCTTGGTCAATTATGATCATTGTTTGCGATAAATTTTATTTGTTTGTTCTTTTCCAACCACTGGCTAACATAAAATATCGTTAGACAATTTGTTAAAGGACCTTTTTTATTCCTAAAATTGAGAATGAGTATGAATAGTTTCTTTATTATGAAACAGTTTCTAATTAAACATCTACATATATCAGCTGGTACCTACTCGGTACCAATAAAGTGCTTAAAGCTACATAGAATCCGTCGTGCTTAACAGATACCTACAAATTCTTTAATGATCAGAGAAGTTTTTTCCAAAGAGATTCTAAGGAAACAAAAAGACTAAAAGTTGATGCAATAGGAAAAGGAAAAAGAACTTGACAAATAAAAAAAAAGTGAGAATTTTCATTTTGTTCCTAAAAATTATACTATTTCTAATGCTCAATTCTTTATTTAACACAAAATTTAGGATATAAATAGATGCAATTGGGTTTATCAGTAAGGCCTGTAATTTATTTTATATACTGCTGCCTTATCTTTTACGACGAACCAGGGGTACTTGGCGAATAATGATAAAATCACTTTCCACTATTTATACAGGATAATATTATATAAAAATTAAGTACGGACAAAAAAAGCATTTTTTTAATGCATAAAGGCAATGTGAATGATGAGCCAAAGATAATTGGTTTCCCACTTCTAAACCTAGAACTTTCCTCAAACTGTTTTATGCTTGATGTTTCACGTACACTTTTCAACTGGAGTTCCTTGATTTGATTTATTCTAAGCTTATGTACCAATTGTTTCAAGTCTTCAGTTTGTAGGTTATCAGCATAAACTAAGTATAGTAGGTAAATTAGGGAAATAAATCTGCTGCTATTCCAAAGGGATAACAATATCCTGTTATTCCGATTCCAGCCGTTGATCTTTGTCGAGATTCGGACACGAAAAATTTTGTTTCTTGAGATTCGTATATGAAAAACTTTGAACGGTTGGGATAGGAATAAAAGGGTCTGTGATCCCTTTGAAATAACAGCAGATGTATATCCGGTAAATTAGTGGTTTCGTATCTTCTACTTTCGTCCATTTTGGAAGGGAGTGGACTGAAATTGAATTTACTTCGAATTTGCTCTTTTAATTAGACTGTAGCATTTATTAAAAAATTGGTCCAATTTTCATGTTATAGGCTGACTTGCTTATCTGCAATGTCCTATAACATACTAGAGATAATATTTGTTTCATTTATAGTTCACTATCATGGTGTCACTATCTCAAATTCAGTAGTATCATATTTTGACCAGGGAAGCCACCACTTACCTTTTTTTTTTTTTTAATAAAAAAAAGCCAAGTACTATAGATTATCATGACTTTGGTCAAGTAAGGAGTCTATCTTAAAAATAGTTTTATGTTCTCAGAAGAAACCAAGCACTGCAAATTATATACAAGGGGCTAAATACCTAGTTAATTAATATGACCGACAATGTTAATTACCTGCACAAAAAAATTGGTAGCACCTATATTGATGAGTATTTCATACTTTGATTTGGATCTATCTTTTCGTCTTTGAAAATTTCTATCTTTTGATTATATGTACATAATAATTAAGTCTCAAGTCTTATTTTAATTTGTTATTGATTAATTCAGTTCTGTGAAGCTTCTTTGCTTTCCCATTTGATTTTCACAAGAATATCATTTTTGTTAATCAGGTTATCCCTAATTCAATTTGGTATATGACACGTATTTTAGCCATTTATCTATAGGTTTATATATGTACGTTCCATGTATAATACTGTCCTGTACTTGGGACGAAGAGTAAACTTTTTTATAATAGATTTATTTTAGTGCTCATTAACTCCAGCATCTACATTATTTAGATGTCTCTATGCTAAGCCTATAATTCTATTTTTTTAACTAAAATTAATTAATGGTTTATATGATAGATTCTTGTTAATTTTTTATTTGTATTTTATCACTTAAATTAGTTATCAACAGATCTACAAAGAATCTTTTAGTGTTCAATTCAACAGATCTACCAAGAATCATTCTTATTTCTATCAAATTAATCATTTGGAGTTCCAACTCATAACAAAATGTACTTTTATCACAGATTGAAGAGATACTAAATAAATGGAGGCGGACAAGAGATCTATATATATTCATAGATAATTATAATATTATTTTAATTAAATAAAATTCATAGATATTTTTAGCATAGGTGCTACTTTTACCCGATTATCCGGATCCGATCTGGAACCGAACCAAAACCGATCCAGATCCGATTAATTTGGATAGGGTATCGTTTAAAAAATATAACCGGTTAAATTATGAGTACGGTTACAAAATTAATAATTTAATATCCGATCCGGATCCGAACCGGAACCGATATTATAATGGATAGGATATGGGTTTGATTTAATTATCTGATCGATAACCGAACCCAACCCAATACCGTATAAATACCCGATAAAATGATAATACCGTTCTTTATAATTATTTAATATAAAAACATATATTAACAACTATGAAAAGACTCTCATTTGTTACAACGAATGGCAAAATACTAATTGAGATAATGTACATTCAAATTTTGAATCGATAGGATAGTATTTTTTAATTTAGATAGATTACTATTGTTTTTGTTTTGCTATGTAGCATGTTATGTTGTAATATTTATGAACAAGAATAATATTATAATTTTGATTTTTGAGCAGCTTTTAATTTATATTATAATGATATATTATATGAAATGTCTGAAAAATTATAATTATATTTAAACATAAATGGTTTGTCAAATGCTTATGAGTTGTGACATGTACCTGTTTCGGATCCGGACCGGACCAAACAATCTACAAACATGTTATGGGTATTTATCTACCCGGAACCGAAAGACTAGACCTGAAATATCTACATGTAGATAGGTATCCAGATCCAGACCCGACCTGATTTGAAACTAATAAGTATATGGATCAAAATTTATATCCGAACACTTTCAGGGTACGGGTCCAAATATAATAGTATCCGGACCCTACCCGGCCCGATAGCACCTCTAGTCTTTAGAAAGCCATACATCAAAACTAGGGAATGAAATGGACAAACTGAGAACAATAGACATATTTTCCAATTAAATAATATTTCTGTTAAACGTTGAAAGCAAATTTAAGAGAAAGGAAAATGGAACTTGACTCATATATGGGGGTAGAATTCGTCGGAGTAAAAAAATGAATATTGAATGGAACAATATAATTAAAAAAATGGATATCTTTTTTTTTTTCTAAAACTAAAAAGAACCTGTTGCTTCTCAACTTTGGAACTTTTGGTCAGAGCATTCTTCAAAACATATTCATTAGCGCAAGTTTCAACAAAAGAACATATATTTGACCAAGAATGCTGAGAAAATTTTATAGAGAAAACAAATCATGCGTTATCATATACAAACTTCATGAGACATTTTGATTGATTTTTTTCAATATATATAAGCAGTCTTCCAGTGTCACCAAGTTATCATAATTTTTCTTTCTCTACTAATAATTTAAAATCTGAAGTTCCATTAGTTACAGGACTCTCCTTTAAATATGATGAATACAGGTGATATTATATATAATATTAGATTGCATTCACAAAAATATTAATTATGAGGACAAGAACTTGACAAGACTAATCATCAGAAAACATTAATGTAATGTGTGATAACCATAATTTATATACATATTCGATCTGATTTTTATCATAAAATAATACCAAATATCTTGTATTTTGAACATAAAGAGAATAGAACACACCTAGAATCTAGTTACTGCGTTTGCTCGGCTTTAATTTGCAGAAAATGAAGAAAAATGAAGAAAAATGCTCAGTGCGGACGCACGGATTGCGATACGGCCACACTGAGTACTTAGAAGGATTTCTGAACACGCGCCAATTTGAAAAAGGTATAATGAGGTTTTCATCAAAATCCGTGCGGACGTACGGATATCGATGCGAACGCGCTCTGGTCGCACAGGAAAAGTCCGAGCCTAGTGCGGATCAGCGGATGCACTCTGGCCGCACTCAAAACGCATTGAAATTTCAGCTTCCGACATACAGTTCGTATTTTGGCCATAACTTGGTCATACGAACTCCGATTTGGGTGAATCAAAACTTGATGGAACAAGGAAAACAATATTTACAACTTTTATGAAGGAAATAAATCCAAATTCGGAATGTAAAATCCCGTGTGGACGCAAAAAGGTCGCATTCAGCCTAAAAATCGAGTTTTCTATTTCAGGCGCTTCTAAAAACGACCCAGGAGTGAAATATGGAAAGTGAGGACGTGGAAAAACTTGTGGAGCAAGTATCTAATGACTCCCCATGTCCATTTACTCCAGAATTAACAAGTACTTCTCCTGTAAAATGGGCGCCCACTAACTCCATCTTCTAGCCTCTAAATTGGGCATGATCTCTTGCTTTAAAAGAAGGGACTCATTTTCATTCAAATCCATCAATCCATCCAACAACACATCTCATACTCTCTACACACAATTCTGAGCAATATTTTTTGAAGAAGGTGAAGCTTTCAAGGAAGGAGAAGAAGGGTTTCTTGAGCAAGATTCGGCAAGATTGAGGTTCTAGATTCAAAGGGTGTAATTATTCTTTAATTTATTTCCTCTTGTTATTTGCCAAACTTTGCAATGTTTCTCTCCAAGAGGGAGTAGTTCTCTCTCTAGGGGTTTAGGTCAATGCATGAACTTGTTTAATTCTATTTTATTCGATTATTTGCTTTTATTATGATTGTTTTATCGGATTTGATTGTTAATTTCTGGGATTTTAATAATTTGTGTTAGAAACATAATTAGTACTTGAATTGTAGCATCTCGTTTTGGTTTCAAAAGAACCAAAATTGACTAGGATCAATAGGATAGTACCAAATTATGAATGCAAATACCTTAGGTTTAGATTAAGATTCTAACCAATTTAATCTAAGCCGGAACTACAGAAATTAGGGTTAGGGATTTGGTGAAGAACCTAAACGAGAAGTCAAACCCTAATTAGGACATCTCAAATCGAGTCGGATATTGGTATCATGAACTTAATTGAGAAGTACCAATATTTGAGGAGAGGAGAGACTAACAAGAGCTTATAGTCTAGGTAGCTAGGGTGAAGAACCTAAAAAGTGAAGTCCGAATTACTTAGACACGTTATTAATTCATGAAGGTGACCCTTAATAACATATTAGGTTAGAAACCTCATCAAATCATACATGAATTTAAGCAAATACCGAATAGATAGAATTAGCAAGGGATTGTGGACCAAAGACCCCTAGATTCTCTAAACCTTGAAAACAAACCGACTTTTCTTTCTTTTACTTTACTTTTAATTGTTTAAAAACTCCTTTCTTAGGGTATTGAACCCAACCTTAGGATTTTTACTACAACCCCCCCCCAATTTACTTTATTGCACTTTATTTTCTTTATTTTCTGAAATTTATCATCTAAAGTTGAAAATTAAGCATTTATCTTACTCCTTGTGGTTCGATACCTGATAATATACTACACGGTAGGATTGTATACTTACGATCTGAACCGAAAGTGTATTTGAGGATAAAATTTTTTACATATACCCTTTGCACGTATCAATGTGTCAGTTCAATATTTATTTATGTTAATTTCCGCACGAAATTAATACAAGGTCTTCAAACTCAACATTAATCACCATATATTAATTTTTTTTTGTTACGTAACTTGATTTATTTGATTTTAGTCATTAATTTTTAATTTATACCCAAATTGAGTCAACATATAAATTTGAGTTGAAATTACCAAGTAAAATTTAAAATTTGAGTCAACATATAAATTTGAGTCATTGATTTCAAAGTCAACATATAAATTTTAGTCATTAATTTCAAATAATTAATTCCTTAGTATTATTTTGTTCTATACTCTCCATGCCGGCCAGCAGATATTCAAATTTCTTAATTTTTCAAATTCAAATAATCAAAGGAAAAATTACTTTCTCATAAAATGCCACATTATTGTAATTAACTTGATTCAATAGCTTAAAGAATTAGTTCAAAGTTGTGTGCTGTTTGAATTACTAACGTCTGAGAGTAGCTCAATTTGAATATAAATCGAAATTTTGTTTTCAACGTTGAATAAACTAAAATTTGATTCAAATGATATATGTGACCATTCAAGAATTTTAACCTTTATTTTCAGTTGGAACATTCAAAGGATGCTTTTGGTCTTTAATCTTCATCAACTAACAAATTACAACACCACTTAAATCTTAACTAGCGATTTATAAAAAATCCGGAAATATTAACGAACGACATTAATCTTCATCACCTGACAAAAATATATATAGAAGCGAATTTATGTTGAAGGAATGGAGCTAACTGATCTCCATTTATTTTCAAAAAAATTATATTTATACATAATTTTCTATATATTTTAGAGTAAAATGTTATGTGTACTGTAAAATTTATATTCATACGCTGCATGAATATTTTGTATAATTGACCCATACAGGTAGACCAGCTTAGGCCGGGGGGAGGAAAATTTTATAGAAATTTATAGGTCCGGACGGACTTTGCCCCCTCTGGACTTTTGATTTGTAATTAATGCTAAATTTAGGGTTAAATTTATGATAATTTTTTTTAATTCTGATTGGTATTGGAAATTAAAAAGTTAGAGCATTATTTTTTTATCTAGTACTCAAATAGTTAATGAGTTTGAACATGATTAAATATTTAGATTCGATTCATTTTTTTATTTAATGTTTGGCAAAAGTTCTAGATCAGTTCCTAGACCCATAGCTTTCAAAGTTTGGCTTCGTTCCTGTTATGTAACAAATGTGTAAATTAATATATATGCTTGCTTCTCTTGAGGTAAAGATATATTGACAGAGTTGTTCTTGCTTCATACAATGCACAAATAATTAAATCAAAACATAACCGTATATAACACATACGCTGCAGGAACCAAAAACACTGCTTTGTCAATAACTTTACTCTCAATTCTAGGAGACATATATAGGAGTGAAAACTGAATTCAAATCCTCCCAATTAAGTACCTCACTGAACCTGACTGAAATGGACAGTCCAGATTTACTCTCAACCCAGATTTTTAAATTGACACGAATCTCAAAACACAAATAATACTGCTCCCTAAGTCATTCTGAGTAATCACCGGCTAAGAGTAAATCTGAACCGTCCGTTCCAGTCAGATTCAACCTGGGAGGATACGGATCCGTGAAAACTTGGGTGCAGGCTCCTAAAAGGTCACAACAGATTCAGATGCACGTTTGATGATGAAAAGATGGCGATCTTATTCGCGTATTTCTTTGTTTATTTTTTTTTTTAGGCAAACGGCCTGTTGGCACTTGGCAGGCGTAAATGCGTAATATTAATTACCTCCAAAAAAAAGGACAAATCCCAAGAGGGGCTGTTGGCGGTGAGGCGAACCTAGACCGTTTCCTGCAATTGGCCTCGTGCTCAACACGTGGTGAATTCTGTTAATTTGGCGTGGTCATTGGTCAATGTGACTCCTTCTGGGGTTCAATGCATTTGACCGTTCAAGTGGATGGACCTCATAGATTACAGGAATCTTTAACTTATAAAAAATTATCCCTTCATGTTCAGTTTAATATATATGTTCTTGTACTAAGGTTCGATTTATTTATAAGCATCTCGTACGACCGCAGTAAGCGATGATTAATTATTTGATTAGACTAATAAGTTGGTTTAATTAATCAATATAAAGGTCAAATGTCCCTATTTTTACGCCTCTTTTAAATATAAAGTTGTTGAACTTTAATAATTTAAAATTCAAAACTCAAATATTAAAGTAAAATTGTTAAACATCTCCATCATACAATACATGCTAATTATATCTCTTAAAAATAAATTTATATCACATCTAGAAATTCTATTTTATTATTGTATTTTAGATTATTTTTTTTGTTATAAATTGATACAATTAATCAACATAAAAGTTAAATATCACATTTTGACGCCTCAATTATGTATATATTTTTTAAGTTTATTAACTTAAATTCAAAAGTCAATATAATACTGTTACAAATGTTCATCATGTGCTAATTATATCTTAAATATAATCACATATAGCAACTTCATTTTATTATTTGAATTTTAGAGTTTGTTATTGAAGATTTCAAAAAGTACAACTATACAGTGGGGCTAATAAAAAAACTCGTAGATTGTGACTTGTTCGAGATCGGCTTGAAAAAAGTTCGTAATTAGCTCGTTTGATTCTAGCTTAATTTGCCATGAGTAAGTTGAAATTTGTCTCAACTCGGCTCTTGTTGGCGTAGCTTTCATCAGCTCGTTGCAAGAAGAAGATAAAATTCTTTCTCGACTCATGTTTATGTGTGGCGCACAACATCAAATCGAAAAAAACCTTAGGCATATGCGCACGGCTTATTGCACAAACCAGTCGTTAACGAGTTGGCTCATAAAATATCAAGCTCGGCTTATTCCGCAATGAGCCTAATTCAAGCTTTGGATAGCTCTACTTATTTACGCACAGTCCTAGTTTATAGAGATATAGAGAGGAGTCATATTTTTTTTTTTTTTAGTTAAAAGCCGGTAGGTATATTTTCATTACTCAAGACAAATTAATTACACATATTAGTTTGTATCAGTATATAAGAGTACATATATAAGCTCATATCAGTACGTAAAAGATTACAACTGAACTCTCTTGTACAAAGCTAGACAAGAAAAATAGAAAGAAAAAAAAAACCGTGCTATGATTACAAGAGATGAGTTTTCAGGTCAGCGTGCTCAGCTTAGTAGATAGCGAGCCTAGATAGTTTCTTGTCGTTACCACAAACATTATCGTTGGAAACAAGGCGAGCTAGAGGTATTCAGGAGAGCTTTCGTGCTCAGATGAGGTTTGTGCCCAGTTTATTTTATGAATATACAACGAAGAAGACAAAAAAAAATCAAAGAAGAGGAGGAAGAAGAAGGTGATAAGTGAAGTCCACCGTACAACGATCAAATGGGAGTAAATGGGAGTTTTTGTAGATTTTTTTTACGTTCAACTTTTAAACTTGTGTTTTTTAATAAAAATATAATTATTGTAAATACTTACAAGTAAATAGAGAGAAAAGAATAAGGACCACACAAGAGATAAGAAGTTCGGACTAGCTAGCTACGCCGGGTGACCGGGATCAAATGTACAACAATCAACCAATCAAAATCTCTTGATATCAACAATACACGGTTATCTCCGGTAAGATGAGTTTGAAAAGCTAGACTAAATTTGTTTACAAGATGTGTATCAAGCAAGGTTCTAAATAGCGTTTATAGCGTCATAGCGGGAAGGTTACAAAAAAAACTATAGCGGAAGCTATGCCACATAGTATTTTTTTTTACATTCCGTATATTCAATATTTGAACTAAATATCAACATTATCTAAAGTCTCATAGAACAATAAATAACACCAAAGTAATTAAGAAATTATAATATTCATATTGAACCCGTATAAAGTTCAAATTGCGGTTCAAAATATCCATAGTAATATCATAAACTATCGATTTTTCCTATTAAAAATATCTTAAGCATCATGATTCATTACATAATCTATTTTTTTGTATTCAAATTTCAATTTCGGTTTGGACTTTTTTTCTATTCAAATTTCTATATCTATTCCCAATTTCAAATTAATTTATCTGTAACAAGTAGCAACAAATTTAATTTCGGTTTGAGCTTTTTTGGGTCTTTATTTAAAGCCCATATAAATTGCTTAAAAAAACTCATATTGTATAGCGGTCGTAGCGCAAATAGCGGATCGCTATCACCGCTATAGCGACCGTAGCGCAAATAGTGCATTTTGATGTCATAGCTTAGCATTTGGAGTCCAAAAACGCTATAACGCGCTATTTAGAACACTAGTATCAAGCTCAAAGGGACTATGTTTTTCTTAGACACAATTTGTATTGCATGTATATATATGTGAATAGTGCATTACTTCTCGTAGAAAGAAGATTTTAATAGATAACGTCCTCCTATAGCACATTCTCTACATAAATTATAGTATAATTAAAAGGGACCGACTAACTATTCCCCGGCTCCTATCCCCCATTCATCCCCCAGTCAATAACTGTCTTTGTTGACCGCTAATTAAGAGGGGACCACAAATTTCAGCGCTAAAAGACAAAACAAAACGCGTTATTATCGCAGCGAGTGCAAGTATTCATATGTAATACATCAAGTATTCATATATAATACATGAAGTATTCATATCTAAGATATCAAGTATTTAAAAAAAAACTGGACACATTACTTATCCATCTTTTACACGTTTTTAGAGGTGGTTTTTTTTTTCTCCGTTTACTCTAACCAATATTTCTGACAATCTGTGAGGAATTTTGCAAATCTAAAACCACGAACGTCTTCTACACAATTTTCTCTTTCAAATGAGATTCATGATGACATACTTTCGAGTTGTCCGTTGCACAAGTATTCATACCTCATCAAACAAGTATTCATACCTCATAAGTATTTCACAAATAAAAAACTGGACACATGATTCACTCATTTTTTACTGATTGAAATTTCATTACCACTCAATCATTTTTTACTTCATATCTTAGGTATGAATACTTGTTCGACGAGGTATGAATACTTGCTCGACGTGGTATGAATACTTGCACGATGAGATATAAATAATTTTACGAGGTATGAATACTTACGCGACGGATAATTCAAAAGTACTTCATCATGGATCTCATTTGAAAGATAAAATTGCGTAGAAGACGTATGTGATTTTAGATTCGCAAAATTTTTCATAGATTGTCAGAAATATTGGTTGGAGTGAACGGAGAAAAAAAAACCACCTTTAAAAACGTGTAAAAGATGGGTAAGTAATGTGTCCAGTTTTTTTTTTAAATACTTGATGTCTTAGATATGAATACTTAATATATTATATATGAATACTTGTGCGCGTCAGTTGTAAATTTTTCAAATATAAGCGGTCCCCCTAGTTAATTAGCGGTCCTCCACGTAATTAATGATTGATACACTTTTTTTTTGTCTTTTTGTGCTTGAAGTTGTGGTCCCCTATATAATTAATGATTGGGGGATGAATGGAGGATAGGAGCCGGGAAAAAAAAATCTTTATCCTAATTAAAAATAGTTAATTATATGTATATTAAAACGATTTGATAATGAGGTAAACGGTCAATATATAATAAAAAACGGTTGCTTGGAAATCTTTGCTAAATTTAACAACCTGATAGTTAGCCATTTGAAGCAGCTCATGTACAGTTGTCATCAGTCGCTCGAGTATAATCGATCGTCAGTAATCGCTCTACAGAACCAGCTAGTGCTTCAAGCAACTCTGATTGTATTTTTAGCAGCTGATTGATCAATCAGTCGCTATTTTATCTTATCTCTTATTTAACGGTATATCAATCAGTCACTGTTTTGTCTTATCTCTTACTTTAGATACCGATTGTTTTAGTATATGCAAATGTTCAGAGTACATGTAACAGTTAATCTATGACCATTCTGAAACTGTCAATAACTGTACATGTTTTATTATATATATTAGACAACCATTATGTACTGTATTTTATAGTAGTAGTCCGAAACTTACATTTGAATGTTTTACGAATATTATTCTAAATTACATTTATATGATCTTGAGATCTTTTTGTACTCGACCTTAATTGCTTGTGCATGTAATTCTCAAATTATTCAACTATCCATATATAATTCACAATCTTATAATATATAATATATCAAATATTAGATTCATATTAAATTTTTGGAATCGATCGTCAAATTAGTAATAGAGATTAGAATAATAATATGAATCCTCATTAATCAAGCTTAAATAATCTCACCTGAAAAATAATATATGAATATCAATTACATATTATTATATCACTAATTAATTAGTTCAATAAACTATCATCACTTTTCTAAGGTTAATAAACTATTATCATTGAAGATCACAAATCTTAAAACTACTCCCACTAAACACTCTTAGCTGTAGTGCTTTTAATATGAGTGTGAACATGATCTTAATTAATAGGATTACCCTTTCCGGTGCTCTTTTTTTTAAGAGAAATGGTTAGGTACCTTACAAAGTTGTGAATTATCGGGACTGAAGTGTGTGGTCACATCAACAATTTTCTCCTCCTTGAGCTGGTTTCACAAAAACCTGTGTCGGATGCTGAATGATCAGTTGAGCACTAGAAATTAAATTTTTTCTTAATTATACTAAAAACTAAGGGCATAATTGTAGCTTTGTCCATGGTGTCCACTTCTCTCTCCCCGTACCCAGCGATTTGTAGAAATTGGAAAACTGCAACAAAATTTATGGTATATTTGGATTGTCGAGTTACTTCCTTTTTGCCTAGAATCAAGTTTCCAACTTTAGACAAAATTATTTGTTAAATCTTGTCTGATAATTTTAAATATGAATGTTATGTATACCCCTCGATGCTGGTACCAGTTATTACAGTCATTTGATGTGTACCGAAATTAGTGCAGGACAACTATTCAAAACGCTCGTCCGTACAAGTGTTCTTTGTCGTTCGGTTTGCATCAAATTAAATCCGCATGTATTATCAATCAAATGACTAAGACATATCTTCCATGGAACAAATAATAAGTGTTCTTTTAAGTAAAAATATCAACAACAAAAATTATGTAGCATTCCATGCAACAAATAATAATAGAATGATAAATTGTAAAAGAAATAAGTTGTAATATTGTATTGTAATATAAAATGTCGCACAAAATTGACATATAAATTTCTTCAATTAATCCGCATGATACGTACGGTCTGAATTTTGACTCCTATCATCATTATAAGATTTGAATAATCCCTAATTTTTCAAATTTTAATATTGTACTCAGAAGAAAACAAAATCATCAATTTTTAAATTGAACGTTTGTAATTATTATCGTATCATACAAATTAGATATGATAAGCTCACATATGTGTAATATCTTTAATTAGCGCTTTTGCATATTGATCATGTTAAATTTATTAATCATCTAAAATCTCAGTTCAATTTATTTGTTTTTAAAAATACTCCTATTGTTTTTATGAGCAAAACAAATCAAATTTTGAATGTTTTTTATGTTCTTTTTTTTTCATTAAAAATAACTAGAACAATGTCATAATTAATAAAGACCAATCAACTAGATTGATTGTGTATCTATTTCCTTACAATTGTAAATATAGTCCGACAAATACCGTTAAATATGAACAGTTGTAAAATTTGATGTTATTTGATTGAATTGAGAATGTAACAGAGGAGGGTGAAAGATGAAAAGGAACACAATGTAAAATAGGAAACTGGTGAAGAAGATAGTGGAGGCACGAGAGAGAGTGAGAGAGTTCTCTGTTAATAAAAGATAGGAGAAGCAGAATACGGTGAGAATGAGAGGTAGAACCAAGGTCGGTGATGGAGTGCACGTGCGACGGGCTCAGTATGAATGTTAACAAGAGGACTTGCGGGAAGTATGTTTGTGGTGCGAGCTTGTGTATATGTCGGTTGAATGGAGGTGTAGCAATGACAATGAAAGCAGTCAGAGGAAGAAAGAGGTTGAGAGTAAGGAAGACATTAGATCGAGAGAGAGATCTAAAGAGTGGAAGAGGATCGACAGAGAGCAGAGGTAAGTTACCGTTTTCAGTCATTGAAAGTCGGTTTTGGAAACCGACAATGAGATCACTGAGACCCGAGTACAGAGCAGTTGGACGTCAGACTTTAAGGAATGATTGTGTAAGGGTCTTTAAGGCTGGAAGTGTGGGGTATTGATGAAGGAGTTTGAAGCATTGGATTCGCATGTGTCTTTTACAAGTGATATTTGGACTTCAAGTGTCAGTTTGAGATATTTGTGCGTAACGGCACATTACATCGATAAGAGCTTCAACTTTCACAAAAAGATTATTTCTTTCAGTCAAATACCTTATCCACATTCGGGTCCAGGAATTGCAAGTGCAATTAAGAAAACTATATTTGATTGGAAGTTGGATCGGAAGGTGTTCACAATCACTCTTGACAATTATTCAGCGAACATTAATGCAATGTCATTTTTGGATAACATACTTTGGAACAAGCATGTTTTTGAGCGTGAAAACATGCACATGAGATGTGGGGCTCACATCTTAAATATTATGGTGCAGGATGGTATGGAGATTCTTCGGCTGACTTTGACAAGAATTAGAGATGATGCGGTATATAACATCTAGTGGCCAGTGACTCCAAACCTTCAACGAGATCTTAGATACAATGCACTTGCCATATAAAAGAGGGTTGATTTTAGATTGTTCTACTCGATGGAATTCGACCAATGAGATGGTTAAGGAAACTTTGAAGTACAAGGATGCCTTGCTAAGGTATGGAGATGGCACTCCGATGAGTGTTCCTAGTTTGGCGGAGTGGAATGAGGCGGTAGAGATAGAAAAGTTTTTGCGAGTATTTATTGATGCAATAAAGGCTTTTTCAACCTTTAGGCAACCTTCTTCACATGCGTATCCGAAGGAGGTGTGAACTATTCATAGCACTTTGTTGGAAGATTATACTAATCGCACTTTGCGAAACTTATCAAAGGAGATGCAAAAGAAATTCGACAAATATTGAGAAAAGCCAAATGAGATACTAACATTAGCTTGTGTTTTTTATCCTCGACACAAATTAGAATGGGTGGATTTCTGTTTTGGTATTGCATATGGAGATGGCACTGATGTGTACAAAGAAAAAATAGAATGTGTGCAGACGTCGCTTACAAAATGGTATAAAGAGATGAGAGCACAACCAGCCAAGCGACAACTAGTATGTCATCACAAGTGGAAAGTCAAAACGAGAAACAAAAGAAGCTTGAAATGAGTTCTAAGAAATTTCGTTCTCAAAACTGTTAATCGCGGCAAAAAAGATCCGAGTTGGATAACTATCTGGAAGATGCCTTGGTGCTAGAGTTGGATGAAGAATTTGATATTATGCAATGATGGAGAAAAAATTCAGAATTGTATCCGACTTTAGCAAAAATGGCAAGAGATTTATTGGCGATTCAAGTGTCAATCGTTGCATCTGAGTCAGCTTTTAGTGCAGCGAGTCGGTTGACAGATCATTTACAGAGCTCTATGACACCGGAGACAATCGAGGCACTAATTTGCTCAAATGATTGGTTTGCCTCTATTGATAGGAGCTTCAACTTGGACCAATTTCATCCATTCATGCCGAATTCTTGATTGGTGTTAGAGGTAAATAGTTTATTTATCATTTTGTTCAAATTAAATTATAGTTCTTCTCATATTAAGGTTTGTTCAAATTTTCGTAGTCATACGTTATAATTTTATTAGGTATTGTGTATCTTGGACTGCCCTTTCTTATAATTTTATTAGGACCACTATCTTGAATTATTATTATGATCGGTGTTGTGCAAAGGAATTCAGATCCCTAAAGTAACTCAAATTTTGAGTTTAGATCTGATCATAATCCAGTTCAATTTTGCCTTCTATTAAGGTTACTGTAACTGACAATGTTTATTAAGTATGTTGCTTAAGCTTTAAGCATGTGTAAGTACTATAATTCAGTTCAATTGCAAGTGCATGTAATGTAACCTGCACCTGCTGCTCTTTTTAGTTCACTTGCAACCAAGCCAGGCCATGAACTCTAGACTTAACGAATTCTTAATTATCTAAATACAGGTTGAATAGTTTCTGATGTGCTTGAAGAATGATGGTGGTATTTGCCCTGAAGTTTTTCTTTGTTTTGCTCTCTATAAATGTTTTTTTATCAGCAACAGTAAAAATAAGTCTTCTGATATGTGGATGTTTTTGAGGATACTGGTACAAGTCCTTTTTTACATTGGGTAAATGCTTAAGCACCTCCTTTTTATTTGTTGCTTGTTGTGCTTGATGATGCCTTGTCGTGTGTTATTTGTTATGTGGATGTCTCGCGCGGGTTGTTGATTTTCCCGGCTTGACTGTTGTGTGGTTATGCCTTTTTCTTGCCTGCCTTGCTGCTGGTTTGGCTGCCTTGTGTTGTAATAATTTCACTGGTACCAGTACTGGTACCAGTTGTGTTGTTCTGGTGTGCTGCCTGTGCTGCTTTTGGTTTTTTTTTTTTTTTCGGGCTGACTGTGCAACCCCTTCTCTTTTTCTTTTTCCTTGTGACCTACTGCTTCAATTGCTCAGGTCTCTTCTCTCCGGTTACTTTCCCACAGAAGCGTAGGAGTCGGAGGCCTCAAATCGAGAAATTCAACATGCTTGAATCATTACTCAAAGATATACTGGTAATTGTTAATTTCTTAAAACTCTTGTTCAACTAAAATGTATCTTATCTAGATATCTGGTGTAATGTTTTGTTCTATTAATTATTTCAGGTAAAGGTTTTGTGCAAGATGGATAGTAGTGATTTGGGGCAGCTGCTTTTGGTATCTAAGACAGTTAGCGAAGCGGTATGTATTACTTCTTTTAATCAATAAACATTTCTTAAAAGGAACAGTTATTCGGTGACCTTACCAAATACCGAATTGCTCTGGTTTATCATAAGGTGTCAATTGCTTGACAGGCATAAGCACCCTGCATTTAATTAAGGCATTATGGGGGTATGTCTACCAGCTAGCTAACTTTTTTTTGGGACCAAATTAATTGGTAATATGTCAACTGACAAGTTCAACATGGTACCAATCACCTACATTTGGTTCTAACCACACCAATCAATTCCAAATTGAGTTTGTAAAAGTTGTTTTGAGCAATCTGTCGCTTTTAGAAGTGCATATATGTAATTTTCATTGGATACATTTGTACCAATTTGGAGTTAGCATCTAAAACATTTTCTTTTCTTTTTTCCATTGTAGGCTTTGATTGCCAGGAAAATACATCATTTGTACAGCACTCCAACAAAATGGACCTTTAAGTGGCTCGATATTTCTGATAATTACGAAGATGCCCCTAATGCGCCAATGCAACACAGGGTTGCAAGGTCGCGAAATGAAGGTAAAAACTTGGCTAGTCTTGCGGTCGATCTTTTCTTAAATTATGATGATTAGAGGTGTGTATGTGTAAATTATTGTAAACATTAGAGAGCACTAGAAGTGAGCCTCGCTTTGCTTTGGCGGCTATTATCGAGAGGAGTGTAAAAAGATTGTATCAAGATATTACCGAAAAAAAAATATAATTAACTATTAAGATAAACATCTAACTATATATAAAGTTATACCGGTTATAAACAAAATGCTATATTAATGAATTCAAAATCACAAAATCAAGTTGTTACTGTATAAAGTTATACCGGTATACCATATTCATTAATTTGTGATTTTATAACTATATACAAAGTTAGAGGATTCAAATGCCCCAAATTTCTATGCTTCCAATGCACCTAATTTTTTATCTGTATTTTCAAAGTCCGAACAGTCAATCCGAACCGCTCAACATGACCTTTATAATAAAATATGCTTGGAGACCAAATTTTATATTTTTTAGAATTTTTTTACTATTTGTCACTGTAGCAATTATCATAGAATATACTGTAGCAACCCTATGAGGATTTTATATATATATAGAGTGAGGCTATGGTACTTCGGCTAGTGTACTATGGCTAGTGTACTACGGCTCAATATGGTACTTTTTAAAATCCTAACGGTCGATCCGAACCGTTCAATGTGATATCCATATGAATATGTACTTGCAAACTAAATTTTATATTTTTTTGAATTTTTTTTACTATTTTTTTAGATAGGTAGAATTTTGATGGTCCAAAATTTGTATAAAACACTAAAAATTCTACCTATCTAAAAAAAATAGTACCATAATAGTTAGGTAGGTATACAGTATAGAGATATAGTATTACTGTAGGAGAGATCTCTCATCTTGTCTTGTCCTTTTAAGCTATTTTGTGTAACAATATGGCATGTGCTCATGTAAGGCAGTGTTTATGGAATATATAAGAATGTTTTGTTTCAATAAACATATGGACTGTTATTGAATTTTTTTTACTTCAATGTAATGTTTTTTGAAATCTTTTCTTCAATATTTTCAACTTTTTTTCATTCAATACAAATTTCACTATAGATGCAAATTTCTGGTTGAGATCCAGTTCGATTTTTATAGTAGCAGCGAAATAAATAGTAGCGAAGATATCAAGTGACCATATTTGCAAGCCCAAATATGGTCTGAGCCGGGCCGAGCTGGGCTGATCCGGGCCGAGCCGAGTCAAGTATTTACATGAGCCAAGCTCATTAGCAGCCCTTTACTGAGGTAACGGGAAAAAAAAAAAAACAAACAAAAACTTGAAACAATGGCAGTGGGTAAGGTTGGAGCCTAATGGGCTTAAAGGTGAAACAAACTAAAAAAGGGGAAGGAAACAAGTTGGGCCCAATCATAGAGAAGGTAAGAGAGAAAAATAAAGATTAAAGATTCAGCCTAGTTTTGTCGAAAGCCCAATAGATAACAAGTTTTTTTTAAATAGAATTCAGTCCAATATGAAACCCGGTTAAGCCCAATCAAGTCTGGCCCAGACCCAGAACAAAACCTGTTTTGCAAAAACTGTTATAAAATTGTTTCAATCACAACTTGGTATATAATTTTCAGAGATTGTTTCACCATTTTAAAGAATTTTTAAGGCTTATTCGAACGAAACTGTTTATACACAAAACTATATCAATTTAAATTAATTTATTCTGGTTATTTTTTTAATAACAATATCTAAGAATTACATTTCACTCCTAAAAATAATGTTTCTCTTTGCCACAATTACGGGGTTAGACCGTGGCAGCTTCTGCCAAGGCGTAAAATTAAAAAAAAAAAAAACAATTACGGGGTTAGTTAGAAATATTAAGGTCTGTTTCTGTTGACATTTTTAATTAATTATATTTACAAACGTAAGATCTCTAACTATGACAAGTCTAATTTATGTCTATTACATGTGCATAAATTTATCAATACAAAAGTAAATAGATACAACAAATATTATGCATAATATTATGCTGCAATTAATACATCAACTATACTTACAGATAATCTCTAACTAATGTCTTTTATATTTTTATAAATGAGAGATCCAATTACATCATTTTATGGTGACATATCTTGACACTATATGTTTATACGTCATTTTTACGATTTCAAAGTTCAAACAGTCGATCCAAACCGTTCAACATGATCTCCATATTAAAATGTAATTGGAGACCAAATTTTACATTTTTTGGAACTTTTTTAGTATTTATTAAGATGTGTACAAGATTGTTGTTTTCCAACAATTCTGGACCATTGAAAAACAACGATTTTCAAAAATTCTAAAAAAAAATTCAAAAATTGTAAAATTTGGTCTCCAAGCACATTTTAATATGGAGATCATATTGAATAGTTCGGATCGACTATTTGAATTTTGAAATCGCAAAAATAATTTATAATCATATGGTATCAAGATGTATCACAAAATGATGTAATTGGATCCCTCTCCTCTTCATAAATTTATTCACACTTAAATCAAATAGATATACAAAATTATTATGCATAATTTTTTTTCTTAAATGCAATTACGGTATGTTGACAGTGTATGTGTGTTTATTGATTTTTCACCAATTGACCATTAAATATAATTTATGAAAATATTGAGCTATTTTAAATCATGAACAAAAGAATACCTTGAGCTAATTTGGAGTATCCGTATCTTGGTGGAATTCGTATCACCTAAGGTAACAGAATATTTTGTTTGGATATGGACCGTCCAATCAGAATACGCACGATTATTAAAGCAGTCTAGTACTTTATACCTAGTACTGAATTGGTCTGAATTCCTATCGGACAGCTGTGATCCAAACAGAAATATTATGTTACCTCAGAAGATATGGATTCTATCTTTGTGGGCGTTTGTGTGGAATTCAAATTTTCTAATTTTTTTTATTTGATTCAGAGAAGGCCCTAGGCCAATTCAAATTTTTGTATTAAATACTTGTAACACGGCCTATTTTATAATATTATTGCTATGTGAATCCTTCTAACATTTTTTTTTTTTTTTTTTAAAAAGAAAAAAAAACATAAAGCTCATTACATTAGCAACAAGAGTTTAATTACAAAACAATCTTATGCAAAATCTCATACCAGCACAAAAAACCTGCTGATCCAGTTGAAAATCTGGAAACAGGTGCACACAAAAACTATGAAGACTATTATAAATCACCCTGCCATGAAGGGCACACATAGGGATGGCAATGGGCCGTGCCCACGGGTATTTTGCTAAGCCTATGCCCGGCCTGCCTGTTAAAAACTGATGGCCCACCTGCCCGGCCCAATCTGATGGGCTTAAAAATCTATGCCCGGCCCGCCCATGGGCTTTTTTCCTAAGCCCATGCCTGCCTGCCCTGCCCGGCCATGCCCATGGGCTGCCTTACCCGGCCCGTACCCGTATGCCCGTCCCAGCCCAATAAAATAAAATTCAACACAATCAGATGCACAAAATAGAATTTAACACTAAAATAACATAGTTTTAATAACAACAACAGATCAAAGTACAACAATAGAAATTAATCAAGTTCACACAACAAAATAATTCATAGTTTAATAGACCACAGATAAATATATGTAATATGCTCATAAGAACATAAGGTTGAACAGAGATGAGTAAAAAAAAAGGTTTTTAGGTAAAATATAACAGCTATTACACATCCAAATTTCCTGTTAAGGAATATGATGTGATTCCTGCAGTACAAGTAATAAATCCTAATTTATACTCAATTCAGTTGCAAGTGTACAACCTAGTCAAGTAGTATTTAGGGATCGTCTCCACAGGGACAAGTCGGAATATTTTATCTAACCTAGCAATTTAATTTAGTAAAAGAAGTAAAAAGGTTTTTGTTTGTTCAAAGGGTTGATTTGGTTTTGATTAAACTAAATTAAACTAAAGTCTTAAAGCAAAATCTGATTTTAACAAAGATGAGAAATTAGGGTTTCTTAGGGTTCCTATCCACTGATGTTATGACTAATTGGTTTATTAAATTTGTTCTTTCGATTATGAAGGCACAGTTTAGGGTTGTAGGTATAAAGGGATATTTCTATATTAATACCATCTTCAAATTAGAATAAACGTCACCTCTCGGTACTTGGCTAAACTAATCTAAAGTCATTAAGATCTTACTGTCCTAATTAATCTAGAAAACCGTAATTCACCTCTCGGTACTTGGTACAATTTGTCTAAACTAATAGGTAAAGCCTGTATAAGACAAGCGTCACCTCTCGGTACTTAACCTATCAAATACCCTATTCTTTATGGTCAGGACTAAATATTCAATTTCTCAATTGCAAATACTAAATCCTAGGGTTTCATGTGATTTCGATTAAGTCTTCACAATCAATTAAAATAAAGAACAGATCATAATAAAGAACAAGAAGATACAAATTAAACCAACTAAATCATAACAAAAGTTTCAAGTACAGCCCTAATTAACCCTAGAAAATCCTTTAGCCTGTCATGGCTAAAGCACAAATCAAAATAAAAAGAATAAAAGAGTTCCAAAGAGAGAAAATAATAAAACCGGTTGAATCGTGATCTTTACTTCTCCCTTCTTCTCTCTCCTTTTCTCTTCCTTTGTCTCTCTTCTTAAAATCAGAAATTAACTCTAAAAAACGTCACTGTTCTGTTCTACAGGTTTCCTATTTATACCTCTCCAAAATATAAAAAAAAATCCCTAAAAATAGCAAATTCGGGCTCTGAAACCGCCTTATTGCGGGCCGCAATAAGATCCTTACGGGCCGCAATGAGTGAAGGCGGTTGTTTCTCGCGCAAAGTCCAACTCTCTGAATGCTTCTCTGCGGGCCGCAATAAAATTCCTTGCGGGCCGCAAGAGGTCTGGAAAATGCTGTGCTGTTGATCTGCTCTCTATTTAATAATGTTGCGGCCCGCAATAGATGGCTTGCGGTCCGCAATAAGTGTGACAGATTCGCCTGGCTTGCCATAAATCGCCCGTTTTGCTCCGTTAAGCTCCAAACACTTGATTACCTGTAAAATAAACATAACTAGGGCAGTAACTTGAACTTTTGGACATTTCTAACCTAATTAAACCTAATCTAATCAAAACTTGGCTTAATTTTCATAACAAACCCCCGGTTTCAATAGATATTATTACGGCTTATCAAATTCCCCCAAGGCTAGTCCTTGCTTGTCCCAAGCAAGTCTAAACACTTATGAAAATTACCGGGACTGGTTACGTCTTTTAAACCAAGTTATCTAAACTATCCTAATAACAAAAGCTAAATTAGGGTTAAAAATTGGTCGGTCAAGGCAAGTTAGGGTTAAACAACTTAATTCAAAGCATGAATAAAAACTATTTGGATTTCTTTCAATGATCTTCTTCACCTCACAAACGCAAGTTTTGGTTTTAATTAAGCAAATATATACCCACATGATACCTCAGAGTTAGTGAATCTCGGTTTATTCTCCCACTTCTACAAGTGATAACCAATTCCAGAAAATCCTTTGTAATGAAAATAAAAATTCAGTTAATGGTGTAGGCTATGCCTGATGCTCTTGACTCTTTTTACTTGTGCATCTGTCTGTTTTAGGCTCGCTCATTTATTCACTCATTTTTATTTTGTTTTTGTTCTTTTGTTCTTTTATTTTTCACTTTTTTCTGAAATATTATGCGGATATATCTGTCCTAAGGACTTCAATCCAACATAGCTCACTTTTTTCAACCTACACCTTTGTTCAATTAAGTTCGTTTAAGAAAGGATTTCTGAGTCTCGCGCAAAGTCTCATACGGGCATAAAGCCTTTCGGAAACTCTTGGCCTTGCGCGTATGAGACTTGATTTTCGACATGCAAAATGGGTTTTTAATTGAAGACCACAGGTACTAAAGTATCATAAGGCATCAAAATTCACCAATTATTTACCTATTCTTGTGCCATGAGGTTATATCACCGAATATCCAAACAAAATTTTTGAAATAAGCCCTCAAATTGTATTGTTTTTCCCTAAATTGCACAAAACTTTCCAATTTCTATCCTAAACTAAAAGAAACAAACTAAAACGAAAAAAAAATTGTTACTACTAAGATACTACTCCTACAATTTACCCCCCCAAGCCTATCCATTGGCACCGACTCGGTGCAATAAACAAAACAAAGAAAGGGAAAAAGAGGAGATGAGAAAGCTCACAATGGGGATCAGTCCTGCCGCGGAGGTGCAGGTGGAGGTGCAGCGGTCTCCTGAGGTGGTGTACGCCTAGGTCGTCGGCGCCTCGGTATCGGGTCAGCTGTAATGAATCCAGACTCTGACATGTGCGTGTACATGCGGTCGGTCCGATGGTAAGTGCCATGCTGCTGATCGGCCATCTCATCAACATCGCCGGCCAGATCATTGTATTGGACCTGCAGACGGCCCATCTGAGTGTTGAGCTGAGTCATGGCGGAATGAGAAGTGTCGAACCGGCCCGTCATGAAGGTCTGATGCTCGCCATACTGACCATGGACATAGGTGCGGAGGTCGGCAATCTGTCTGTCGACTGAGTTGAACCGCTCGTCCACATAAGAGCGCAGCTGAGTGTACTGTGTTTCACTCTGAGTGGCCAGATTGGTCATGTTGGTGTTCATAGTTTGCATCAGCTCGAACATCTGCTGCGGGGTCGGCTGGCCGGGACCCCAAGAAGGAGGAGGCGGTGCATGATGCTGCTCTGACGGAGGTACCCCAAATGGATCAACATGTGGCTGAGAGGCAGGCTCGGCACCGGGCTGATGCTGGTACTGCGGCTGTAAAGGTGGGGCCACTGTAAGGGGCAGAATCCAAGTGGAAGGATCTGCCCTGTCGATAGGATCTGGCAGGGGTAGAGGGATATGCTGGCCACCACGAGAAATGAAGAAGAATGAGTCGCCAACCCGAGAAAACATACCGGCTGTCTGAAGATATGCCATGTCAATGAACTCAGTTTGCTTTTGGAGGCGCGTGGCAAGAACTCGATAGACCGGACCTTCTGTAGGAATCACACCATGGTAGATTGCGAGCCGGGTCACAAATCCACCAACAGAGATCATGCCGCCCTGAGTGGCGTTATCGCGGATGCCCAGAATGTGGTCGAACATGAAGGCGCCGACATTTGGAAGTGCCTCGGGCCTTGTTTGGGCATTGAGCATGGCATAGATGAAGAAGATCTCGTTCTCGCCCATGGTACCCACCGTCTCACCGCGCGCAAAGATGGTGAAGGCAAGAGCGCGCTGGATGTATCGGAACACGGGGTGGCTGATTTGGCTGGCCTTGTAGGTCCTCCTATGCCCACCAATCAGCTGGCAAGAGAAATCATAGAAGCTCGTGTTCTCGTCCCAATTAGGGGTCTCCGCTGCGTCAGGTCTGTCGGGGAACCCCATGATTCTGTTGACTTCATCCATGGTGATGGAGTATTGCGTACCGTCCAGGTAGTAGGTCGCCAGATTCTCGTGTTCCATGCCAAGAGTAGACAAAAATTCGTAAGTTAGGGTACGATAAGCTGGCATAGAAAGGGTGCAATATTCCCAAATACCCAGGGTAGACATGAGAGACCGGACCTCATCCAAAATACCTAATGATTGCAGTGTTGGTACATGGATATATTTGGGCTGCACTACCCTTTTGGACTTGAGAAAATCAAACTTGTCTCGGTCTGACTCATTTGCAAACCGAAGACCAAAATCAGGGCTATTGTTTTCGGGCCACCGATTTTCAGGTAAATTGGTCCAATCGGGCTGGTCTGGCATCTCTGTGTCATTGGACCTACTGGTATTACCGGCCCTGCCCCTATACTGTTTGGACCGTTTAGATGGTAAAAAATCATCATCATCGGCAGGTGCCTTACCCTTATTTCTTGTCCTGGGTGGCATGTTGGTTGAGTTGGATTATTCAAGCACAATTCACAATTGGTACGATTCAAGCACAATTTGCAATTCGATTGATTCAAGTGAAAGTAAAGAGAGTTAGAGATACAACCGAATGTGTGTAATCAAACCAATTTGAAGTGAAGAGGTGGAGTAATGCAGCCGAGAAGTCCAATCGTCGAGTCGAGGCTTCAAAATTCCAGAAAAATCACCAAGGAAGAGCTTCTACGTGTTTGGTTGCGGGCCGCAAGAGGTGTTGAGAAGTGGAGAAGGCTCTCTGACTACTTAGTTGCGGGCCGCAATAGACGTGGTTGCGGTCCGCAAGAGGTGCTGTGAGAAAATGGAGCTCTCTGACTCCTTTGTTGCGGGCCGCAATGGGTTTTGTTGCGGGCCGCAATGGTTGCGGTGGAACAAAGGCGACGCTAGGGTTTGTCGGCGTAGGGGTTGGTCTGGTGGCGGCGTCGGTGAAAACCGTAGGAGAGCTTAGGGTAGGGTTTCGGAGGAGAGGCTACGATGGGGTGGAGAGAAAGAGTAAGAGAGATGGAGAGGAGGGTTGCGGGTCGGTGAAGACGGTTCCGGCCGGTGGTAAGAGGTTGCGGTGGAGAAGCGGCGGCAGTGGTGGCGGGTTACGGGTGAAGGGTTGCGGTTTGGGTGTCTGGTGAGGGTTCTGCGGTCTTGGATAGAGAGAGAGAGAAAGAGAGATGGAGAGAGAGAGATAAGAGAGGGTTGCGGTTTGGGAAGGAGAGAAAGACAGAAGGAGAGGGGGAACGAAGAGGCGCCAGGAGCGGGAGAGAAAGTCGCGTCTGTTAAAATTTCCGGCTTATGTTGCGGTCCGCAATGAGTAGGGTTGCGGGCCGCAAGACACCTGTAAAAAAATAAAATTTTGATTAAGTATCGCAAATGAAATCTGTGTTCATTGCGGTCCGCAATGATTGTGTTGCGGGCCGCAATAAAAATAAAAATACTGCCTAATTTTTTTGTGTTTTTTTTTTTTTTTTTTTTTTTTTCGTTCTGTTTGCTTTGTTGCGGACCGCAGGAGGATTGATTGCGGGCCGCAAAAGACAGAAAAATTTCAGAAAAAATCTAAATTAACCTATCTAAGTGCAAATTAATTCTAAAGTACGAAATTTAAATGTGCAAAAAGGTAAATTGCTTGGGTTGCCTCCCAAGAAGCGCTCGTTTAGCGTCTCGAGCTTGACCATTCTCCTCTTCTAGTTCGTTTGTGCATCGGTAAGGGAGATGCTTGTCTTCCCTTCAACCGGTTCTCCGTGATTGTACACCTTCAGTCTCTGCCCATTCACTTTGAACGCTCCAGTTCGCTCGCTCCAAATTTCTATCGCCCCATGGTCAAACACACGTTGCACCTGAAACGGGCCACTCCATTTGGACTTCAGTTTTCCTGCAAAGAGCTTAAAACGTGAATTGAACAATAAAACATAATCACCAATTTTAAACTCCCTTCGAATTATGTGCTTGTCATGCCATTTCTTCGTCTTCTCCTTGTAAATTTTGGCATTCTCATACGCGCTCAAACGGATCTCCTCAAGTTCATGCAAGTCGAGGATGCGCTTTTGGCCAGCTTGAAACATGTCGAAGTTAATAGACTTGATAGCCCAAAACGCCTTATGCTCCAATTCAACCGGCAAATGACATGGCTTGCCATAGACAAGCTTGAAAGGAGTCATGCCAATTGGTGTTTTGTAGGCCGTGCGGTATGCCCAAAGTGCATCATCTAGTCTCAAACTCCAGTCTTTTCGGTTCAAGCCAACAGCGGTTTGGAGAATGTGCTTGATCTCGCGGTTTGAGACTTCAACTTGACCACTTGTTTGCGGATGGTACGGAGTTGCGACTTTGTGATTTACACCATACTTCTCCATGAGACTTGCAAAAGAGCGGTTGATGAAATGAGAGCCTCCATCACTAATTACCACCCTTGGAACACCGAACCTTGGAAAAATCACCTTTTGGAAAAGGCGTTTGACAGTCTTTGAATCGGCTTCGGGGCTTGGTATCGCTTCTACCCACTTTGAGACATAATCCACCGCCACAAGGATGTACTTGTTGTTGCATGAGCTCGGAAAGGGTCCCATAAAATCAATGCCCCATACATCGAATAATTCAACTTCTAGAATGCTTTGCTGAGGCATCTCATGTCGCTTGGTTATGTTTCTCATCCTTTGGCACTTGTCGCAAGAGATAACAAACATCCTTGTATCCTTAAAAAGGGTTGGCCAAAAGAAACCGGCCTGTAGGACTTTGGCGGCAGTTTTGTTGGTTGAAGCATGTCCTCCGTAAGGCGATGAATGACAGTGGTAGAGAATCGATTGTACCTCATCTTGTGGAATGCAGCGTCTGTGAATCCCATCAACACCAAGCTTGAAAAGATATGGATCATCCCAAAAATAATGCTTGGCATCCACAAAGAATTTCTTTCGGGATTGGTATGTGAGGTTTGGTGGTAGAGACCCACATGCAAGAAAATTCACAATATCAGCGAACCACGGGTATTCGACTGTATTCACTTGGTAGAGCTGCTCATCGGCGAAAGAGTCATCTATCGGCAAGTCTTGGTTTGAAGGTTCAGCCACAATGCGTGAAAGGTGATCGGCCACTAGGTTTTCGGTGCCCTTCTTGTCCCTTATCTCAAGGTCAAACTCTTGGAGCAAGAGGATCCATCGGATGAGGCGCGGTTTTGCATCTTTCTTGGTAAGGAGGTAACGGACGGCCGCATGATCCGTGTAGACAATGACTTTAGAACCCACCAAATAAGGGCGAAACTTGTTGATGGCAAAGACCACCGCTAGTAACTCCTTTTCAGTTGTGGTGTAGTTGACTTGGGCCTCATCTAGCACTTTGCTTGCGTAGTAGATTGCATACGGCTTCTTGTCGACTCGCTGCCCCAATACCGCTCCAACTGCATAGTCACTTGCATCGCACATTATCTCAAATGGCTCATTCCAATTCGGGGGTTGCAAGATAGGCGCTGAAATCAAAGCTTCTTTCAACCTATTAAAAGCATCTAGACAATCCTCATTAAAATCAAAAGGGGCATCCTTAAGCAGTAAATTGGTCAAAGGTTTGGCAATTTTTGAAAAATCTTTAATGAACCTTCGATAAAAACCGGCATGCCCTAAAATGCTTCTAACACCTTTCACATTGATTGGTGGAGGTAACTTTTCAATCACCTCAACTTTGGCACGATCAACCTCTAAACCTTTTTCCGAAACAACATGGCCCAAGACAACACCCTCTTGAACCATAAAATGGCACTTTTCCCAATTCAAAACAAGGCTAACCTCTTCACATCTTTGCAAGACTTTGGGCAGGTTGGTCAAACAATCATTAAAGGTTGTACCATAGACTGAAAAGTCATCCATAAAGACTTCCATGGATTTCTTAATCAGGTCTGAAAATATACCCATCATTGCCCTTTGAAAAGTGGCCGGTGCATTACATAACCCAAAGGGCATCCTACGATATGCAAAGGTACCATATGGACAAGTAAAAGTGGTCTTTTCTTGGTCATTAGGATGAATTGGTATTTGAAAGAAACCACTATACCCATCTAAGTAACAAAAGAAAGAGTGCTTAGCTAGCCGTTCAAGCAATTGATCTATGAACGGGAGAGGAAAGTGATCCTTGCGCGTGCCGGTATTGAGCTTTCGATAGTCGATGCACATGCGCCATCCCGTCACGAGTCGTGTTGCAATTGGCTCGCCATCCTTCCCTTCTATCACTGTTGTTCCTCCCTTCTTTGGCACCATATGGATTGGGCTCACCCATTTGCTGTCGGAGATAGAGTAAATGATGCCGGCGTCAAGTAGCTTGTGTATCTCTTTGCGCACGACTTCGCTTAAGTTCGAATTCAATCTCCGCTGGCTTTCAATGGTTGGTTTGTGTCCTTCTTCCATCAAGATCCGGTGCATGCAAATAGAAGGGTTGATTCCTTTGAGATCGTCGATTGTGTATCCAATGGCTTTCCGGTGCATCCTTAGAATTTGCAGAAGTTGTGAGGTTTGGTCTTGGTTTAGAGATGCATTGACAATAACGGGATAGGTTTGGTTTGGGCCAAGGTATTCGTATCGTAAGGTCGAAGGCAATGGCTTTAGTTCAACCTTTGGTGCATCTTCTGTGGTTTCGGCAAAGTTAGGAAGGGTCTCAGCAGTTGAAACTTGAAAAATTGGGCTTAGAATAGGCTCTGTGTCATTCTGGAAAGGTTTGTTGCGGGCCGCAATGAGCTCTGTTTGATTCAGCGTCTCTGACTGAAGATGTTGCGGGCCGCAATAGGTTTCATTGCGGGCCGCAATGGCTATGCGATTTTCATCCCTCTCTGGTTGAAGATGTTGCGGGCCGCAATGGCTGTTGCTGCGGGCCGCAATAAGCTCTACAGAACTCGTTGTGTCAAGTTTTTCGCACTCCTGGTCCATCCAATACTCAAATGAGCCCTTCTCCATGTTGTTTGTGAGCTCTTCAACTATCAACCTGTCAAGTATCTCAACACTAAA
Source organism: Carex kokanica (assembly GCA_025461125.1). Lineage (NCBI taxonomy): Eukaryota > Viridiplantae > Streptophyta > Magnoliopsida > Poales > Cyperaceae > Carex > Carex kokanica. The sequence continues at coordinate 1,401,179 of JAJGRX010001034.1, read as the reverse complement.
AACACTTTGATCATTAGATGGATATCTCATGGATCTTTTGATATCGAATGTCAATTTTTCTTCACCAATGTTCATTGTGATAATTCCATCATGGACATAGATCACGGCTTTTGCTGTATTGAGAAATGGTCGACCTAACAAGAGTGGTGTATGAGTGTCCTCATCCATGTCAACCACAACAAAATCAATTGGTACAAAGAACTTTCCAATTTGAATTGGCAAGTCCTCCACCACCCCTAAAGGTAACTTAACCGATTGGTCTGCCAATTGAAGGGATATTCTAGTTGGCTTAAGTTCCCCAACGCCCAACCTATCATATACCGACTTAGGCATAAGACTCACACTTGCTCCTAGATCACAAAGTGCACGTTTGAATTGGACATTTCCTATAGAACATGGTATGGAAAATTTACCCGGATCATCCAACTTTTTGGGCAATTCATTCATTACCATTGCACTACCATTTGTGTCTAGGGATACCATTTGGACTTCTTCAAGTTTACGCCTGTTTGAAAGAATGTCTTTGAAAAATTTGGTGTAAACCGGCATTTGGGTCATTACCTCAGTCAATGGTAGGTTCACATTCAATTGTTTCAACAGTTCAAGGAATTTGGCAAATTGTTTGTCGGTTTTCTCATTCTTAAGTCTACCAGGAAAAGGAGCGAATTTGTGAGGAGGGATGTAGAGAGGTACCTGTGCACTTACCTTTGGCTGCTTATCATGAGATTGCTTTGCTGGTTCCGCATGGTCGCTTGGTGCAATTGGTGTAGTTTCCTTTGAGGCGAAATCCTCATGTGTGGAGATGTGCTCATCATTGCCTCGTGTCTCTTCACCTTGCGGTTGTACAAAGTCATCCTTTGGTACGGGTGGATCCTCATATTGCGTACCGCTGCGAAGCATGTGCCTAACCGCCTTGACATCCTTGGGATTGTTCTCGGGTTTTGGCGGAAGAGTGCCCGGTTGGCGAGAGAATTGTGTAGCTTGTTGTGCAACTTGGTTTTCAAGTAATTTGTTTTGGGTTGCCAACATGTCTACCTTTTTGGTCAGTTCATCAAACTTTTGATTTTGACTTGTCATGAAAGTCTCCATCATCAATTCGAGATTGGACTTTGGTTGTGCATTCGAACCATACCCTTGGTTACCATAACCTTGATTTGGTCTATTAAAGTTTGAGTTACCTTGGTTGTTTTGATTTCCTTGGGCTGGTTGGTCATTTTGTCTCCACGAAAAGTTTGGGTGATTTCTCCAACCGGGGTTGTAAGTATTGGAGTAAGGATTGTTATTTGGTTTGAAATTGCCTTGATTAATTGCATTCACTTCCTCATAACTAACCTCATTACTTACACCACAGTTAATTGCTAAATGATCGGTACCACCACAAATTGAACAAGGAAGAGGAGAGGGATTGCTTACCGAGTTTACGCTCATTTGATCAATTTTGCGATTCAAAGCGGCAATTTCTGCAGCAAAATTTGGATTCGAATTCACCTCCTTCATTCCTCGCTGTAGGATGACCGGTGTCTCCCTAGGGTTGTGCCATTGGCTTTGGTTGAGAGCCATGTCATCAACCAACTTATATCCATCAATAGCCCCTTTATTCATTAGACTACCTCCAGCAGCTGCGTCTAGCATCCCCTTGTCCTGTGGTAGAAGACTGTTGTAGAAGATTTGCAACAAATTCCACCCTTCGATACCATGGTGGGGACAGCACCTTTGCAGTTCTTGAAACCTCTCCCATGCCTCGCTCATGGTTTCTTCTCCCCTTTGTCGGAAATTGTGGATTTGATGGCGCAAGGAGTTTGTTTTCGATGGCGGGAAAAATTTGTTGAGAAAAGCATTTGCCACCTTAGGCCAAGTGTTCATGTTCTCGGATCTTTGGCTCCTTATCCAACTTTTAGCCTTATCTGCAAGAGAAAAAGTGAAGGCCATAACTTTGAGATTTTCAGGAGAAACAGTTTGTACCTTAATTGTGCTGCAGATTTCTTCAAAATTGGCTAAGTGCTGTGTTGCATCCTCGTGAGGTAGACCATGGAACAGATGGCGCTGCACCATGCTAACCCATGCTGGCGGAATCTGGTATTCTTCAGCATTGATGGTGGGTGCCGTATACCCAAGGTGGATTTCCTCAGCCCTAGGTGCTGTAAAGTCCCTCAAGGGGCGATTGGCATCAGCCGCTTCGATGTTTTGTCTATCAGCGGCGGCTGCTCGCAAACGTTGAAGTTCATCGGCCATCTCATCCCGTTCTCTTTGAAGGTTCTCCAAACGAGCATTTTCATTTCCAGCCGACATGTCTAACCGGCGCGGATTTACACTCAGGAAAGGTCCTCTTGTTGGGTGTTTGTTTCGTCTGGCGTAGAAAAGATGAGTTGATCCTCTCCTAGAAAACCACTCAACCAAATCTGTGGCTTCCGGGGTTGGAGGTTCTTCTGCCAGATTTCAACCTGCACGAGTGAGAGAGAAAAGAAAGCAAAAGAAAATTAAAAACAATTACTAACTAAATTACTTAGGTCTGAAATAATATTCTCCGTTGTCCCCGGCAACGGCGCCAAAAACTTGATGTGATTCCTGCAGTACAAGTAATAAATCCTAATTTATACTCAATTCAGTTGCAAGTGTACAACCTAGTCAAGTAGTATTTAGGGATCGTCTCCACAGGGACAAGTCGGAATATTTTATCTAACCTAGCAATTTAATTTAGTAAAAGAAGTAAAAAGGTTTTTGTTTGTTCAAAGGGTTGATTTGGTTTTGATTAAACTAAATTAAACTAAAGTCTTAAAGCAAAATCTGATTTTAACAAAGATGAGAAATTAGGGTTTCTTAGGGTTCCTATCCACTGATGTTATGACTAATTGGTTTATTAAATTTGTTCTTTCGATTATGAAGGCACAGTTTAGGGTTGTAGGTATAAAGGGATATTTCTATATTAATACCATCTTCAAATTAGAATAAACGTCACCTCTCGGTACTTGGCTAAACTAATCTAAAGTCATTAAGATCTTACTGTCCTAATTAATCTAGAAAACCGTAATTCACCTCTCGGTACTTGGTACAATTTGTCTAAACTAATAGGTAAAGCCCGTATAAGACAAGCGTCACCTCTCGGTACTTAACCTATCAAATACCCTATTCTTTATGGTCAGGACTAAATATTCAATTTCTCAATTGCAAATACTAAATCCTAGGGTTTCATGTGATTTCGATTAAGTCTTCACAATCAATTAAAATAAAGAACAGATCATAATAAAGAACAAGAAGATACAAATTAAACCAACTAAATCATAACAAAAGTTTCAAGTACAGCCCTAATTAACCCTAGAAAATCCTTTAGCCTGTCATGGCTAAAGCACAAATCAAAATAAAAAGAATAAAAGAGTTCCAAAGAGAGAAAATAATAAAACCGGTTGAATCGTGATCTTTACTTCTCCCTTCTTCTCTCTCCTTTTCTCTTCCTTTGTCTCTCTTCTTAAAATCAGAAATTAACTCTAAAAAACGTCACTGTTCTGTTCTACAGGTTTCCTATTTATACCTCTCCAAAATATAAAACAAAATCCCTAAAAATAGCAAATTCGGGCTCTGAAACCGCCTTATTGCGGGCCGCAATAAGATCCTTACGGGCCGCAATGAGTGAAGGCGGTTGTTTCTCGCGCAAAGTCCAACTCTCTGAATGCTTCTCTGCGGGCCGCAATAAAATTCCTTGCGGGCCGCAAGAGGTCTGGAAAATGCTGTGCTGTTGATCTGCTCTCTGTTTGATAATGTTGCGGCCCGCAATAGATGGCTTGCGGTCCGCAATAAGTGTGACAGATTCGCCTGGCTTGCCATAAATCGCCCGTTTTGCTCCGTTAAGCTCCAAACACTTGATTACCTGTAAAATAAACATAACTAGGGCAGTAACTTGAACTTTTGGACATTTCTAACCTAATTAAACCTAATCTAATCAAAATTTGGCTTAATTTTCATAACAAACCCCCAGTTTCAATAGATATTATTACGGCTTATCAGAATAACATTTCACTTCCATACCCATGCTCTTCTTCTAATTCCAATTTGAACCCTTGAAAAACATCTTCCTCCTCTAAGACTTCTTCCATTATCTGTACCGGTAAATTTACAACATTAATGGATAATATAACTAGAAAGCTGTGAACTATCTATTGATTTAATAACTAGAAAGATTGGTAACGATGCTGTAATTACTACGAAATAGCCAATGTAGTTCAGAAAATTAATTAAAACCGCCTCAGAATTGAAATTTTTGCAAAAATCATATATTGACAATTGCTACTAAGCTACTGTATTGGAAAATTAAAAAATCAACCATATTAACTAGACTAAAAAGCCAACTAAATCTCTGAAGTGCACAAATTTTCTAAGACATAACTAAAAGTCTAAAATCTTACAAAAAACACTAATTTACATCTGTCATGGTACAAATTTGCATATTTGAAATCTAAATCTGGGCATCCTAATTTCAGGACCTATTCCAATTTAAATTCCTCTTTTAGACTAAATAAGGTGACAAAAAATAGAACAAAGAACTAACTTTGTGCCTGAATGCGGCACTAAAATGTTGAGGCCGTGAGCTAGACTTCATTAGTCCAGTCCTCTAAGCTAGATTTCCAAATTCCATCTTGTAGGGTTTTGGTGTAACTCTAGTACAGGCTTAAGCTGCGGAAAGACCGTAAAACAAAAAATTTCACATCTAACTTAAGCCAAGAATTAAACGGGGTATGTCAGGAAACATTCCAAGGCGGTCCACCTTCCGTATTCCTTTGGCATCAAAACCCTTTTAATTCTTTTACAGATCTACTCCTTGATTGATTTTCTTAAACTTTAAATCTACTTAACAAATTAAATAGATTTATACCTCGTGTCCAAATCTCTATTGGAAAGCTGACCGAGAGTGAAGCTACACCTGGGAATGATTCGCCTCAGAGTATCAGACGTCTGATACCTCTATTGGTTATCCACCGGGACTAACCAGAGGGCGGTTTATTTTTTTTGCCAGAAATACCGTAAACTGCAGAATTCTACAAAAACACTATTTACCGAGAAAAGGACAAAATAAATATATTAACGACCCGTAGTTATTCAAATAGAAATACCGCAACTTTCGCAAATATATTATTTTCGAATCCCGTAACTAACCGTAACTGAGAAAGAGAGAAAATAGATTTATCGATTCGATCAGACATATCATATATGATACAAGTGAATTAGTATTCTATTCTTTCACCTATACCCCTCTATTTATAGCTTTTCAAATGGTGTGAAATCCCCATTTTGCGCATGCCACCTATGGTGCCACCTTGCATGCCATGTCATGAGGAGGTCGGCCAAGGGGTGAAAAGACCAAAATATCCCTTGGCCAAATGGGCTTTGATTTGTTGGGCTTTATAAATTGGGTTTCGATTTTGGGTTTTTAATTATAATTAAGGCTTTGATTATTTTTGGGCTTTTAAATCCATAATTCAAATCCATAATTAACCAATTAAAATCCAAATCAAATATATATAATTGTCATGTACAATTATATTTCTCTCGGTTGTTGTTTCGGTAACTTTTATACAACGTACTGTGTACGCTTATAAATTAACCGTTGTTTCTGCTTGTCATTTTATATGACATTTATAATTTAATTATAACACGTATAATTAATTATAACCATCTTATTATTAATTATAATCAAATCATAATCAATCAATAAGATTCTCCGATTAGCTCCTATACGGTGTGACCCAATAGGATCTGTGTTATGTTGGTAAATAGAATTAGAATTGTTTTAACTTCTATAATCATAGGAGGCATCTGACATCTGCACTATGACCATCCAATTACACAGATGATGCTGTACTGTACAATACCACGATCCAGTAAACTATTTTACTCGTGTCAGTTCTTTTGTCTCATAGCTATCAGATCAGTTTCAAGGTAGGTATCTGTCATTCTTGCAAACTTAATTTTTTCTTGATCTTGAGCAGATTATCAAATATAATTACTCTTGTAATTATACCGCTAGCAGATAATCTTACTCTACCAAGGGGCCCAGTGATACTATAACTCGTATAGAGATACGAGGGACAATAGTAATTTTGGTAAACCATCACTATCTCAGCTAAGCTATGCATACCGAAGAGCTATCATTATAACTGCGTTTTACCAACAGCGTTAGGTAACAATCACACATATACATCTCTTAGTAGGAAAGATGAATACCTAATACTTTAGAACTTAACACTGAATGAAAACATTAATGACACGAACACAATTCTATTTAATGTTTCATTCGGGTCTGTCAAATACCATGTTCCTGAAACATGTATCTATGTGATTAAAATGACATCTCTTGTCAAATGGTTTGTAAAACATAATCATCTTTTAATCCACATACTAACCTTGTAACGGTAAATTAGCGTTTCTGCTAATTACCTTAGTTAGAGACTTTTTAAGAATATATATCATCTATATTATGAAGTTTCACAATTCCAGTTAATGACTCTAGTCAGAAAAAAAAATGATTCATAAATGCAATAATATTCAAGGTAACAAAATGACAGTTTATTAATCACTCAATTCATGAACAAAGCTTTATGATAATTTATCGTATACTCTGATTCTCAAGTCATGAAAATGAGCAATTGAGATAAAGTAGATGAATTTAAGCCCCAAGCAACAGTCGACTTTAAAAAAAAAAACAGTTTTGATTAAAAGACTTTAAGCCCCAAGTAATCTCCCCTCCTCTCCTTGTTGATAACAGACTGCAATAATCCACCAAATATAACATTTCAAATTCTACAGATACTTGTATATTTATTCAACAGATATTCGGTACACTAATAATGCATATTCGATACGCTAATAATGCATAAACGGGGTATAGAATAAGTACCTCATATATCTTTCCAGTAGTAATGTTGTTGTCTCGTGTTAGCTTCAAATCTAAGAATCTTTCATAATTACCAAGATCTAAATCGACTTTCAAATAAATAAAAACACACATATAAAAATATGCTCCTAAATCAACATTTAATTAAAACAATGTAAAGAGATGAGTTTGTAATAGACTAATATGAAAAAACAGTCATCATGCTGGTGTACTTGGAGCTATTTGTTTAGTGAGGAGAAATTATTTGGCATTAGAAATTTCACGTTAGTTAGAAAAATTAATATACTAAAGAATTTATTTATTCATTTGTTTATTATTTATTACCTCACCACCATCATCCAATACAAACACCTCTCCATGCTCGAATGGTGACATAGTCCCGGCATCAGTGTTGAGGTATGGATCTAAAAAAATGTCGAATAAAAAATTAGATAAAGAATTAAACAAATTAATATACAAAAAAGCCAACCAGAAAAAATTTACAGTCGGCAAATCTGTGGACTGGAGCAGTGGAGCGGTGACTGGTGGCAGTGGACTGTGGTGGCCGGTGGCGGAGGACTGGGCGTCGTGGCGGAGCGTGAATGGTGGCGTCATGGCAGATCTGTGGTGGCCGGTTGTGGTGGCCGGTGGGGCGAGACTGGCGCGGAAAGAGAGAGAGACAGAGAGTGAGGTGAGCCGTGAGCGGCGAAAGAGAATAAGAGATGGAGAGCGGCGAAAGAGAGAAAGAATAAGAGATGGAGAGACGAGCGGCTGCCTTAGACTAACCCTAAATTCAAAATAATATAATAACATTAACATATAGGCCGACCCACTTCTCTATTGTTTTAACATATAGGCCCAACGGGCTACCTGTGGGCTTCGGTTCAAGCCCAGGCCTGGCCTGGCCCGTCTTTAGGCCCGGCCTTACTTGGCCCATCACCGCGCCGGACCGACCAGGTAAAAAACGGGCCGGGCGGGTATGACCGGGCCTCCGGGCCAATTGGGCTTTTTTGCCATCCCTAGGCACACAAAAAATAGTAGTTGTTAATCTAATTATAAGGGCGATGCTAAAACAGTAGAAACAAAAGGCACCAACTACCCATCTACACTTCTTGTGCTCCAGCACCACTACCAATCCTCGATCCTAATCACATTCACGCAGGGGAATCTCCTCCACATCTATTGGCATCCAGTTCTTTATCTCCTGCACCACTTCATCTTTCACTTTCCTTCCCAATAATGCAACAAAGAAATGATTAGAAAAATTAAAGACCTATTAGTTTTCGGTTCAGCCCCTGTAAAACAAACATCATTTCGATGCCTCTAAAGGGACCAGCACACCGCACTTAAAACAATTAAAGCTGCATTTTTTTTTATTGTTGCGTAAAGAATGAATATATTTTAAAACATCCTGAAAAGAACCCCATGTGTGAAAAACATCATGAAACTGCTCCATCCAAACCCAGATTCTTTTGGCAAAGAGACAAACAAATGATATACACTCTCTTCACATGAACAGAAATGACATTGTGGAGATCCAATCCAACTTTTTTCCTTAATGCTTTTTTGGTAAGGATTCATATTCTCTCGCTAGGATTCATGTTAGAGATCTATGAAATTGCAATACTTGTCCATGAGAAGACAGCACCTCATTAACTGAAATCTGTTGTTGATAGCACAGGTCATACAGTTGAGGGTAACTGGTTGATAAGGTACAATTATCCACCCACATATCATTCCAAAAGTTGACCTTACTATCCCGTCATACTTGGTACCATACACTAGTTTGTCCTATATGTTCTAGGTTTTGTATGTCTTTCTATAAAGGAGAGAATGGCAGATGTTGTGAAAAATATTTAAAGATAACCACGTCTTTCCATAAACTCTTATATGAATTACCCTTTAATCGCGACCACCATTTAAGAAGGAGAGCAATACCATATGGTCTAAGTTGAGAACCTCGAAACCTCCATGTTCTTTAGGAGTGCAAACAGTTTGTCAATTAACCAAGTCATAAGTTACCATCAGTTTCGTGCCAAAGAAAAGATCTTCTAATTCTATTTATTTGATGTAATATTGTTTTAGGAACTCGATAAATGGATAAGGTGTATAATGGAACTGCAGTTAGGACTTCATTAAGTAATGTGATTCGACCACCTAAAGAAAGCATTCTACCCTTCCAGTTTTGTAATTTCTTAAAAACTTTATCTATTAGAAACCCCCAATCAGAACTGTTCATCTTTCCGTTTAGAAACATCCCAGAAAGTTGAGGTAAATAATCTATCTATAAGGGTTGACTGAGATCCATTTGTCCATGTATATTTTCTATCTGGAACTTTAAACTCAACTAATGCATGTTCATTGACAAATTTATTAAACAATTTGCTTAATCTCACATTAAAAGAAGGATCGGATTTTTCATTTCGAAGTTGAATTGCATTAAAATCGCCACACACAATCCAAAAATCAGCAGAACTACCCTGACTAGCATTTAATTTGTCCCAAAATTCCACTTTTAATTTATGGTCAATGGGAGCATATACTACAGTGACGATCCATTGTTTACTATCCAAAACACATTCAACTACTACATCCATTGCTGGTGCAGTGATGGTGCGGTGCCTTATGACGCCTCATTTATGTGGGCTTGTTGAATTGGAGACGAGGCTGGAGGCAAGGTGAAGGGGGCATTAACGACACCTTTGTACTGACCCTTGTGACTCCGCGACCGGAATCGAGAACCGGTAGCCGGCCTATACCCCTCTTGTTTGTTTTTCTGCTTCTTGTGTGCCTTTGTGATGCTTGTGATGTGCTTATTTTGTGAGGTTGCATTGGTGCCTTTATGCCTTAGTTTGAGCCTTGGTGCTGGTTTTTGTTCACCTGACCCTGTGTTGTTCTTAATTGCTTTGTTGCATCTTTTGAATATGAAATCGAGTATCGAATTGTGCCCTTGAACCCCTTTGATTTTATGTGCTTGTGAATCAGTAATTATCAAGGTGATCGATTATGACTGTCCCTACCAAATTATGTTTCTATTAGGCAATACGTACTTGAATTGATAAACTCCCTTGTGTATGCTTGAACTGTGACTGATAGCGATACGATACCAGTTTTCTAATGCTTGGTACAGTCGGTACCAGCACATGTGATCTGGTGTGATTCTAGTAACTCATAAGGACTCTTAGGTAAATTTTATAAGATTGAGGGTATAATGATAATTATATAAATGTGATGATTCAACACTGCTAGGCCGAATTACAAATGTTTAAATTAAGGGAACTTGGGTACAAAATTTGGAGAATTTAATTTAAATATATAGATCGGGCTTGAGATGGATGAAAGAAAAGAAAATAAATAAAATACGATTGTCCCTTCTCTGATTTGTGCCGAATCAAATAAGAATTTGAATAAAAGTGCATTGGGCCACGGAAATTTATTTAGTTAACTTAAATATGTATTTTCTTTTGGGCCTAGGCCGAAAATAAGTTAGAAAGGGGCCTTATGGTTATGGGCTGATACCTCAATTAAAATATGATTTTTGAATGAATTTTCGGATTGGACTGTGCAAGCCTACAACTCAATTATAAAATAAACCAAAATTTAAGTTAGATTTGAGCTCTCTGTTTTGGGTCGAAATTAGAAAATTATTAGATTTAGCTTTTAGTAAAATTAATTGGATTTGGCCCAATTTTGATCGGGTTGTGCAAACCCAACATTGATAGGTTCGTACATAAATTTTAATTAATTTAATTACACCATAGTTAGTTGTAAATAATTAGTTAAGTATTTTAAATATTATTATTATTAGTATTATTATAAATTATCAGAAAAATTCAAGTAAATATAAATATGTTGTTAATTAATAAAGGACAATTAATTAACAACATATTAATATTTTCGTCTTAATCCGAACTATTATGAATTCATTAAATAGGATAATTAAGTAGAACACGTACATTTATGTTACGATTAGATAAGTATGATTAAACTATTACGATAGTTAACGTACTAGGCAAATTACGTACTTTTATCGTATAAATAAATAATTGTATTTTTATATACATGTTTAAGCACCTAAATAAACAGTTTATCTTCAAATTAAAAGTTATAAATAAATTAGTTACGCTAAATTTAATTAAACTAAGTTAGCCTTAAAATACTTACGCTCAATCGGAACCGAGTCGGACCGACCGAGCTGACCGAACCGATTGAGTATTGTACACCGTAAGTGATCAATTAAGTTCGAACGCATAAGTAAAGTAATAACACAAGGGAATTAGGGGTTACAATACTTAGTCTAGAATTTAATTAAATTACGTTACGAATTACAGGTCATCAAACCTATTCCGATCCCGATCCGTGGACCGACCCTGCTGACGGTTATACCGAATCATGCGGATTACGGAGACGATTAGCGCGCACTTCTTCAGCTTGCCCTACAGGTGTGGGATATCTGAATTATCTTTTTCGTGGTGTACTCTTACCAGTCGACCACTTGACCTGTCATTCGCACTTTAAATTAATTAGCTGCATTTAGAGCATGTTTACCGTTCAGAGTAGATAGGAATTGCATAACCATTTCTAAATGGAAAATTTATTGCTTTGTAGGAGTAAAGTAATTTAATTATATAAAGTATATTATTATATTTACTTTAGGATATTATTTGTCCTCTTCTCGTAGAGGACAATATATATTAATAAAATATTCGCTCATGTGCATTGGTGAGGGTAGAGCAGAGACCGAGTGACTACGTTCTGTCTCGTAGGATGGGGTGCGAGACGGCCCATTAGCCATTGTGCCAAGTGATCACTTGATCTCTCGGGTGGTCTTTCAGGATGAATATTATATGTATAAAACTTTGATTATGTATTCTTTTCGATTCATTTTACAATTACGTGCGAGCCGATCTCGAGCCCTGAGGCACGAAACGATTCGGGATGTGATCCCCACATACATTAGGAGCTACATGCCTAGAACAGCTTCCGCGGTCGCAGTGGCGCTTATATTTACTTTTCTGTACATGGGCCGATCTCGAGCCCTTTATTGTTCCATTGGTCTGGCCGGACGGTGGAGTTCCGTTGTTTGCTCATGAGGAAACAGATTAACACATTCTTACGACTTGCTTGTATGATTTCTCCTATTTTATATGTTTGGTTGAAGAATCGTTTTAGAGTAAGGAAAATACACGAATTTTGGATATAATCATCGGCGAGTGTGCAATGTCTTGTGGGGCAATGCTCGATGTCAATAGGCATCAGGTATCATTGCACCCCCTGATCGCGGTCCTTGGATTATGTCGTGATGGAATATAAGAAGTATAATTGCACAGCACGGGGTGTTATTCCATCCGTACTATTATTATATATTAAATTCTACACACGGTACTCTTGTACTGGACTCCGTTTTGGCTATTCAAATAATATTCTCCTTGAGATTTTATTTCGAGAATTTTTGCATGTTGGCATAACAGGTTAACCGCATCATGGCATATATTATATGTATTTTTCTTTAATTAGTTAATATGATATGTTATATATATATTTATATCATATCATGTGCATTTAGAATTACCATTTAAAATTCTTACGTAAATTACGATTAAAAAAGCTTTGACCGTAGAGGATATCTGAATGGATAATTCTGGGTCACATACTGGACGATTAGTCGCTCACCCCACACGTTGTTTCCGTGGATTTTAGGTACAGAGATTGGTGCACCGCAGCTAGGGATGCCAGGAACTGTTCCCGAGGGTCACGCCACTTGATGTAGTGATATAGGACTTTTGATAGGGTTTTTGAGTCCCGAGACTTTTGTTTATATCTCGGGACCGTAGTTCATGTATCCCCTTTCAGTAAATTATGTTTTATTATCCTGTGGGTTATATGGATTGATATATTTATGTTTATTTATGGATTGTATGACTGTTGCTTTATTTTATATTATTTCTGTTTCCGCTGTGCATTTATATTGTTATTTGCATTATTTAGCCTTGCGTGTTTATAATTGGTAAACACGCGGCGAGAACTGATCACACCTTAATCCGGAAATCCCGATTTGAGATGCGACAGAAATTGACCCAGCCAAATTGAATTTAATCAACCCCCTCTTAAAATAGAAGTGGGATAATAAAAGCTGTTTTTTCGTGCACACTTGAGGCACCCAAAATGAGTCAATTGAATGAATCAATGGCTCTGTAAAGCTTTGACCGGCCATTGCTCTCCGCAGCCCTCTCACTCGTTTTCAAGCTTTTCCATTGTGGGAAAAATTAAAGGAAACGATCACAGGCCTTTGATTCATAATGAAATTCTCTTACTATCAATGTTGCGTCGATACCTATTTAAATGAGATCCATTTTTTCTATAGATAATTTAAATACCCAAGATATGATATCCATGCTCAAATTTCAACATATTTTGACAATAAATAAAATTGATGAGTTTACTAATTTTTATTTAAAAAAAAAAGATTATTTTCTTAAATTGTGCTACACAACCCGATGCATAAATAAAGGAGAAGAGGAGCACTAGTTTACCTTGTCTATACTCTGATTCAGAGATGACAAAAATTACTTAGTTATACACATACTTCACTTTCCTCCATTTCTCTCTTAGGGCGTGTTCGGCTGCACAGTGGGAACGGGAATAGGAATAGGAATAGGAAATTTTTGAACTAGATTTTACTGTTCACGTGGGAAAAAAAAAATTCAGTCTGAGTGAATTTTTTTTTTCCCACGTGAACAGTGATTTCGGGATTACTGCCGAACAGGGCCTTATTTTATTTTTTCTAAATTTTACAGTTCTGAAGCAGATAATCACCTCGATCCAGGGGCGGACCCAGGAATTTGATCAGGAGTAGGCACAATGAAAAAATCAAAGCAGCGGACTAGGCCAATGAATAAATTAGAGCAGCAAATCTGTTATTCTCCATATTATTTTCTTTACATGATGAATAATCTGTTATCCGCCCCTGCCTCGATCAAAACAACCATTTCGCTTTCCTTCTCTCCATATTATTTTCTTTACATGATGAGTTCTGGAATATATTCTTAACATTAATTAGCTTAATTAGATTGGTTGTAAATAACAATTACATTTAAACATATATACACACATGTGGAGAATACCACATTCAAATATATATTAGCTTTGATACTTTGTCCAGAAGATCTGTACCTTTTCTCTCTCTTTTGATAAATATATATTAGCTTTTTCTGTTAAGGTGAAAGGTGGAGGAGAGAATCTATCCCTCGATCAAGAGTGAAATTATGAGTTAAATTCCACCAACGTCGAAAAAATGTTTAATATTACGAAGTTATGTACGTCAGTTAATATTTTTCATCATGATATCATTAGCTTTTTTTTATCAGACCATAAATGCCGCATAAAGCGGTTTCCAGACCCCACGAATAAGAAAAGGCTTTAACATTAAAATACACCGAAGCTTCCCAAGTCGCATCATTTTCGAATCATTGACCGTTGTACTTCTATGACAACGATCTTCCAGAAGAACTAGTTTTGGCAGCGTTCAGTTTCTCTGCTATATTTTATAATTGATGAGAGATAGGATTACATTTTTTTTTTTTTTTACACATTTTGACACTTATTATTTTTAAAGTTCAAATTGTCGATCAAAACTGTTCAACATGATGGATATATTAAAATGTGCTTGGAGATCAAATTTTACATTTTTTTTTGAATTTTTTTACTATTTATTAAGATGGTTTCAAAATCTCTGTGAAAAACAGAGATTTTGTAACCATCTTAATAAATAGTTAAAAAATTCAAAAAAAATGTAAAATTTGATCTCCAAGCACATTTTAATATGGTGATCATGTTGAACGGTTCGGATCGACTGTTTGGATTTTGAAATCACAAAATTGACCTATAAAAAAACAGTGTCAAGATGTGTCAAAAAAAAAGAGTGTAATTGGATCCCTATTTATAATTATGCACATATACACTTGACTGAAATTCTTCTTTACTTTTAAAACATTTAATAATAATTCAATGATCAGTAAAGTTGACTTGTTTTATTAGCTCAAATTTCAATATTTCACATCAATATGATTCAAGAGATGTATACAATTCCAAACATTTCTAATTGTGAATAATAACAGAGTAAATACTCCTGGTTTTGAACATGTGCGCTATTTTTTTTTTTCCAAAGTTGGAGAATAAAATCTAGTTTTAGTAGCATTTCTATTATATTTTCTCTTGCTTCTGATGCACACTTTAATGCTAGATTTGGCAAAGTAACTAGCTCAAGTTTACTAAATATAATGGTGTGGTTTACATTCTTAGAACCTTACTCCTGTTATTTAATTATTTTTATACAAGATATAAATAATATACTAAAAAAAATAGCTAGAATTACTACGTCTTGAACATTTCATATATAACAACTATATATAATGTTTCTTCTACGAAATATAAATTGTAGAAATTCATCCAAAAAATTAACCAAAATGTAAATAAAAATCTTGATCGATCGATTAATATCCATCTAATTCAACATTGAACACATATCATGTAGTATATCAAAGAAGCACAAAGGGTTGTGTATATAAATTATAAAGAACGGTGATATATATATATCACTTTATTAGATTCCACTGCAAAACACAATAAAATTAAAATATTTTTAGTTTGGCAATTATTTTTCTTTTATTGAGTGAGGCTATACAAATACTATGCATAATGCATATTGACCCGTACTATGAATCAATATTTATATATTTGTTCAGACAATTGATCTGAACTATTCAACATGATCTTTATATGAAAATATATTTGTAGCTCAAATTTTATATTTTTCGGCATTTGTTTACTGTTTTTATATAGGTAGAAAAGCACTTGTTCTAAATATTCTAGGCCATTCAAAAGTAGTGCTTTTCTATATATGAAAAAAAATAAAAGTTGTAAAAAATACAAAATTTAATCTACAAATATATTTTCATATGAAAATTATATTGAACGGTTCAATTATATTTTCATATGTAGTACTTTTGAGAACTTGTCGAGATGTTGTCATACTGGCTGGCCGATACACCTCTACTAGGAGTCTAGGATCTGGTACCCTCGTATTTTTTTATATATAATGGTGGAGGTCTAGCCTACCAACTTTCCATTCAATTGTTCATAAGTGATTCCCATATATACGGATTTCGAGCTCATGACCTCTCACATCAGATAACATGTGTCTTTGCCACTAGATCAAAAGCTAATTCTTTGATATCCGTCGTATAATCCCATACCACTTTACCTATATGGTTTTGTGTTATTTGTCAAGGTTTTATTTGCATCTATTTCAAATATCCAACAAAATACAAATATAAGTATTAAAAATGTCCTACATGTTAAATTATTTGGACCGAAATTTATATGTTAATTAATTTTTCTGAAATTAAACATGAATTAATTTATATTAAACCGCATAAATTATGGGTCAAAGTTTTTTTACTCTCTAAAAGGTTGTGAGTTAACAGGTGGGACTGAAAAGTTGCGAAACCGACCTATAGGGCCGATTCACAGCTGTTTTCAATTTGTTAAGCATCTCCAACTCAGCAATCCATAAAAAATAAAAAACAGCTGTAAAGTACTGTTTAAAAATTAAGTTTCTTTTAATTTCTTAACCCCTCCATCTCAGAAATTGGGTCAGAGCCAATAGGAAAGAGAGAGTACCAGCATGTCAAAAAAAAATCGTTTATTTTATAAGCAAATTTGTTTATTTAGAAATCGGTTTACAACCCAGCAATTATATTAGCAATTAACACATCATATTAGCACTTTAAAAGAAATCCCCATTGTAGATGCTCTTAGCGTGGTTATTAGCAAAATTGTAATTGTTGTGAACAACTGACACGCAAGTAGCTGGAAGTAGATTACGGCTAGCGTCGAGAGTTTTTGCTGCGTTAATAGTTATAACTTCTATCTTGAATTTAATTGTACATCTAATAATCTTGATTTGAATAGAATTTAAAATTTTGCAGAAGTCCTTGTTTGTTGCAAAAATAATTCGAGCAAAACATATTTTTCAAAATATTAAATGAATTTAATATAAAAAATAAATAAAATTAAAAAAATTCTGATGTTATCAATGTTTAGATTAATACACAATAAATTTCGAACCTGTAACCTTCCACACAGAAAACATTGTCTTTGTCACTAGACCAAAAGCTGATCCTCAGTATTCATATAACTGTTGAAGTGTTGATTGTGCTATACCTATAATGGCATCCAAATTAACTACGGATACAGCAATGGAGAAATAATTAAGACAAAGGAATTAATGATCCAGCTGCCATGCATGAGTCGTGGAGGATACAATGTCTAAGATGCCCGTGCATCTTCATCGAACTTTCTATTTCTATTCCCTGATTAAAGTGTTGCGATATTGAGATTCTTGCTACTATTACTGGTGTTGGAGATGCAATTAAACCGAAGTGGCGCCACCAAGCTTTAATTTGCCACCTCAATTTGGTACAGGGTCACTCGATGTCACTTCCCAGAACATACATGCTAATTATTGCTAAGTCAGGGGAAGGAGGCAGAATTATTTGTGAAACTATTTCCGAAACTTCATACATTTGATGCAATAGTAAATAATATGGGTGATGATATGGTTGAAACTATTTCCAAAAATTTATAAAAATACATATATAAACACAATTATTTGTGATATAAATGGGAGGTTAACTGGACCCACCTCTGACTGTAGTATTTGTGAAGGTAATTCACTGTTAGGTGCTGCAAAGTTCAAATAAATTAATATTATCATCATAACTGTCATTATAATAACAAGAATAATAACAACTAAAATAACAAAGTGTTGGATGGCTTGACCCCCAACTCATATTTAAAAAAAAAACAACAACAACAACAATAATCATGATAATGATAATGATTTTTTTGGATAAAAGACAGAGATGTCCATTTCATTCACATGAAATCAGAGTTAACTTACATATAGAAAATATAATGATAATGATTACAGTCATAATAATAAAAATTCCTAGCAACAGATAGAATTCTAAAAAAAACAATTTATAGAAATTGCAGATGTTGAGGAAATAACTAATGCTATGTGGCCTTCGATTGCACATGCAAATAAAGAGAAGGGTTCATGATAAATTTGATCCTTCAAATGAAAACATAATATAAATCAGACAAACAATAAGGAATTTTTAAATAAAATTAACTAGTAAGAAAACATTAATGCTTTTGTAAATTTCAAAGGTATTAAAGAGCAAGCAAGCCCAAATTAAGCTGCGAATTTATATTAGGAAATAATTATTAATTAAGAGCATTCATAAGAGAACTAATTATTATATGCATAAGCTAAGTGCAAGCTAAATTACGCTAAATTGAATCACACCTCTGTTACTGATTGTAGTTTATATGTTTTGAATCTTTTGATTAATATATTTACTCAAGGGCAAACCCCAAATAGGTTTAGGAGTAGATAGTTGTTTACCTTGGATTTTGAAGAAAAAAAAAAGATTAGCTCCTGATTTTTAGGCTATTGCCAACTTTTATTGAATCTGTATCCTCTGCATTAACTCAAAAGGGAATCTTTTGAGTTAATGAATTTCAGCCGTCTGATTTTAAACGGAGCCAATCCGGTTCATGCCTATAACATAGGGGGCCCTTTAATATTAGTGCAAATTTAATTGGCACGAATTTTAAAACAGATCGGATGGTTGAGATGCATTAAGTCAATCTTTTGAGTTAATGCAGAGAATATGAATTCACTTTTATTGGAGTTTGATATTTCTTTCCAACATGACTTATTTTTTTTCCAATTCAACTCATTTTTTGCCTACTCTGATCAAATTTCCGGGTCCACCGAGAAGAGCAAGTTTAATTACATATCCAAGAAAATGACAGAAAAAGGGATAAAAAGCCATAGAAACAAATATTGTGTTGTGTTGCAAAGAGAATAATAGATGGCTTGTACGGAAATTTATAATCACAAGAATTAAAGCTTCGCGCGGACAACAATGTAAGATGTTCTTTAGGGAAAGGAAGTATGAACTAACTTACAACTTTAATCTTTTAAACATAAGAAACAAATAAAAGGTTTGTTAAAATAAATAAGAGAAGAATCTAACCTAACATATCGTTTGCATAAAGTGCATGCATTTGAAGGTCAAGAAAAACCCTAATGCAATTCATTATTCGGATTTGGAAATCTCAATATATATATAGTTGGTCAAAAAAATGTCAAAAGAAGTCGTCGGGAACATGTTCTTTGTGATGGTACAGTTATTTACTTAACCAAATCGCAAGTATCTTTTCAATCTCCATACAATGAATGTTCCGGTACATGGGTTTCTTTCTTTTATCTTAATTTGCTAGAAAGCAGACATCAATTAAAAAATTACATAACCACTACCAGTAAAGAAGCACGTTCCTTTTTGTACAAATAGAAGTACACTAAAAAAGGAATGAAAAGTATAATTTTTTTTTTATCAAAGGATCCGGTACATTTTAGTAATTTTCACTCCCATCCCCTCCCATCCCACCCCATCCCTCCACCCAATTCAGTAATTTTCACTTCTCGTAGGTTTCATTCCTGACACTACATCTCCTCCTCCTCTCTCTCTCGGTACTACCTCCTCAAACGAAGAGGAGAATGAGAGAGAGGGGAGAGACGGGAGCCAAGCAGAACTGAGAGTGTGGTATCATCGGAGCTCGGATCATAGAGTCTCATCTCAATCGGAGTGCGACGGTGAGTAGATCCGATCGTCATCAGAGCGCGGCAGCGATCGAAGAAGCGGATCTGATTGTGGCCGAGAGGGGAGAAATGGAGCCGAGAGTGCGGTATCGTCGGAGTTCAGAACTTAGAGTTCCTATCTCAATCGGAGCATGACGGTGAGTAGATCCGATCGTCGTTGAAACATAGCTGCGATCGAAGAAGCAGATCCAATCATGGAGTGAGGTGAAAATTAAATTTTAAGATTAGTATGAATGTAAATATTTATTTTTATGCTATATGAGGAGATACAATCTAAGATTTTATAAATAATTTTTTCTTATGAATATATTTGTTGATGGTAATTTTAATTACTAATCATCAAAATAAGAAAAGTATAGAGTTTTGAAAAAGAAAAATCTACTTGCATTAATTCACTCTAAAAGTTCTAGACATATATTCTCCAGAAAGTAGCCTTTCTCCCTGCCCTAGGGATATAGTCTCCAGAAAACCTACTAAATAATTATAATTATTTATCAGAAAACATACTAAATAAGTACTGCATATAATAAAGAGCTAGATAGAAGTGGTGCTATAATAATTATTAGGTCGTACATTGTGTTCATCAAGGTCGATATATCCTTAAATTTGTATTATATCACGCATACCAACTTTGGTAGATGGTCAAGGACTTGTTCAAACCCGGTCATTGTAATAAGAATACCATGAGCACTATGAATTTAAAACAAATATTAAATCGATCGAGTAGTAGTTCTGAATACGTGGCATTAATTACTAGATCTCTTAATAATGTTTTACTGCTAGATTCCGGTCCCAAGTTTTTATATCTCAATTGAGAACGTGCATGTTGACAACCTAATTAAATTAATAGAGTAATGCCTCATATATTCTGAATTTGATTCAATATTTGTTTTAAATATATGAAGATGTCCAAGATTCGGCAAAAGGGCAGAGGGAATAGCCTTTAGATTTCGTCCAATTAAACGTTCTAGAAGTTATGGCATGTTTGGCACAAAAATGATTGGTTCAATATTTTATCTCTTGGTTAGTGCGCTGGATTTTCTTCATATATGCATGGGAAGTTGGGAACAGTCTTTTTAGGACAGTACATACGTGTATATATATATTTATTTTCACATCAACCGATGGTGTATAAAATATTCCGTATTTCTTAACATAATATGAATTTCTTATATATTGAAAAGTTTACCATGAGCATGCAATTAATAAGCAGTCCATTTCCCTATTGCTCTCTGAACTAAAAAGTACACATTATAAATCCTCATAAGAAATCAATTAGTTTTGAAATTAGGAGTAGAACTAGGGTGCTCCTAAGCTCACCAAGCCCTTCCGTGAGCGCGACTCGAAAACCTATCGAATTGACTTCAAACGACATTTCCAAACCGTTAGATGTTCAATCTATATTAAAATGTGCTTGGAGACCAAATTTTACATTTTTTGGAATTTTTTTACTATTTATTAAGATGGTTTCAAAATCGCTGTTTTTCAATGGTGCAGAATTTTAATAAAAACAGCGATTTTCAAACCATCTTAATAAATAGTAAAAAAATTTCAAAAAATGTAAAATTTGGTCTCCAAGCACATTTTAATATAGATTGAACATCTAACGGTTTGAAGTCAATTCGATAGGTTTTAGAGTCGCGCTCACGAAGGACTTGGTGAGCTTAGGAGCACCCTAGTTCTACTCTTGAAATTAGAGCTTAGAGCAAGATAAAGAGACAGAGTTTGTCCTAATTACATTGTCTATCAGAATAACAGACTAACAGAAAACTGTAACAGCTTTAGTAATAACGACTTTAATTGAGATGGTTGTTATCAGGGGCGGACCCAAGTGTATCCAGGGGGGTGCCCCCCCTCCTGGATTTTGAGTTTTAGTGAAAATTTAGCGGTTCCGATCGATTTTGCCCCCTCCTGGAAAAGAATTAAGTTCTTTTGTCCCCCCCTGACGAAAATCCTAGATCCGCCCCTGGTTGTTATCAAGTTTAACTGAACTAGACTTGTCCATTATACTCCTATTAGTTATACATGCACTTATACATACGTACGTACGTAGGTATTCAAATTAAGGACTAATTTAAAAGTATGAAACTAAAAAATAATTTCTCACTGGACGGCATATATATATATTTCTACAATAATCAGCATATATACAAAATAACATCTCCTTCAGATTTGATTAATTACATTTAAAAATATAAATTCTTAGCACATATATACTAGCTTGCATTTACTTACACCTTGTTTGGATGGAGAGTAGAGGAAGGAAGGGGAGGTGAAGAATGAAAGGGAATGGAATGGAATAGAAATGAAGATTAATATATTTAACTTTTTCGTGTTTGGATGATTAATGAGAGAAAATAAATTTAACTTTATTTTTCATCTTATTTCTTGTTTGGTTGATTAAAATTTATAAGGTTAATGAGAAATTCGGTAGTTGTTGTAGGTTTGTGACAAAAAAAGTTTTATGAAAAATATATAAGTAAGATATAGGGTTGAGCATTTGTACTATTTTTTTTTAATATTTGCAACAAAATTTATTTCCATCCGTTACACTCCAAATTGGGAGGAAAATCGATTCTATTGATTACAATGATACAAGGTTAAATCTTTTACCTCCTATACCTTTCACCTCCGACATAATTTTATCAACCAAACACAATTCAACGGAAAGTTTTCTTTTCTTCCATTCCCTCCCTTCCTCTACTCTCCAACCAAACAAGGTGTTAGTCAATAACTGTTTCCTTCCAAGAGTGTGTTGGTAAAAAATAATATATGTATAACATGCTATATATATATTGTCCATAAAAACACTAAGCCGCATTACTAGAATCATGACGATATATATAGAACAGCATCTAAGTTCGTCTCTGACATACTGGCATTTGGCATGGTATTCTGTCTAGCCTTCAACAATATGTTTATGCACCCAAAAAAATAATGAAAAATGAGCAGTGACACATAATCGTATTTGGACACTTCATTATGGATAATTAATTAATTTCTTATTATTCAATTGTCTTCAAAAGTTTGTGTCAAAAACCAGTGCCAATACATTCCACACACTCGCTGGAACCACAAATATAATACAAGCTGATCATACTCAAAGAGAACTATATTGTCCCACCCATTAATTAGTTAATAATTTGGAGATAGCAGTATAGCACTAATTAATTAGTTGATTAATTTTTCTTGCCATTTTTCTCCTCTTCCTTCAGCATCTCCTCCAACACCTCATCATCGAGATACTCAAACTCGATAACCTGCCTCCCCGAAGATTGTGAACTCGAACCAGCACCACTGCTGTAACGATGCACCTCATTAGGAAAATTCAATACTGCCATGTTGCCTCGCATGGAGTACGCTGCTCTGTCGTAGGCACGCGCAGCCTCCTCTGCTGTATCAAATGTCCCGAGCCACACACGCACCCCGTGCCTGTTCGAATCACGAATCTCAGCTGCATATTTCCCCCACGGCCTGCGCCTGACGCCTCGGTACTTTGTCTCACCTCCATCTTTGCCTTGTGAGCCTTCCATTTTGGGTCTTTGTGTGTATAAGTGTGTCGGTGTTTTTGTGTCGATCGATGAATGAATATAGGCGCAGTGATGAAGTGATGATGGCGGCTAGTTGAACGGTCTCGTGTATTTAAATTGTTTGGGGATGTGGGGTTATTTGGGGTAGGGACGCGCGGAGAGGAGAGGAGGTGAGATTCGTTTTCTCTAGACATGGTCTTTCTTGGAAATGCTTAGACCGGATAATTTTTCCAAAGAAGATTCTCGATTTTCGTGGGTCATTTTCATGGAAAAAGGTCAAATGATTTTAGTTCGGGAATTTAATTAGTATGAAAAAAAAATTAATTATTTGAATACTGCTAGCTGATAACTTTACTTTTCAAATGCCTGGAAATGCTGTTATGAAATGTTCATATTTTTACAATCTCAACAGCTATAGATCGCAGTGCGGAGATTGAGAAATAGTTTTTTTATTAAGTAATATTCACATTTAAGAAAAATAGAAATAAGTAACAAAAAATAATGCAAGTTCAAAAGCACATGCATTTATTAAAATCAAGGGTTCTTGCAAGTGATTATGATTTATATGGAAGAAACAGAGGAAGAGGGGGATTTTGTATTTATAGAAATTATTATTAATTAATAAATGAAAACAGAAAGAGTATATTTATTTTTCGGTGTTATAAATGGATCCGAAAAAAAATTCGGATTCAAACTTTGGAACCATTTTTTTTTAAATCTAAAGTATTTTATATAATGACCGAGCTTTATTTTAAACAAAAATAGTACTGAATTTTTTTCTGAAATAGTAGCTGGAATTTTCTTAAAACAAGAGTGGTTATAATTTTTTCTGCAACAGAATAAGTGCTGAAATTTTTTATGAAACAGAATAAAATACATTGGACCCAAAAATTTTAAAATTTTAAAATTTTCGTATCCATCTGTACCGACAGAAAAAACTCAGGTAATTTTTTTGTTACTTCTATTATTTAATAAAATTTTCTATAAATAAAAAATTTCGGAGGAAAACGATAAGAAGTCAAATGAAAAGGACTTCTGATGGGGGCCCAGGAATTTAAATTTACTATTTCATAATATGTACGGGACAAATTATAGCATGCATCCAAAAAATTTGCTATTTCATGTGAGCCAAAAAAAAAAGAATTTACTATTTCATTTCCATGTAACCTTCTGTCTAACATGGCAAATCCTATAGTTAATTTTCCATAGAGAATTCAGAACATGTACTGGACAAATAGCATTCAAGAAATTAAGAAACAAAATGAAGGTGTGAAGAACTTGAGATCAAAAACTGAATTGGGCTTGCCATTTATTTTGTGTATTTTAATTTATGTGACTTCTTACCAACTCATTTTTCTTTGTGGGCAAGGCACTTAGTTCTTCCCAATATATTTATTTGGTTTTTTTTTTTTATAAAAGTGAAAAAAAGCTCACCTGTTTCATAACAAAAACATAAAGAGTTTTTACAAAAGACGGTATACCAAATCGCTGGTTCTTAGAACAAAAGAGCTTCTCAATTAATTTGTAAATTCGAACTCAATGAAATAAATAAAGATTGCGTAGAGAAAATTTCGAAAGTTTATTTGAAATTGATCTAGTGAAATTGATATAGTGAAGTGAATCTATCATGCATTGACGGAGTCATATTGAACCAGTGACAAATATTTATTAAGAATTTTGAAAACTGGATATAAGTATATATATAATTGGGTTGTTGTCTTTCTTTAGAGAAAATTTTGCTTACTCCAGACAAGTCACAGTCTGAATTAGTTAATTCACAGCAGTTTGTAATTCAATAATTGTACCAGTAAATGTTTTTACTTAGGGACCGACTAACTATCCCCCAAGTCATTTCCCCCATTCATTTCTGGTCAATAACTGTCTTTGTTGACCGCTAATTAAGAGGTGACAACAAATTTCAACGCTAAAAGACAAAACAAAACAAGTCATTATCGGCGAATGCAAGTATTCATATATAATACATCAAGTATTCATACCTAAGATATCAAGTATTTAAACAAAACTGGACACATCACTCACCCATCTTTTACACGTTTTTAGAAGTGATTTTTTTTCTTCGTTCACTCTGATCAATATTTCTAACAATCTGTGAGAAATTTTATAAATCTAAAATCAGAAACGTCTTCTACACATTTTTCTCTTTCAAATGAGATCCATGATGACATACTTTCAAGTTGTCCGTTGCACAAGTATTCATATCTCGTCATTCAAGTATTCATATCTCGTCGAGCAAGTGTTCATACTTAAGATATTAAATATTTCGGGGAAAAAAACTAGACACATCACACACCCATCGTCAGAAATATTGGCGAGATTGAACGGAGAAAAAAAATCCACCTCTAAAAACATATAAAAGATGGGCGTGTGATGTATCCAGTTTTATTTTCCGAAATACTTGATATCTTTGGTATGAATACTTGTTCGACGAGGTACCGAAATACTTGATATCTTTGGTATGAATACTTGTTCGACGAGGTATGAATACTTGCTCGACGAGGTATGAATACTTGTTCGACGAGGTATGAATACTTGCTCGACGTGGTATGAATACTTGCACGACGAGATATGAATACTTGCGTGATGGATAACTCAAAAGTACTTCATCATGGATCTCATTTGAAAGAGAAAATTGCATAGAATACGATTTTAGATTCGCAAAATTCTTCACAGATTGTCAGAAATATGAACGACATTAAACGAAGAAAAAAACTCACCTCTAAAAACGTGTAAAAGATGAGTATGTGATGAGAGAGATAAAATAAAGTTGATGTCCATTTTTTTAAAAAGATACTTGATATCTTAGACATGAATACTTGATATATTAGATTTTAATACTTACGTGCATAAGTATACATATTTGCGTGCGTCAGTTGTAAAAAATTTCAAATATAAGCGGTCCCCCCAGTTAATTAGCGGTCACCCACGTAATTAATGATTGATACGCGTTTTCTTTTGTCTTTTTGTGCTCGAAGTTGTGGTCTCTAAATAATTAATGATTGGAGGATAAATGGGAGAAAGACACCGGGAGAAATAAATATTTTCTCTTTTACTTAATCCTCATAAAAATCTTGCTTATGTCCAAGGACATTTCTCGGGAATCTCTTCAATGAGTGTCGACACAGAAATTCCTACACGGAAAGTGCAACAGAAAGTCCCATGGAGGAGAGGAAGTTGGGATTGTGGTTCGGTGTATATAGATGCAGCCAGACAGTCAGAGCGATGGCTATTAAAATGGGCTCATTTTGTGTGTGCTTTTTAAAGATAGAAAGTTCTAATTCAGGTGGAAACAAAGTGACATCTGCCAATCTTTGGTTGGTCCAATAGTCCTTGACTCCTTGTGATTAAATTGCTGTTGTGACACATGTCACGAGCACGTCTCTCAAAAGAATTCGCATCCTCTGAGATATCTCATATGTTGCGTGACTTTTTGGAAAATCTTAACTGTTCAGATACGTTCTACACGAATCTCAAAGCTCAAATAATATTGGCCCGTGCACTATCCCCGAATAGGCACCGGACACGTCGGTCATGCAAAATATGAGATATCTCAGAGGATACGCACTCCTCTCACAATCCGTTGACGTGGCATCCATGCACTTAACCTATATGCGGTTTATGTCCTGATTATATTAATTGACCGAGTCATTGAGATGTGCGTCCTATCAATTACGCACCGTTGGATAACACAAATTCTCGTTGATGATTCCATGAGAGAAAACAAAACAGAGAAAGGAAGGTGAACAGAGCATCTAGCAGCTGTCTGTAAGTTTGTATTTTGGTGAGTATCTCGAAGGTTGACTCTTCTCAATTTTAGTTTCTAAATTTTGTTATATAAAAATAAATTTTCGTTATAAAAATATAATAAAATACATATTTCTATTTTATTTCAAGCAAATGATCGATTTCCTAATTTTTTTTCCTAAAAAAATTGCCAATTTAATATTTAGATCATTTTTTGGTGATTGGATAACAAATTGATGAGCAAAAGTCTCGTTATAAAATAATAATTAATAAGTATTGTTATGTTATTGTTTAATCATTCTATTTAATTATATTAATAATTATTAATAAGAATAATTGTATTAATATCAATCATTTTAGAAGAAAAATATGATTTCCCACAATTATTATCATTGTACAATCGAACATTCATTTAAACACATTCTCATAACTCTTCCCGTGTATTCTAATGGATATGGGTTTCCACAAATTAATTATTGGGTTCTCAAACCCGTAAAATTTCATCCCGCACAATTCTGCAACAAAAAAAAAACCCTAAATATATGTTATGTTATTCAGTATGATAAATAGGCATGGCTATAAAACTGCTATCAAGTATTTAATTAAGTTTTTTACTTTGCCTCACTGAAAATATTTATGACTTAAATGACTCCCAAGTCAGGTTAAATTCAAAATGGCCAACTATAAAACTCAGATGAAAGGGAAAAAAAAAACGAAAAAAAAAACTATTATATTCCAAAAATAATCATATTAATAAAGATAACTTAAAATAATATATAAAATCAACAATATTTAAAATGATGGTCCTTGTTGTGGTGGTAATTATGATTTGATGTGAATTGTTCACGAATCAAGGACATACAGAGGACGTACACACAGGGGCGGACCCATAAAGGCTCAGGGGTAGGCAAGTTTTTATTCCTGGATTTAAATTTTTTTTAGACCCAGTGTATTTTTATTCATGGGCCTACCCTTGGTCCAATACTGTGCATACTCATGGCCCAGAATAACAGATTTGTTGCTCTAATTTATTCATTGGCCCAGTCTGTTGCTTTGATTAATTCATTGTGCCTACCCCTGTTCAAATTCATGGGTCCGCCCCTGCGTACACATGCACGGTGATCACAAGAATTAATTCATCAGTGCTGCTTAATAATAAATCTACGTAAGAGGTTAATATAAAAGGAATAATTTACATCATTGGAACTTGTCAACTCCTCCCTCTATAAATTTACATTTCGTGTGTGAACACTTATATTTACAGAGAAGAGTAACGTGATTTAACTGAAATAATGGACGAGTGCAAAATGACATTTTTTAATATAATTTATTAGCTGGCCTAAAATTACAAAAGGCGTTGAATTCTGGTCACTCGTGCGATGGCTAAACTTTTGAAGGTTGAGCGTTGAATGTCGCACTTATGTTTGTTTAATATAACCCCCCTGGGAATCATGCATTTCATAGCTAGATTTTCTGTGACCCCCATTCCATGTAGTCATCATGAAGCTATAGCTGGATTGATATTTTTGTTTAGTTCTTGATATATCTCACATTAAACATATGGAAATTCTAGATTTATTTAAGAACCTTTATATCACATTATAGTAGCAATAATAATATCATTGTTGTTGTTGTTACGGAAGTTCCTTCTTTTAATGTCAAATGTGATTATGTGAGGTTAAGGAAAATAAAATGATTGGTATATTTATGATAACATTTGGAGCTTTTATCATGGTTCAGATTTTTTTTTCTAGATTATTGTTTTTTGATGTGTTATATACAATTTAAATATGTAAGGTCCATGAATAGTTCTCTGTGGTTTGACGGTACTAGAGTGTAAAATAAAAAAATTATTTACTGTAATACTAAAAAATTATGATCATCAGCAAATTGACAAAAAAAATATTTTACAGTCATCTCTATATAATAAATAATATAACAAAATTAATCAATAAAAATGAGCTGATATAATATATTTTACAGTCATCTCTATATGAATAACACTAGTAGTGGCATGATATAAAAATGTACCATATTTACCTTTAAACAAACTACTAGACTAATAATAATTTTAACATAAGTCCATCGATTAGAATTATAACAATTATAATAGGTCACATAATTCCTCTCACCTAAGGTAACGAAATATTTCTGTTTAGATCCATATTGATCAGAGAAACCGTACGAATATTAAAGAAACTCGGTGCATTCTAACTCGGGCCAGATTGGTCTGGATTTTGATCAGCATTCCGGACTAAACAGAAATATTCTGATACCTCGGAGGATATGGACCATAATGACAACTTAATTGTTCGGGAAAGGTTCGACAATGTCAAAAATTCGTGATTCGGAAATAATTTGGGTATAATTCGGGAATGATTTGGAATAATCCGGATCAGAGATCTCAGTCCTACAAGGAAACAAAAAAACAAAAAACAAAAAAAAAATGTTCTGGGAAAAATTCGCAAATAATTCATAAAATTCGGAAATTCGTAAAATTCGCGAATTATTCGGATATAATTCGGTCAAAGTTCGGTCAACTGAATAATTAGGCGTTTGGTTCGGTATCACAAAAAAAACGAATTATGCAGATATAATTCGGATATTATATGTGAATCTTGTCATATTATGGACTCATAGGCCACATGGAAGGCTATCTAGAAGTAAATAAGCTAGGATGGATGTGGAATGGGTCACAGATGATGTCAATCATTGGGCACTTGGGTCTGACCGTCTCTGAGAGGAACCCGACCCCATTCCGTAACTATCGCACAATTGCATAGGCACGCAATCACACATAGATGATAGATGACTCATGACGTGACTAATTAATTCATCGGTGGTCAAGAATTCTCGTTGAATTTCAATTCGTGGTCGAGAATTGGCAGTTCCTTACTTCGATCCGGGACCTTGGTCTTGAGCAAGTAGCAATATTTCAAATTTAAAGTTATATATGTTCCGGTGCTGTCAAATAATATGGACCATCAACAGTTTAATGTGATGATAATTTTTTATTTGTAGAAAATATTATAAGATAGGTGGAAAAAAGAAACAGTACCTTGAAATTTTCATGCACAGAAAATCAATAAAAAGTTACTAATTCAAAAGATTTATTTTTATTTGCAGATGTTTTAGATTCTATGTAGCTTTTATTATGCAAAAAAAAAAAAATAGAGTCAGAAAAAAGTTGATACAAAAAATTTAAACACTTTGGATCGATAAAAAAAATTCCGATTCAAAATTTGAATTGGGATCACTATCAACTATATATCTTTTCTATGCATCGAAAAATCAAAATAGTGTTTCTCTTTTTTTTTCTAATATTTTTTATATTTTCTATAAATAAAAAATATCCAATGTGATAGCTAATGTCAGTCAATGCACTAATCCAACAGTCCATTTTGGAACTATAATCATTCTTCTTTCATTGAGACAGGATTTGGCCATTTGGGTCTGGATATAGACATATCAATATTGTGCACAAGTCTAGCAATTTTTGTTTTTGATAATAACATTATTTTGCCCTTTTATTATTGCTGTCATATCATACTTCATAAAAAAAACAAATGAAAAACAACACAAATGATAAAATAATACCCCTTTAGACACTACCTATGCTCCAATTCATAGTAATAAATTTCGAATTAAATAATAAATTAAAAGGTATAAAATTTATGATTTAAATATGAAACTGATATAATTGTAATAGTTTATTTCTATATAAATCTATAAAAAAAATAAGAAATTTTAAGAAAGAAAAAACAAATTCTGCTAGTAATTTTCCTGAATAATTCGTAAAATTCGAATATTTTCAGAAGTAGTCTAATGCTCATTGCCAAAGTCTCTTTGTGAGCTTAATTAAAAAACCTATTGAATTGGCTTCAAACTATGCATTCAAACCGTTGTAACCGATCTACTTGACTAGTGATGCATTTACATGTCAAATTTATAAATTTTCAAACTAATTTAGTATAAAGTCAATTGGTCGAAAAAAAGATGGTTCATAAGTTAATTTTAATGTGTTCATTTTTCATCATTTAATGACCGTTTGACTTTATATTAAATTAGTTTAAAAATTAAAAAACTTGACATGTAAACTCATCACTCGTGAAGTAGATCGGTTTCAACTGTTTGGATGCGTCGCTTGAAACCAATCCGATGAATTTTTGAGTTAAACTCACAAAGAGGCTTGATGAGCTTAAGAACACCCTAGTTCTACTCTTCAAAAATTGATTGGAAAGATAAATGTTCATCTTCTGCATGAAATTAGAACAAAATAGGAAATTGATTCATTGTTAAATAAAAACTAAATGAAATACATTAAACAATTATTAATATTAAGACAATAAATCATAAGTTAATACTTTCCGTGTGGAATATACACTTGAGTGGTTAATTTGACATTTAACTTTTACTAAAAAAATTTAGAAATATTACAGAATGGTTTTAAGGGTCAACTAGGGGTCCAATAATATAAATTGTATCTCTTAACACTCACTTAGCTTGGATTATACAAACCAGATGAGATGAGGAATGAGGAATCTCCGAATCTATTTAGCCTTAATTATATGCACTCATTATAAGGATAAACAGCTCTGTATCTAAGCGTTTTTTTTCCCCTAAAAACAAAGTAATATACTTTTGTTATGTGCACTCTGGAATTTGTTAATCTGATTATAATACGTTCTTCAACTTCATTTAGTAGTGTACCACTACTAAGTTTTCAACAACAAAAAACTTCATTTAGTAGTGATCTGTGTTACTCTTTTGTAAATATATCTTTGTATTACTTCTCTTGGTCAAGTTCGAAGTTAAGTTATTTAACTTATTCATGTCCAAACATTTTTTTTTCAAATTCAAAGCTACAACATTTCACACAAAAAACATTGATTTTTTATTACTATATCAAATATTGGTTTTTTTTTTACTCGTATGAAATTGCAGATACAAAATTATCAGCATAAATCTGATTCCAGTGGTTGAAAAGTATACTGGATATTGAAAAACATTCACCTCTGAACTTAACTAGAAGTGAGCCTCGCTTTGCTTCGGCGACTATTATTGAGAGGAGTATAAAAAGATTGTATCAGGATATTACCGAAAAAAAGGTGATTAACTATTAAGATAAATATCTAACTATATATAAAGTTATACCGGTTATAAACAAAATGCTATATTAATGAATTCAAAATCACAAAATCACAAAATCAAGTTGTTACTGTATAAAGTTATATCGGTATACCATATTCATTAATTTGTGATTTTCTAACTATATATAAAGTTAGAGGAGAGTTCAAATGCACTCAAATTTCTATGCTCCCAATGCATCCAATCTTTTATCTGCATTTTCAAAGTCCGAACAGTCGATCCGAACCGCTCAACATGATCTTCATAATAAAATATGCTTGGAGACCAAATTTTATATTTTTTAGAATTTTTTTACTATTTGTCACTGTAGCATATACTGTAGCAATTACTGTAGAATATACTGTAGCGATCCTATGAGGATTATATATATATAATAGATTTGAAAAGAAAGAAAATAAGTGCATATTACCTTAAAAAATCATAAATAATCTTCCATAAAAGTCACTGAATGAGACCACAAAATTAATCTTTCTATCCTCTGTATAGTATATTGGATTAACAATGGCGAATAACAAATGCATTGCCTTCAATAATTACAGTAATCATTCAATTTAAATCGGTGAATGATACCGGGATTTAATTTTCTTTCCTCTTGCAGTATTTTAAGTTGACTAAAAAGGCCCACAAAGCTACATATATTAAGGGCCTAGATTAATTCTAAATGCAACCCAGTAGAATAGGTCCATGTAAATTTATCCAAATCTGAAGTTCCTCAAAGGCCTAAATTAACAAAAAAAAAAAAAATTGCTGGTTCAGAAGAACTACAGATCTGCATCAGACCTTCGTTGCCCCTCATTCACTTGTCTAACTACCACGGCACCTAGAGTTGGTTTTTTGGAAAAACGTGCCGTGCCGTGCCGTAACTAAAATGTCAAGGGGTGGTCACAGCACGCAAATGGTCACACCACGTAAGTCACGCCGTGCCGTGACCATACGTGACTCGCATGACCATTTAATCATAATTTAGGTTAGTTTATTTGAGATTCACCATTAAATCAATATCTAATGGTACTAATTACACGTGACTCGCGTGACTACGTGTCGTGCTGTATCGTGACTAAATCTTTCACGTGCCGTGCCGTGCCAAAGTTTCAAAAGATGAGGCACGGCACGCGAATGGTCACGGTACGGGACACGTGAGTCACGGCACGTAGCCGGCATATGTGCTGTGACAGAACCGTGTCGTGCCGTGATGTATCCGGTCGTGTCGTGACTTGTCAATATTTTGTATCCCTATCCACTACTTTGTTCTGATTCGTCAGGAGAAAAAAAAATTATACTATTGTCAATATTTTGTGCCTACCTCTGATTAAAATCTTGAATCCGCTTCTGAATGTATGGTACTAAATCAGGCGCACTGTTGGATTTCGTATTTGTAAGCCTTTATGTTTTATTTAGATCGAAAGGCTATTTTTTTTTTTGTATAAAGTGCCTCAGAACTCAAACAAGATATTTTAAACTGCCTTGAATAAACCAGTTAGTTTGGAAAATGTAATAGATTATTCGTGATTGAAAATAATGAGTAGAACTAAGGTGCTCTTAAGCTCACCAAACCCTTTGTGAGCTTAACTCAAAAACTTATTGGATTGACTTCAAACGATATTTTCAAACCGTTAGATGTTCAATCTATATTAAAATGTGCTTGGAGACCAAATTTTACATTTTTTGGAATTTTTTTACTATTTATTAAGCTGGTTTGAAAACCGTTGTTTTTATTAAAATTCTGCACCATTGAAAAATAGCAATTTTCAAACCATCTTAATAAATAGTAAAAAAATTCAAAAAAATGTAAAATTTGGTCTCCAAGCACATTTTAATATAGATTGAACATCTAACGGTTTGAAAATGTCGTTTGAAGTCAATCCGATAGATTTTTGAGTTAAGCTCACGGTTTGACTTGGTGAGCTCAAGAGCACCTTAGTTCTCAGAATTGTTACGAACAAGAAAAACATCTTTTTACCTTCCTCTAAAAGGAAAAACATCTAGTTGCCAAAAGGCCCAGAACTAAGCGTTTGGGAAAAGAATATAAAAAAAAAAAATCACAAGCCTACTTACTGTGGCCCAATTTGTCTCAATTTTTAAAAGGATAGCGTTGATATTCTTAAAACAGAAACTGTCAAAAGCACCATTTATTGAAAGACATATTGTTGACTTGACATGAAATGGTAAAGCTGCAAGCCTGCAACCAATAATGCCCAAAAATAGTGCGGCATTCGTACAAACAGATATCAAATCAGTAGACCTCGAATGATTTTCGGGCCTACCTATCTCTGGACAAGACATCAATGACCCCTTAATTTCTCTCTTCAATCTTGGCACTAACGACCAAATTCACAAGCCGACGACGAAAATTGAGCATCTTTTGCATTCAATGACCTGGAGTCTGTGTAATAGGGAGTACTATTGAACTAATTTTCGATCAGAAATCTTGACTCTAATGAAAGGTGCACAACGAGAGTGTATGATTTCTAGAGTGAGGCTATGGTACTTCGGCTAGTGTATTATGGCTAGTGTATTACGGTTTAATATGGTACTTTTTAAAATCATAACGGTTAATTCGAACTGTTCAATGTGATATCCATATGAATATGTACTTGCAAACTAAATTTTATATTTTTTTGAATTTTTTTATTATTTTTTTAGATGGGTAAAATTTTGATGGTCCAGAATTTCTATAAAACACTGAAAATACTACTTATCTAAAAAAATAGTAAAGAAATTCGAAAAAATATAAAATTTAGTTTGCAAGTACATATTCATATGGATATCACATTGAACGGTTCGGATCGACCCTTAGGATTTTAAAAAGTATCATATTGAGCCGTAGTACACTAGCCATAGTACACTAGCCGAAGTACCATAGCCTCACTCTGATTTCTATGTTACAAACTATCTGGCACGGTAAGTCCGCATCGTCTGCATTAACTCAAAGAGTATCTTTTGAGTTAATACATCTCGACCGTTTGATTTTAAACGGAGTCAATCCATCACCCGCCTATAAAGCAAGGAGTCCATTAATATTAGTGCAGATTTGATTGGCACGGATTTTAAAGCTAATCCGATGGTACAGATGTATTAACTCAAAAGATTATTTTTTGAGTTAATGCAAAGGATACGAATTCGATATTGCAAACCAGTGACAGATGGGTTCCACAAAATTTCATGAATTCATGCGACCCGCTCTGCTTACACATCAATGATTTATAACAAAGGCTGCTAGCCAGCAAAGAAGAATTTGGATTCTGATAAATGCAAAGGCAAACCACTACAAAAGCTTTTCAAAAAAGATAAATTCAAAGGCAAAATCCTAGATTAATTGATTTAATTCAGTTAAGAAATATTAATTTCTCAACTGAAAGCAAATGTGCTGTACAGCGCTGTGGCTTGAGAAATATTAGTATCAGTATCAGCAGCTGTGGCTTGAGAATCGACATCCAAGCATGAATCACTGATTTAGTCATTTCATACTAGTTCGAGGCCCACCCTTCAGTCTCAGCTAATCTGACAGATATCTGGTACGATACTGGTACAGTACTGGTACTGCTGAGAGGTCTTTGTAAATCCACTGATTCCACCTGGTCTTGTTGGGCAATGCTTGAGAAATTGGTACATACAGTACAAGTGGATATTTTTCTTTACTTTTTTTTTTTCTTTTGAGAAAATTAGACGGGATCACAGGATCACAGGAACCTCCCCTAGCTTGTATAACACATAATGTATTCCTAGAGTTAGAGGCATCGGCAAGTACTTTTGATTAAAAAAAAAAAATTGGGGTAACATGGTCAGTCATGGTGAGTATGTGTCTGTGTGAGCCTGTGAGATAGGGGTGTAAACGGTCGGATAGTAGTCAAACCATATCCTTATTCATTATAATTTTTCGAATATGGATACGAATACGGATAGTCTTTGATACGGATACGGATCGGATATTAAATAGATATGGATACGAATCGGATATCGGATGGATACGAATACGGATATGAATATAATTCGGATAATTAAAAATAAATTACTAATGTACATTCTAGTAAAAAACAACATTTAAATATAATTTTTCATTCATAAATTAGATATAATATTTTTTATAATAAATTTGTTAGTTACAAAACATATATCATATTATCAAAACATTTGTTACTAATTATGTCATAGTGTTATATTGTTAATCAAAATATATATGTATATACAGTTTAATAAATTATGCAATTTAATAAATTAATTTTAGAACATAGAGTACATTTATTATAATTTAAGAGTGTAAACGGTCGAATATGGATAGTTAAAAATCTTACCGTAACATTATCTGTTATAATTTTTCAAATACGGATACAAATACGAATAGTCTCGGATATAAATACAGATCGGATAATTTAAGTAATTTTTCGAATTCAGATCCGGACGAAATCGGATAATATCCGATCCGTTTACACGGGTCCGACTCTGCTGCTTTTCTAGCAGAAAAGGAGGACCCTCCTCTTCCAAATCTAACGATTCAAAATTTTGATTCACGTATTCTCGATAAAAATATTTTTTTATGCACAAATCTCAACAAATTTTGAATCGTTGGATTCGGAAGAGGAGGGTTCTGCTTTTCTGCTAGAAAAGCAGCGGAGTCCATTCCCGTTTACAGACCGTGAGAGGTGGGGGAGAACCCAAAAAAACAAAAAAAACAAAAAAAGAAAGAGGTGGGGTCCCCTCTAACTCAGATGAAAGGAATCATTCGTAACAGCATTCTTCTGGAGCTAAGAGCTTGATCAACAGCAATGTTTTTCTGACTGACGCTGTTATCATTGTGCAAATTTGGGCTCAGGAAAATACGGGTCCGACTATTCAACTATTCAAATTCATTGAGATTTGTGCATGAAATTCTGTATTGAGATGCGTGAAATAAAAAAATTTGAATGATGAAATGCAAAAAAGCAGGACTCAGCAGAGTCCATTCCAGAAAATAAAGGAAATCATTTTAATTTTACTCTGTGATTTCTCTCCTTCACATTCTCCGGTTAATTATTTCAGTAGGTTAATTATAGAGTTAGAATATTATTGCAATTTGGAAGTTCGATTGCAGCTGTGTAATATATATATTTTTTCTTTTTTTTATGTTTTTTAGCAATATTATCACTGCATTAAGTTTTAAAAGTTATATTAATTACTAGAATTTTGCTATTGTACTTCGCGAAGTAAAACCAATATTTTACTTCACGCTCATATTTTCATTTTCAAAATCCAAAACGTCGATCCGACCGTTCAAGTTCTCCATATTGAAATGTGTTTGGAGACCAAATTTTACATTTTTTGAATTTTTTTTACTATTTATTAAGCCACTTTGAAAATCACTGATCCATTGGTCCAGAATTTTTTACTGTTCACAATGGATCAGCGATTTTCAAAGTGGCTTAATAAATAGTAAAAAAATTCCAAAAAAAATGTAAAATTTGGTCTCCAAGCACATTTCAATATGGAGAATAACTTGAACAGTTCGGATCGACGATTTGGATTTTGGAAATGAGAGTATGAGCGTGAAGTAAAACTTCGTTTTACTTCGCAAAGTACAATAGCCTTACTCTTAATTACTAATTTAATTATTATTTCCCACAACTTTGACTATGTTAAAATATTTGACTGGCCAACTTGAGTTTAACCGGTGGCCGGTGCTAATTAAAAGATTTAAGGGTCTAAGGAGTTAGGACCGTTGTTTCTCGTTGGTTTAATAGATTAATTAAATAATTTATTTAAATGAATGTTACGTTCCTTATGAGTGCCGCCTTTACATGCATCATATTCTGAGCTCTGAGCACTGAGCATGGAGCTTAAAAAAAAAAGTTTGGATGAAAAGGAACAGAAAAAAAAGATTAATTTCTTAATTCATGAAAATTCTCCTGAAATTATTAAATTCTTATATTTTAACAATGCTAGTCCTTTCGAACTAGTTTTCTTTCGGTTCGCAACCATTCTATTTGGAGAATACGCTACTCAATCACTCGACGCGCTAAAATATAATCCAAATTTGTCTCGAATTTATTCATCAATTATTTTTATTCAATTGATTTATAGAAATTGCTTGATTTATTTATTAGAAATTTGTTTATCAAAACTTAAATGGTCTCAGCAATAAATATCGGAAAGTATTCCGAACATCTTTTATTTAGGAGCGGACCAGGATTTTTATCAGGGGGGCAAAGAAATATCGAATCGAGTTTAAGTGCCTAATCAGGTTTAAATTCATTACTTTAACTTATACTTTCAATGCTTTGACATGTAATTTCTGATACTCTGACTTATAATTCTAATTACCAATCAAAATTCAACAAATTTATTTCAATTTAACCCTAAATTTAATCTGAATTACAAATCAAACATCCAGAGGGGGGCAAAAAAAAATTTCAGGAGGAACAAAGTCGGTCGGAACAGATAAATCTCCACTAAAACTCAAAATCAGGAGGGAGGCAGCTGCCGCCCCCTGAAATACACTGGGTCCGCCCCTGCTTTTATTTCAAATATATTTTTTGAAGAGTGGTAATGTAATATTTTGAAATTTTCATGGGTACCCATGGGAGTTGTTGAAGTAGGTGGGAACAAATGTCAACTTTCAACTTCTTCTTTCCAAACATACTGTACAACCCGACCGACTATTCCCACTTGATTGGTCTCCCAATCTAGTCTAACATGACCCTATTTTTAAATCTCATTTCTGGGTTCCCACTTCATTTACTTCTTTTCTCCCCTCAAATTTGAACAGAAACAATAATGATAAGCTGTCAAAATTTGAAATTGAAACGTCAGAAAAAAAAAATATTTGGATGGTTTAGGATAAATAAAATCAGAAGATTATAGTCAAAGTATACTGTTTTGTTTTCTGAGCACAGACGGATCAGAACGGGTCCGTATCCTCTGCATTAACTCAATAGGAATCTTTTGAGTTAATCAATTTCAACCGTCTGATCATAAATGGAGCCAATCCAGCTCGTACCTACAAACATAGAGGGATCTTTAATTAGTGGAGATCTAATTTGCACGAATCTTAAAACAGATCGGACAGTCGAGATTTATTAACTCAAAAGATTCTCTTTTGAGTTAATGCAGAGGATATGAATTCGACCAGAACATGATCTTTATTTTTTATTTGGAGTTTCTATGATTGTTAATTATGGGACTAGATTAGCTAATTTCTTATGTTCGTTCTAAATTAGTGTGTTACTCATATAATAGAAGCGCATCCTAATTTAGCTTATATTCAGAATAACAATAGTTAATTTTTAA
Source organism: Carex kokanica (assembly GCA_025461125.1). Lineage (NCBI taxonomy): Eukaryota > Viridiplantae > Streptophyta > Magnoliopsida > Poales > Cyperaceae > Carex > Carex kokanica. The sequence continues at coordinate 1,361,881 of JAJGRX010001034.1, read as the reverse complement.
GGAATAAAAATGAATTTCTTATTAAAGTACTAAATCGAGTATTGTTATATAAGGAAAAAATATATCAATAATTTTTGTTCTTTGAAATATATATAGTAAGTACAATTTCTTTCTTTCTGTCTACTAAAATTATAACAAAAAATATTCTCTATTTCAATAAAAAAAAAAAGGAAAGTTACTAAATATAATATATCCATTCATATAATTGCATTTTTTGCAATCACAGAAATAGCAGAGGATGTGTGAACTCTTCTTTGCATACCCCCTCAATTAATCAAGAAACTTCTTTTCAAAGGCACTTATCTTACCGGATTTTTTTTAAAAAGCATAATTAAAAAAATTAAAATTAGGGAACCAACATGATTACCGGGATATTTCGAAAAACCATAAGAACCGAACAGCCTATTCGGTCCCCACAATTTTTTTTTCCTGGGACCGAATAGGGATTTCGGTCCCCCCCCATTTCACAGTTTTTTCAAAAAAAACTGTGCAGCCTTCCGTGTAGCACTCTGGAACCGAGATTCAAATTCGGTCCAGGGTATTTTCAGTGGGGACCGAATTGGCATTTCGGTCCCCAATTTTTTTTTTTTTTAAATCGAATTTTTTTTCCTTTGTCAAATTACTTTTTTTATATCATATTTATATGAAAATACGCTAAATTACTTGAAAATGTCCAAACCGGCCGGTCCCTTGACTAAATAACTAAAATGCTGAGATTAATTATTTTGTTAGATTATATTTGTTAGATTAATTCTTTTGTTAGATTATATTTGTTAGATTAATTCTTTTGATGTCCAAATCGAATTGTTTTGTTAAATATTTGTTAGAAAATACGTTACGAATAGAGCCGATTTTGTGCTAAAATACGGTAAATTACAATAATTATACTAAAATACAGTAAATTTACTAAAATGCTGAAATTACAATAATTATGTAGAATTATGCTAAAATACGGTAATTTATTGAGCTACGTAGATTGAAGAATAGAAATGAAAATCTTAATCGAAAATGATGCAATATGGGCCTGCGCATGCTTCACGAAAAGGAGCGTAACTTTTAATCCGTCCGTCGGATCGGGCTGAAATTTTGACAGGAAATCCCGAATTCAAAAACCAAGCTACACTCCTTTCGAGCCCGATCCGACCGTCGGATATAGAGTTTTCGAACTTTCTTTACAATATTAGAGTTTTTAGGGTCTTTTCGTGCATCATCTAACAAATATTTTAAAAAACAATTCGATTTTTTTGTGTTATATTTCATTTCAGCATTTTAGCTATTTTTCTCTAAAAAAAAAAAAAAAAAAGAGTTTCAAACCGTAAATATTATTTACGGTTTGGGTAAAAATTTAATTTTTTCAAAAACTTGGTTAAATATATTAATTTTTATTTTTTTTGGGTAAAAATAAAAATCTCGGATTTTGCATATTTTACGGGAACCGTGGGCATATTTATTAATCTGTAATTAACTTGGGGTATTTTTAAAAATGTCGGAATTCTCAAGTAATTTAGTATAAATATGCTATCAAAAAAGTAATTTGACAAATATTTAAAAAAAAAATCAATATTTTAGTGTTATATCTCAGCATTTTAGTTATTTAGGCAAGGGACCGGCCGGTTTGGACATTTTTATTAATCTTTAATTAACTTTAGTATTTTAGCATTTTAATTAACTTTAGTATTTTTATTAATCTTCAAAAAATTCGATTTTTTAGTATTTTAGTAAAAAAAAAAAAAAAAAAAAATGGGGACCGAAATTCCAATTCGGTTCCCCATCCCATTTCGATTTTCTGTGGCGGATCTGCCAAAAAAATATGAAATGGGGGTGGACCGAATAGCCTATTCGGTCCCAGGGAAAAAAAATTGTGGGGACCGAATAGGCTGTTCGGTTCTTATGGTTTTTCGAAATATCCCGGTAATCATGTTGGTTCCCTAATTTTAATTTTTTTAATTATGCTTTTTAAAAAAAATCCTATCTTACCACCTCCTTCACTTCCATAGAGTCAAAGATCCCTGACACTCAGCACTCTTATTCCACCTCTCTCTAGTCTCTACGCATGAATAAATTGTTTTGAATCTTGATATCATATCCATCTTTTCTTCCACCTTAACAATCAAGCTATCATATAAGTACCACTGGTACCATAACCATAAACCTTTCCACAGTATCATCTCTCTTATAGAGAATCTCTACAACATGGAGCATGCACAACTATCACCATCAGAACCTATATTTACATCCCCACCACCTTCTTCAAGCACAAGCGTTCTTGTTTTAGCACTCTCAATTCTTGGCATTCTAACCATCTCGCTCCTCTTGTTAGTTTACTACCTCTTCATCACCAAGTGCTTCCACATCTCATGGCACCGGTCTGGAACCGGTACGGTCTCACGAAGACAACGCCAGCACGACCGGTACGAGTACCCTGTATTGTATTCAACTGCCATCACCGGCCGTGGTCTCAACGAACCCACTATTCAATCGATTCCGACCATTTGTTATAAAAAGGGAGGTCATGATATTACAGAGTTGTCTTTTCATGAATGTGCTGTTTGTATAAATGAATTCCAAGAAGGAGAGATAATTAGGTTATTGCCGAATTGCTTCCATGTATTTCATCTGGATTGTATTGATGTATGGCTTCAATCCAATGCCAATTGCCCCTTATGTAGGTCTCCCATCACCGCTTGTCCAATGGCATTGGCCAATTTGGTGGGCTCCACAAATCAGGAGGATGCCAATAGGAATAATAGTGACATAGTTGTAGAAATCAGAGATGATGAATTACATGTAAGTGGTTTTCAAGCAAGAGGTAGCATGGGTGATGAATGCATTGATACAAGGAGAGAAGAAAAGGATTTGGGTATGGTGCCAATGAGGAGATCTTTCTCCATGGATTCTTCAAATGATAGGCAACTGTACTTGGCTCTGCAAAAGATAATGCATGAAAGTGCACTTGCATGTCGAGAAGTTGCAGTTGACGGGAGTAGCAGCAGCAGTAGCAATGGCGTGACACAAAAGCTCAGACGTGGGTTTTTCTCATTTAACCAGAATAGGTGCTCCAGAAGCGCCGTTTTGCCAATTTAGAATTTGAAATTTGTTGTAAATAAATACTGTGAAATTGCCTGATATATATTATCTGGTGCCATTCCTTTTTCTAGTTCTACTTTGAATTCTTTTAGTTGGTGTAAGGTTTCCTCTTGTTTTTTTTTTTCGCTTTTTTACTTGATGTTAGTACAGTGAGTATAAATTTGTAGTGGAATTAAATTTGTAGGTGATTTTTATAAAAAATTTCCTATTTTCATTTATTGTGCTAATTTTTTAATGAAATAATGGGGCATCTATAGGTCGATTTTCATTCAAATATATTTGTTATTAATCATGAGATATTCATGAGATTAAATCATATTATTCACGTTCATGTAATTAAAGAAACAAAAATCGGCTGCATGCTTTGCTTTGTTTTCATGTGTAATTTAGAAATGACAAGTTCAGACAAATTTATTTGAAATAAGCTCAAAGTTCTTTTTCAAAGAATCATAAAGTTGGGTACGAAAACCGTTTGAGGCATAAACAAAAAATTAAAGTTAGATTACAAAAGCGAATAACTATATAAATATATCTGTAAAAAGGTTAACTTACTATTGCTCGGTCACCAGTCAACCTTTGTACAGTGTGTGTTTTCCTGATTGATAATTTTATATAACAAATTTCAAGCTCCATCTACATGCGAAATAATTGCACAAAGTATTAATTGTATATGGCAAATTCTTCTATGGACACAAGGACTTATTTGTAAAATGAACATATTTTTATTTTCAAAGTTCAAACAGTTGATCCGACCGTTCAACATTATCTCCATATTAAAATATACTTGGAGGTCAAATTTTACATTTTTTTTGAATTTTTTTACTATTTATTAAGTATTTTACAAAATTCAATGGTCTGAATTTGACTAGTTTTTGTAAAATACTTAATAAACAGTAAAAAAATTCAAAAAAATGTAAAATTTGACCTCCAAGTACATTTTAATATGGAAATAATGTTGAACGGTCGGATCGACTGTTTGAACTTTAAAAATGAAAATATGTTCATTTTACAAATAAGTCCTTATGTCAACAGAAGCATCACTCATTGTATAATACTTTCCAGGGAGCCAAAGCCCCCCTCTAAATTTATTAATTGAGATAACAAATTGGATTTAATAGTATGAATGTAATTAATTATAGTCCCCGCAAGTAAAAGGGACCATTTGTACTCCCAGTTACCTTCTTTTCTTCGAGCAAAATTTGTCCGTAGAAAAGTACCTTTTTTTTATTAATAACATTGACTCTTGCTTCATAGTGGGGAGCACTTACTAAGCTTTTGCACATGCACACCGCGTCTGGGGTCAAAGCAAGTTAATGAGACGGTCATCGTAATTAAAAAATATATGGCAGAGAAAAACCAATGAAAACAGAAAAGAAAATTGACTTCGGCATCAAACAATCTCTGTTTATGATTATATTGTTTGACTGAAACTTTGTTTCTATTAAAAATTGATGATTGAACTCATACCGAACTCGGTTTGATTTCCGTGTAAGAAATAAGCGCCTTCCTATCCCAAAAAAATATATTATTAAATGCACTAACCAATCATTTAGTAGCTTTATATACCGGGGTTAGTTTATTATAGTTTAATTTAGCCATCTGAAATGTGCTTTGGCTTAGCTGTTATTCGAATAATTTCTCTGGCGGTAGGAGATGGTTGTTAATTTGACAAGTAGTTATTAGTTGCTGCATACTTATAAATTGCTTTGACGGCTAATTGCAGAATATGAATATCTCAATAAAAAAGACACAAAATTATAAAAATGAAAAATCTGGGTAGATAATTCAAACTTTAAAGCTGAGCATGGATACGAGATCCCTGGCGCTCAACACTTTTAGTCTTTTACAACTAGGGCTGCTAATGAGTTTGACTCGGCTCAGACTCAATGAGAAAAACATAACGACCCAGCTCATACTCGGCTCGATTTTGAAAGAAAAAGCTCAACTTTGGCTCGGCTCATGTAAATACTTGACTTGGCCCGGCTCGGCCCGGCTCAGACAATACTTGGACTTGCAATCTTTCTTCGCTGTTTGTTATTTATTTGGCCCGGTCCAATTACACAAATATTATTATATATCAACCCCCAAATATCAACTGGAGACCAGCGGAATCCTATATCAACTGGAAAGGAGAAGAGACTCATTGGGCTCATGAGCCGGCTTGGCTCGGGCTCGAGCTCAGCCCGGTTTGAGTGATAAACTATGAGCCGAGTCGAGTTCGGGCTTTTTTAGTTTAGGGTCTGGCTCGATATAATTTATTGAGCCGCTCAGCTCATTGGCTCATGAGCCGACTCGGCTCATTAGCAGCCCGATTCAACCTAGTAAAAGAATGGAGTCTAACTGTGTCAAATTAAAAAATTATTCTTTGAATTTGAAGTTGGGCTATAAGCTCTTTCACCACTTTATAGTCTATAAGAAAAATTAAGTTTTCAAATTTTTTAGTCATGTCATATCTTATTTGTTTTCCAACATAAGTGGTGTTATGACATAACTTTAAACCTCAATCAAACATAGGCCGGCTATGTTGAAATAACCAACTTATAGTCCTCTAAAATTTTAAGCTTCAGTCAAACACCACTTATGTTTATATGTAGGAACTTTTGTGCAACTTGTCATATTATTAATTTCATATCATACGAATCTTTAGTATTTAAAAAAAAAGATATTTATTATGTTCAGAATTTATTGAATGCAAGAATTGTTTTTAGAATGTTTCTTTTTTTTTCAATTGATAATTCTAGAAAATATAGTCCTAGTATTAAATAAAATTTCCCAATAAGTGATTGAGTTAGGAGTCAACGAGAACTAGTGTAAGTAGTGTTGCAAGAGTTAACAGTCATTTGACAAAAGTATACTAGATAGTTGACTAAAAAAGCATAATTAAATTAAAGTTGTTTACAATGCTAGATTACTACAGAAACGAAAAAGATACATGATTTTTCAATAGTAATACTTTCTTGGTGATGTTAGAAAGCATCTCTGCAAAACTAATTCAAGATCGGCTTTAGCCTTGTCCTTAAAAAGGGAAAATGATTAAGCATGGCCAGAAGGCCATAGTCTAGGTGCTAAGTTGATAATTTTCCTTTTTTTATTAAGTGGGCCTGAATAGTAGAGACAGGCCTTCATGTTTTAAACCTTGTGATTGAAGAACCAGGCCTAGTTCTGACCCAAGACAAATTCCACGAGGCAATGCTTTTCGTGTTGTACTCTTTATGTTCACTTTGGTACGTTTGGATCGTGCAAGATTAGTACAATAATAGCGATTTTTGGGTTAGTGGTTGAGAATAGTGCTAACTCAAGTAGTTTGAGAAAAGTGTTATTTTGGACTATTCCGGGTTAGTATAAATGTTGTTTGGATTGTATATTTGGAATAGTGTTATTTTGGACTGATATCGCTAACTCAGCAATTTGAGAATTTCGCTAACCCACCTTTTCGTAGGAATAGCAGAACAGTGTTGTTCTTGTACTATTCTTACTTTCTATTTTACGTTTGGATCACAGCGTTTTAAGAATAGCAGAGCTATTTCCGGATTAGCGCTATTCTAACCCAATCCAAACACACCATACTTTTGTTTATTACAATAAATGATTTTTTCTATTTGGGGTTTCGAATTCATGATCTCTCACATAGAGATCACGTGCCTTTGCCACTAGACCAAAAATTAGTTCTTTTCTTCGTGGAAGTACTCAACTGTTGTCATTGAAGTTCTTATTCGTTTTCTGTCTCAATTAAAGTGGAGCAAACAAAGGTTTAGAAATATACAAAATATGTTGAACTATATAGAAACAATTTATTTGCTATAAAAATTTAATCCATTTTGATTAGTGCATATACAATCTAATAAAAAAATAATCACAAACATTATTTAGTTGTCACTAATATAAACGTAAAACTGATTATACTGGTTTACAATATTCACATTTGATAAAAAATATCATCAGAGTGGAATAGACATACGTTGCTGAAATTTTTATTAATAACATATAAAAAAATTAAATTAAACAGATTAACATGATTTTAATTAAATTTTCAGAAATAACATTTTAGCAGAAATGCAGACCAATTCCGTTGGATTATCCAACGGAATTGAATTGGCCTGCTGGATAATTCAACAGAATTGGATTCAAGTTCTACAATATTCAATTCGTTTGTAACTTTGTAATTCTGCTAAAGTTGCAATTCCGCTGAATAATTCAGTGAAATTGAATTCAACTTGTTGCAGTACTGCTGAATTGTAATTCCGCTGAATAATCCAGCGGAAAGGTTGTTTTTGAAAATTTTATTAGAGAAATGTTGTTTTTGAAAATTTAATTAAAACTATGTTAATCTGTTTAATTTGATTTTTTTCATATGTTATTAATATAAATTTCGACATGTGTTGTTACTTGGGCATATTTGAAGGTTTTTGTTTTTTAAAGTCTGATGTAGCATAAACTAACAAAAAGGAGATAGGAGTAGGTCGGATGCAGCACCGTACGATTAGTATTAAATTTGTGCATACGGAAATTGATACAAACTCGTATGAATTTTGATGTAGAATACACGAATCTTGATGCTGATCGGATGGTTATCACATCAGGTCCAATGGGCATCGGACCTAGTCTGAACTCAACAAGAAGATTGTGAGATCTGCTGAAGTATGCCATGTGCGCCCCACTAGGTCCAGGCATGCAGGTCCTTTCTCTGACAAGAACCAACTAACGCACAAACATGGAACAAATGAGATCCAAATATCAAATTCAATGCGTCGCTTGCAAGTAGCAAGAGAGAGGTCAAGTTCAAAAAAATTAAAACATAGAATCAAGGGCTCCCGGCTCACTAGGACTTTTAGGCGAGCGTATTATTACTATCACCGCGTCTGTCTTTACCGCGAGAGGGGACCAAACCTCTGTAACAGTGCTAGTTAGGCTCGGTCTATAATTAAATTTGTGAATTTCTGCATTGGGATGTGACTTCAATTATAACGTTAGTACCCTAGTACTAGAAGGTTGGTACCCATGGCCGAATATCGTTGTACATAATTTATTACACAAATCCTACAAATGATGATTGAAAGAGCAATCAATTTTAAATATTAGACAAACCTTTCACCTTTGGATTATCTACGAAGGTTGGGTATTCTTGCTTCTTGGTCTAAAAATTTAATGCAATGCCAGTTCCACCCTAATTCAAGACCTACCTACATCTACCCCCCTAAAACAGAGCACAGAGAAGCTGAACGGTCGTCTCTCTCTTTTATCTATATGAGAGATTCCATTCCGAGCTTCTAAGCATCGCATCCAATAAAACAAAAATCGACTTAGCTTCTCTTTTCGGCGACTAGGTTTCGTGGTGCTTAAGATGGGGTTTATCTCTTTCGCCGGAAGAGTTTTCTTCGCCTCCGTTTTTCTCCTCTCCGCCTACCAAGAGTATGCTTTTCTAACAGTTCTAATTTCATTTTTGGTGTTCAATTTTGTACTTGGATATTAGTTTGTTCCTGGGCTAGGTAGTTTAGATCTTGAGCATTACCGGAAAAATTGAAGGATTTAGCTTGTGTAGTTTAGGAATTATGCTGCGTTAAGTTTAAATTAGTAATCTACAGCAAGTAAGATCTAGCAGTAGTGGTAAATGGACATATCCATTCTCTATCAACTTGAGATAGCTCTGACTTCGCACCGAGAATGTCTCAATCAAAGACTCAGCTTTCTTCCGTTTTATTAGGTAAAGAATGAGATATTTTTGGATATGTTTTGGGATATTCAAGTCTTTTCTGGTACTAATTCTATTACTCTACTGAATTTGTTAATCTGAGCTGATCTTTATCCTGATTTATCTGCGCCTTTGGCAGAACTCAAAATTGAAACTGACATTCCTGCAATTGTGTGTATTATTTTGGGACTTTCAGATTTGACTGCTGAAATTCTAAAGGAAGTGAGAAAATTGGTAAATTCAAAATTGCCTCCCAAGTCTAATTCTCCATTGTGAAGACTCTTTGTTAACTATAAATCTCAGTTAATTATAAATCCAAGGTATCTTATCCATAATACTAGATTGCATATTTGAATGGAATCTTACCAAATTATAATTTAAATCCTCAATCTCATAGCAAGAGCCTTCAGATTAGATATTAAACTATGCTAACTATAAAATATCTAACTACTATACCATGTACTACAGTTACGATGTTTATAGTAAATATATAATTCATATAGCAACTATAAATATCAACTTTATGTCGTGTTGAAGTCTTGTATGGCACAAGTTCTAAAGCAAAACTGTTTCCTTGAAATGTAAGAGAAGCTATTATGAGCTTAAGATCACTAAGAAGGTATGTCAGATTAACCTCAAAAATTCATGGACTGGCTTCAGATGATGTAATCAAATTTATTGGTCTTGATTTACTTCACGAGCCAAGTGTTTGAGTCCCAAATTTTTCGTTCCTTGAGTTTGTTTTATATAAAATGAATGCTTCAAAATAATTTATTTTTAACCTAATTGATCTCTTGATACTAAATGAATTGGAAAAATGTAAAATTTAGAATGTAGATATTTGGCTTGTGATGTTGATCAGGATCAACAGTCCAAATTGGTTGCTTAAAGTGGATCCATAAATTTTTTAGGTCAAGCTAGTGAACCGTACTGGCAAGCTTAAACTCACACTAGCTTTACTCAAAAAAGTAAAATATTAAAAAAGGTAGATTAACTCTTACCTTATCAAGACAAGGTTACTTCTGTAGGCCAACTTAGAGACTAAAGCAATATTACTAAAAACATAACAAGCACAGTTCTCTTATATGAAAGAGACAACAATATTGGAACTCCATTAAAACTTGAAAACAAATAAAAGATATTTTGTTTTGTTTGGTGATTGCTATAAACTTGTGTCCTCATTTTTTTCTCAGATCATTTTTTTTTTACATTATCTTCAGTTTTCTGAATTTTAACTTCATTCTAGGTTTACTGAATTTGGAGAAGATGGTGGCCCTGCTCTTCAGGCACTTAGACCAAAGTATCATGTTTTCGCCAATCATATCATGACGCACACTGGCGTGAAAATTCCAGATGTTGAGGTAAGGTCATTTTGTCTCTGTAAGTTCCACTTTTACCCTGCAAATCCTTCAAATGTCATTATGTTGTGTTGATTTTTGTAATTGGAAAGCAAATATCATGTTTTGGATCCTCCAAAGTTTGCATACGAGTAAAGCTAATATGAGCTTAAGAAGAGATAGGTGAGTTGAACCTTTTTTTAACTTTAGATTGGCTTCTAACAACGAACTCAAACTGTTGATGTTAATGAATATCAATGTTTTGAATTTGTCATTTGAAACTGATCTGATGGTTCTTGATCCTCCAAAGTTTACATACGAGTAAAGCTAATATGAGCTTAAGAGGAGATAGGTGAGTTGAACCTTTTTTTAACTTCAGATCGGCTACTAACAACGAACTCAAACTGTTGATTTTAATGAATATCAATGTTTTGAATTTGTCATTTGAAACTGATCTGATGGTTCTTGAGGTTAACTCGAGACCTTTCTTGGTGAACTCAAGTTCATCCTAGCTTTACTAAGTACAAAATATTTAAAAATCTCCCATGCTTTCTCCCATTCTTGTATATGTAAAAAATTTGGAAGAGAAGGTTCTTTTGGAAAGGTACTTGGGAGAAGATAGGTGTAGAGGTGGTAATTCCCACGTTTTCTAGTGGACATGACATAGGTATACATGATATTTCTCATTTGATACCCCGCATATTGCAAATGTTTTTGTAGGGCACATGTTATATCTTTCTTTGCTTTTATTTCATTGATAACATTTTATTAGAATTTATGTCTTAAAACATGTTAAATTTGTTTGTTGTTATATTTTAGTTGAAGCATGTCATTGCAACTGCAATAGTGCTTAAAGGAGTTGGAGGTCTGCTTTTCATCTTAAGCACCTATTTAGGTGCTTTTTTACTGGTCTGTCTCTCTCTCTCTCTCTCATTTCTAGAATAGACATTTCAGCTTTTCAAACTAGCCTGAAACTGTTATTAGCTTACAGTGGAATAAGTGGTTTATTTGGGATTAAGGAGGACAACAGGATGAATTGGAATATGATTATTTTTCCTTGAAACTTTTTTATCTAGAAAGCACCACAAAACTAAAACTAAAACATGAAAAAAAAATATGCATTTCTGATGAGTTCGCTTACTGCTATGGTAGCGGTACTGGCATGCTATTGAAGCGAAATTAACTTACAGTGGTAACAACTAACATGTGTTATCATTTTTTACAGATCTCATATTTGGCATTTGCCACTCCACTATTATACGACTTCTACAATTATGCACCGGAGTCATCTGAATTTGGGCAACTCTTCTCTAAGTTTACCCTGGTACTACTTTTACTGTTATCAGTCTGCTACCTTTGTTGGCTCTTTTTGCCACAGCCACTAGCATGTAGCACCTCACATTTCTAATATTCACAATTCTTGGGCAAATTTAAAGAGGTTAACTGAAAGTTTAGAAAATTTCACTTTTTTATTTTGTTGTATTAATTCAGCAATTTTAGTTTTTAATTTGTTATGTTAATTCACCCAATCCCAACATCCAGACAACATATTTGTTTTTTTTTTTGTTAAGTTCTTAACTGTATGGAAGGACTTGAAGATGAGGTTAATTAATTGGTGGACCAAAATTGTCAAAATTCCCTTAAGTTAATTAATTGTAATAATATATATTTACAAGAGGAGGGATCCAATTACACCTTTTTTGGTGACACACTTTGACACCTACCATTTTTAAAGTCCAAATAGTCGATTTAAACCGTTCAACATGATGGATATATTAAAATGTGCTTGGAGATCAAATTTTACATTTTTTTGAATTTTTTTGCTATTTATTAAGATGGTTCCAAAAATCATTGTTTTCATACCATTGAAAAACAGCGATTTTGTAACCATCTTAATAAATAGTAAAAAAATTTAAAAAAATGTAAAATTTGATCTCCAAGCACATTTTAATATATCCATCATGTTGAACGGTTCGGATCGGCTGTTTGGATTTTGAAATCGCAAAATTGACCTATATAAAAAACGGTGTCATGATGTGTCACCAAAAAAGGTGTAATTGGATCCCTCCTCTATTTACAATAAGCAATAACTTCGTAAATACTTAGAACTGCACATGTTGCAAGTGGGTTCTGGGGAGGAAGTACTTGAGAAATGCCGGGTATTCTTTGTAATTAAATATGTTGTGAGTCTTCTTAAATTCTTTATTAACATAATAATAATTTTTTTTTGTAGAATTTGGCATTTTTTGGGGCATTATGTTTCTTTGTAGGAATGAAGAACTCGATCCCAAAGAGGCTACCAAAGAAATCTTCAAAATCAAAGACACTCTAGATTTTGAAATGCTAAAAGAAATCAGGAACTTTAACCTGGTCTTCAATTATTTTTATTACTTGGCTCGCTTCATTCCATACTTGATTTATTTCACCCGCCATAATGGGTTAAGAATAGTTCCATTCATCAATTATCAAGATAAAATGGCATTTTTGGATGTTATTAATTTTTCGATCATAGACCATAATTTTAAGCTTTTCAACTGCTCGTGATTTTTTTATAGTTTGGTTCATTTCTATGTATAAAAGATAAGTATTTGAAACTGTTCATTTTTTCTCGTGTTATCGGTGTTTCAAACAGGATACGTTTTGTTGAGCAATATTTTATAAATTTATAACCAGTAATTAGTAGTTCCGAAAGGCATAACCCGTGTTTTCAAAGTGGAACAAACATTGACTCGATAAAAAGCTTGGGTCATTAAGGGCTGTTTCCTTAAAACAGTATTTGACAGGTATATAGGACTATAATAAAAGGTCAGCGGAAAATAAATTAACTATTTTTATGAAGAAATTTTTAAAATAAGGAGGGATTCAATTACATCCTTTTTTTTTGATACATTTTGACATTGTTTTTTTATATGTTAAATTTGCAATTTCAAAATTCAAATAGTCAATCCGAACCGTTCAACATGACCACCATATTAAAATGTGCTTGGAGATCAAATTTTACATTTTTTTGAATTTTTTTACTATCTATTAAGATAGTTACAAAATCGTTGTTTTTCAATGGTCTGAAAACAATGATTTTGTAACCATCTTAATAAATAGTAAAAAAATTCAAAAAAAATGTAAAATTTGATCTCCAAGCACATTTTAATATATTCATCATGTTGAACGGTTTGGATCAACTATTTGGACTTTGAAAATAATAGATGTCAAAATGTGTCAAAAAAATGGTGTAATCCGATCCATCCTCTTTTAAAATATATGTTTGCCAATGAAAATTAATCGGCTTGTTAGACATCTGCAAGTATTTATCATGAAATATACCTGATTCCAGTATAATATTTTTCATATATTCTGCTATGCATTTCCAAGTTAATATGTAACTAGAATTGTTATCACTTATCAGTGCTTCGTAGTGAGTACTCGTTTTTTCAATAATATTTTATTGAGGGAAAAGTTGAGTAACTGAAAAAGGTTTTGTTCATTCTTGAAATAATAAAAATAATCTCTTATATATATCAAAAGATCTTATATTTTATTGAGGATCTTCGGTTATATGAAGGATCTTTTTCGAAATAATGAAGAAGATCATAGCCATTAAATTATAGGGTAATTATAATATCCTCCGGTTTACCTTCTCCTGTTCTGTTCCCCATCTCTCCAACTCTAGTTAAACTGTTAAAGTACCTGTTTTAATATATTTTGTCTTATTAAGTCGGCAAAAAAAAAATAGCAAAAGAGATATGGTGCGATCTGCCCCGACATTTATAAAAATACCCAAAGTTAATTAAAGATTAATAAAAATACCAGACCAGATGACTTTTATTAAAAATGTCCAAACCGGCCATTAAATGGCCGGTCTTCTGATTTAATTTTTTTTTAGAGACAAATAGCTAAAATGCTGAAATATAACACTAAAAAATTGAATTTTAAAAAAAATATTTGTCAAGTTATTTTTTTATAGCATATTTATACTAAAATACGCTAAATTACTTGAAATTATGTTAATTTATGCTGATTTACACGAAATTACTTGAAATTATGTTAATTTTTTTAAGAGACAAATAGCTAAAATACTGAAATATAATTGTTGATTTTCTCAGAGTGATTTGCGGAAGTAATTTGATGAGATGAAAATATAATTATATTCTCTCTTAATAAGAAAAGTGTACAGTGCTGTTTAAATAGCTAAAGAAATAAAGAGACGTTAGAATTTCTAACGGTTGCCTACTGTACCTACTGTAGCCTATTTTCTAAAAAGGAAAAAAGTAGAGTAACTTTATTGACTAATCTAGTTGCTCTTTTTTATTCCTAAATAGCATATGATGATCAATCTCTGATGCTATTAATTAGTCCCTTAATCCTAATTATTCTCAACACTCCCCCTCAAGTTAGGCGTGTAGATATCGATCAACCCTAACTTGCTTGAATTTTCTTCAAATGATTTCGGTTCTAAGCCCTTAGTGAAAATATCCGCCAATTGTTCTTCACTCCTTACGAATGGAGTCTCGATTTTCTTTGCTTGAATTTTTTCTCTAATGAAGTGACAATCCACTTCGATATGTTTTGTTCTTTCGTGGAAAACCGGATTGGTTGCTATATGTCGAGCCGCTTGGTTATCACAAAACATCTTCATTGGCTCTTGAATTTTAATTCCTACATCCGCGAGAAGTTGTTTGATCCAAGTTAATTCGCTTGATGTTGATGCCATGGCTCGATATTCCGCCTCGGCGCTTGATCGTGCCACAACACTTTGTTTCTTGCTTTTCCATGTGACTAAATTTCCGCCTACAAATGTGCAAAAACCGGTGGTTGATTTTCTATCAAAGCTGCCAGCACAATCTGCATCGGAATAGCCACACACTTCGTTAGAATTATTACATTTCATAAATACTCCTTTTCCGGGTGTCCCTTTTAAATATTTTAAAATTCTATGTATAGCTTCTAAATGTGGAGTTCTAGGTTCATGCATGAATTTGCTAATTTGGCTTACCGAAAAAGAAATATCGGGTCGAGTTACCGTTAAGTAAATCAATTTTCCTACAAGTCTTTGAAAATGATTTATATCTTCTAAAGGTTCACCATCCTCGGTATTTAATTTACATTTGCTATCTATTGGTGTAGATACCGGTTTGCTTCCTAATTTGTCGGTTTCTTTTAATAGGTCAAGTGTATATTTTCTTTGGGAAATAAAAAGGCCCTTGGTTGAGTGAGCTATTTCTATTCCTAAGAAATATTTTAGTAAACCCAAATCTTTGATATCGAATTTTTCTTTTAATTACATTTTTATCTTTTTAATTTCTTCTAAATTGTTTCCGGTAATTATTATGTCATCTACATATACTAGAATTATGGTTGTGAAGGTACCACTAATTTTGGAAAACAATGAGTGATCGGCATTGCTAACTTTAAAATCACAAGAAATTAAATATGAGCTTAGTTTGCCATACCATGCCCGTGGAGATTGCTTTAGCCCGTAAATTGATTTTTTCAACCTACACACTAAGTTAGAATAGGTTTCTTTTTTATGGCCGGGTGGAAGTGTCATATACACTTCTTCTTCAAGTGTTCCTTGAAGAAAAACATTCTTGACATCCATTTGATGTAGGGTCCAATTTTGGTTTACCGCTATGGAGAATAAAATCCTAACGGTATTCATCTTGGCCACGGGTGCAAATGTTTCTTGATAATCTATACCATACGTTTGGGTGTAACCCTTTGCCACTAATCGGGCTTTATATCTTTCAATGGTACCATCACTATTAAACTTAATCTTATAGACCCATTTGCATCCTACGGGTTTCTTTTCCTCGGGTAGTTGTACGACTACCCATGTTTCATTTTTTTCTAATGCCTTAAGTTCTTCTTCCATTGCCTTACCATTTTGGTTGATTTATAGCTTCCTCATAATTCTTTGGCTCATTTTCTTTAGAAATTGAGCTCAAGTAAGTTTGATATTGGGGTGTAACATTTTCATAAGATAAAAAATTTTGGATAGGATATTTTACCTCATATGTTACAAAGTCCCGAAATCTAGTTGTAGGTTGCGGTGTTCGATTAGACCTTCTCAATGATGTTATTTCGGTACCATTTTCCTCCCCCTCACTTTGAGAAGTTTCTTCCTCTTCATTCTCATTAATTATTTCATTTTCATTTTCTATTACCGAATTACCTTCTTCGGAATTGTAAAAAAATGGAAATGTAAATTCATTTGATTTTTCTTGGTCATTAATCTCCTTTTCTAGGATTTTGTAATATGGCTCATTTTCTTGGAATGTCACATCTCTTGAAATGTAAATTTTTTTATTAACCGGATCATAACATTTATAACCCTTTTTTTGAGACGAGTATCCCAAGAAAATAGCTTTGATGGATGTGTAATCTAATTTGTGTTCTTTATTTTTGTGCACGTAGCATGTACAACCAAATACCCTCAAATGACCAATGTTGAGTTTTTCTTGGTAAATAATTTCTAGTGGGCTCTTAAAATTCAAATTTGCACTTGGTAATCTATTAATTAAATATGTTGCGGTGAGAACGGCATCCGACCAAAAAATTATTGGAACATTGTTTTGAAACAAAAGTACTCTTGTTATTTCAAGTAAATGTCGATTTTTTCTTTCCGACACACCATTTTGTTGTGGTGTGTAAACACAAGTTGTTTGGTGCAAAATTCCTTTTTGTTTGAAATTTTTTGTGAAGTTTTGATTTACAAATTCCGTTCCATTATCACTTCTAAAGGTTTTAATTTTTGCGTCATATTGATTTTCTACAAAATTATAAAATTCTTGAAATTGAGAAAATACTTCACTTTTATTTTTTAATAAGTGTAGCCATGTAGTTCTAGAAAAATCATCTATAAATATGACAAAATATTTAAAACCATTGTATGATTCAAATAGGGCCGGACCCCAAACATCTGAATGTATAACTCAAAAGGATTTTTTACTTTTACAATTAGATAAACTAAATGGTAATTTTGTATGTTTTCCTAATTTGCAAATTTCAAAACTACAACAATCTAGTTGCTTGAAATCAAAAATATATTTCAAAATCTTATCGGAAGGATGCCCAATTCTCTTATACCAAATAGTGCATAATTCTTCTTCTTTCCTAATATTGAAGTTGCATTTTTCTTCACTCAAAATATAAAGCTCATTTTCTAAAAATCCTTCACTAATGATACTCTTTGTTATCCATTCCTGAAAAATCACATTTTTGGATGTAAATGTAATTTCACAATTTAATTCTCGTGTGAGTTTGCTAATGGATAACAAGTTGGATGTACAATTTTCTACATGCAAAACATTTGTTATAATTTTTGAAAGGAGACTAATTGAACCGTTTCCTAAAATTTTCATTTTTTCACCATTTGCAACAATTACAAATTGTTTGGTTTCAAATTTTTTGTAATCGTTAAGCAAATTTTTATTCCCGGTCATATGATCAGTTGAACCTGAATCAAGTATCCATTTTGAATTTAAATAATTTTGGACAAGGTTTGTAATTATACCAGAGGTCTTTTGATTCTTCCCTTGAAACATCACGGATAGCTGCGTATACAGCTGCCTCATCTGATCCAAGTTCACTTCAGCCTCTATTTCCTTTCCTGGCGGGTCAGAACTCTCAACCCGCTCCCCTTTTTCTTTCAGCGCCGCGTATCCCTTTCTCTCTTTATTCTCTTCGCCAGCAAAACCCCCTTGTCGCCGATCTCCCCCTCTGATGAAGCCGCCTCCGCTGCCGCGCCTCCCTTTCGGTCGGAGATTAGGATTGAGGCACCAGCACTCCTCGCGCTTGTGTCCCTCCTTTTTACAGAAATCGCAGCGGGTGTTAGCTTGGTCTCCCCGATTCTCC
This sequence comes from Carex kokanica, assembly GCA_025461125.1. Lineage (NCBI taxonomy): Eukaryota > Viridiplantae > Streptophyta > Magnoliopsida > Poales > Cyperaceae > Carex > Carex kokanica. Next base: position 1,343,917 of record JAJGRX010001034.1, on the reverse strand, counting down.
GATCTAGGGTTTGGCCGAGCAATGAAGGCCTTGGCTTCGGGGTTGTCAGATGGCTGAGAGCCCATTACAATGCGCCTTGTCTCTTCTCTTTCAACCATTCCGACTACCTCATCGAGAGATGGCAGTTCTCCCATGAGGAGAATTTGGGATCTCACCCCCTCATAGCTTGAGTCGAGCTTGGCCAGGAAGGTGAAGATATCATCCTGTTCTTCCCTTTTCTTGATTTCTTCGATGTCAGCTGTGAGAGGACGGTACACTCTAATTTCATCTTTCTTTTTTTGGATTTGGCTGAAAAGTTCGGTGATAGATTGGTTTTGCTGCTGTAATTGATGGAGTTCTTGCTGAAGTTGATAAATGAGAGAGTAATTTTTCTTTTTGCCGAACATTGTTTCGGCTTTAATCCACATGTCTCGGGCTGTGTCGAGATATGTCATGAGATCAGAAATATGGGATTCCATGGTTACCAGCAGCCAACTCATGACAAGGTTGTCACTTTTCCTCCATTCTGATATTGCCTTCTTTTCTTCATCGGTTGGCTGTGCTGGTTCCTTGGCTACTGGCTTTGCTTTTTCACCAGTGACATGCTCGAATTTATCTCTACCGATGAGACCAAATGTCACTTGTCGTGCCCAAAGATGGTAATTTTTGCCATTTAATAGCACACCTGAAAGTTTCTCGGTTTGTTGTGCCATTTCTGGTTTTTTTCGGATTTTCTGGTATTTGTTGGATTTTGCTCTTTGATAAGAATTGATGCTGCCTTGAGCTTGATTAGTTTCTGTGAATGAAATTGCTCTATTTGAGCTTGGAATTTCTGATGGTTTGTTGGACTGGTACAGTTCTTTGTTATCTGTCTAGTGATTGGATTGCCTATTTGGCTTTTGTGAGACTGATTTGGAGCCAGATCAAAATGGCTCTGATACCATGTTGATTTTCTCAGAGTGATTTGCGGAAGTAATTTGATGAGATGAAAATATAATTGTATTCTCACTTAATAAGAAAAGTGTACAGTGCTGTTTAAATAGCTAAAGAAATAAAGAGACGTTAGAATTTCTAACGGTTGCCTACTGGACCTACTGTAGCCTATTTTCTAAAAAGGAAAAAAGTAGAGTAACTTTATTGACTAATCTAGTTGCTCCTTTTTATTCCTAAATAGCATATGATGATCAATTTCTGATGCTATTAATTAGTCCCTTAATCCTAATTATTCTCAACAATAACACTAAAATCCAATTCAACGTTTAGACAAAATTGGACGACCGGAGGAATTGTTACATGGGATAGCTAGGATCCATTCAACGTTTAGTGACTTGTTTCAAAACGTAGTAACTAAGCAACTTTTATCCAACTGATCAATATCGGATGAATCCAAACCTAAAGAAAAAGAAAAAGACAGATAATTTCACCCTTTTCCCCAATTGGTAACACGGCAACGATGTAATGTTGAAGTAAAAAAACCAGAAAAGGCAACCATGTAATGTTGACGTTGGACACTTGGGCAGTGCCAGTCATCGATCCTCTGCAACATCCCTTGAAAAGCATGGCAATGCAAGATCCCATTTAGACCCACCACCAATCGATCGGCCACAAACTACTGTAAGAAAAGCTTTATGAAAAAACTTCGCACCTCAAGTCATGAGAAAAAATCAAACTCTTGATCTTTAAATAATCAACAATTCTAGAATTTCTTTGTTAACCAACTGTACTATCTCTCCTATCTATCATGAGAAAAGTTGCAGGAAGGAAAAATAACTCGAACTGAATCCAACGGTTCGTGAGAAATCCTCCTTCGATCGATTAATGGTCCGATCCGGCTAAATGGGCTTAGCCTCTTAATGGTAATGACTGATGAAACGAGACCTGGCCCAACAGTTGAGCCTCTGAAAAATGGGTCCTACCCAAAACGAACATTCCAGTTTTGAATCGAATATCCAACATAGGGAACTGGAGGAATATCCACCGGGCCGAAACCAGCCCAGTTTGGTCCCTCGTTTATTCGGTAGTTTTCTGAAGTTTTGAAAGAGGAGACGAGAAACTCGTAGATTGTCAAGCGGTGATCGGCCCCACTAGTCGGTCAGTTGAAATCTAACCTGGTTCTAGAAACAAACAACAGCTCTCACCGCTTTCTCCGGTCTCCCGCTCCGCTCCGTCTCACCATGGCCAAGCGACTCCTCCTCAATATTAGTTCTCTCTCTCTCTCTCTCTCGTTGCTGCATTAGAATAGTTAGCTTTCATTTTGGTTAAATAGAAGCATAAAGCCGCATTATTTTCAATGGAACTAAGTGACATAGACTGGTGATTATAAATTGACGACAAAAGCATTTTTTTATGGGAGCAATTTTGGCCTGCGAGTGGTTTTGTTCTTATGGAATCCAGAGATTTGTCAATGTTTAATTTGCACGCCCGTGCAGAAGAAATTAACATATTCTTCTTAGACAACCTTTTATATTTTCCAAGTATTGTTAAGTTAATGGATTTCTTCCCATTTGTTTTATGATTTTAAGTTTGTTTGTGCTCTAAGTCAGATTGTGTTAATTTATTTGAAAAAAGCCTTGGTTTGGACATTTCCTTAACTCTTAAGGACCTACATCCAAAATGCATGAAAGGACTTGATCCTTATTTATAAACTCTTATTGGATTTCTTATTTTTTTTTTCCCCAGGTTCCAGATTGCATCATATAAGAAATGATAATTCGTACTGTCAACTGTTATCAGGAGTTGTAAGTCGTAGCCTCTCTCAAAGGCCCAAATCAGAGAGGGACGAGGAGAGCATATCGACATCCATCAAAGCAAAGACAACTAATTCAGATGATGATGAATTGACCTTATGGAAATGGAAAATCGAATTGGATTGGCTCTCTAAAGCACTTGAGCCTGCTTTGCAATTGTACAAATGGGCCTCTTTTACAAGTAATGACTCTTATTTACTCTTTTTCTTTTTCATTTTTTGTTGGCTTCTTTATAAGCTGCATTGTCACCTGGTGTAAGCTTTGATTAATGTGGTTAACTGCCCAGTCACAGTCAGACATAATATAACCCAAGCTGAAAATAAAATCAAGGGAATTTTTTTGAAATCTGGTCGATACACTACTAGCATGAGTTTATGATGCCAATGACTTGAAAGGCATAATGCTAGAATCAGATACCTAAAATTCTTGAGCTTAGTTATTATTATCATAGTTCCATCATAAATTTTTGCAATTGCGCACAGGATTGGCTTTTGACATGAAAGTCCTGTAAACTCTTACCCAATGGCTTATTTAAGGATTGCTTAAACGGACAGATATTAACAACCATGTCAACCGACCAAAGAGTTCTAAAAGTCTAAAAAGTGAAATTTACATATATGTTTTAGATAGACTGTATAACAATATTTGTTGTGATTTGAAATTTGATAGATATACGGTTTGGAAAATTAATGGTTAAAAGTTCTATCGGAACTTGATTGGTGACGTAATAATTTTTAAATTACACCAATTCTGGGATACAGCCTATCTAAATTGTGGAGAACATTTCTACAATTTTACTTTTATGGTTTTGATAATCATTTTATCGGTTATCGCGGTTGTCATGTAATAATGGTTGTCACTTTTCAGTATCTCTTGTCCATGCGTACTGCCAATTGTAGGCTTCTTACTGAAACACTTCTGAAATATAGTTTAAATTTGAACTTCTGATCTTAAAAGAATCCTTGAATAGGTATAAATTTTCAGTACCTTTGAAACCCCTTTTGATTAATAGGAAACTTTTATTGACTTTCCTGGAAAAAATTAACTCCACAAAAAAATTCTTTACTGAATTTACTTGATATGGAAGAGGTAGTTGTATTAACAATTAACAAAAAAAAAAATTCTTTACTGAATTTCCTGGAAAAATTTAACCCCCTTTTGATCTTCTCCTAGTTCCTGATATGGAAGAGGTAGTTTCTCTAAAACAGTTGTCTGTATTGTATTTGCTTGTGTCTGGATGTGGTCAGAATCATAAATGTATCCTAGAAGTAAATCTTTTATTGAACTTTCAAATTTAAACTAACTTGGACTGAAGCTATAATAGTGCCTCTAGGAACTTGTGCACTTACGTTTGATGAATTGTGGTACTTGTCTTTTTCAGGAGGTGATGCCAAAGTACTACCTACTAGCAGGTCTTTTAGTGAAATATTGAAAAATCTCCAGAGAAGCAAAATAAGTATTCAGGATTGGAGTCTCAGTGACCTTACTGTTGGGTTGTATTTAATTTATCTCAGCCAGGCCTCTGCTGAGAAAGCTGAGCAGTTCAAGGGCATTCAGATCTCCTCTGAATCTATCGTATGTCCTTTTTCATTTGTTTGTACAAAATTACTTTGTTGCCTTCTTTTATGTTAGTTCGTACTTGGAGGGCAAGTTTACTAGTAGTAGCAGTAAGAGGTTGTATGGGGTAGGGGTCCAGGAGGTATCACCATATATGGACCCATTCCCTAAATGTGTCTTGTTCCAGATTTTGACTCATACAATATTCATTATTAAGATGGATGATCTTTGTAGTGCAAATAATAGTGGTCCTTTTGGGTCTTAATAGTACAGTGCCATTGTACTGATACCCTACTTAATAGGGGTTAGCTTTGGGACGGGTCGGGTCGTAGAATAGCCGCTTTTTCATGATATGTTTTGCAGCGTAAAGGGAGAAGACTGAAGATGCCGACTTGACTTGTTAAATGCCAAGAGAATTGAGAAATTGATCCCTTGATTGAGGTATGCAAGTGGGAACATAGATCAAAGTGCTGAGCGAGAGTTTTTCTAGATAATAATTTAGGGTTTTGTCTAACGAGATAGTAAAAAAGCAGATGATGGGTGAGACTTGCATTACCTCTTACACTCTGATTGACAAAAAAAATGCTTAATTAGGATTATCCTCTCTCAAAGCTTCTAATGACATAAATGAAAAAATTAATGTTCAAACAATATTATCTATTGCAAACAGGTGCAAGAGCTAATATATCATCTAGAGCTAGCAAAGGGCTCATACAAGGACAGCCCGGCAGCACTAGCAAAGCACAGCATGCTTCGTGAGAAGAACATTGTGAAGTTTATAGAAGATTCTAGCGTCATGAGGCCAGGATACTATGTTGGGGTTGACACGCGGAACAGCCTTGTTGTACTCGGCATCCGTGGGACCCACACTGTCCATGACATTGTCACTGACCTTGTCTCCTTGAGTGACGACCAAAAGGTGTCACTGGAAGGATTCTCCACCCATTTTGGTACAGCAGAGGCGGCAAGGTGGTTCCTTCACAACGAGTTAGGTACCATAAGGAGGTGCTTGGAGAAGTATAAGGTAGGAATGGTGGGCATTGATTTATGTGCATGTATTACTTTTTCTGTCAGCCTTTGTGGGAAAAACTTTCATTTAACTTTCCTTAAAGTTGGTAATGATAAAAAATTTACAACTTTGCAAATAGGCAGAGTAGCTACACTACCCCTTGTGCCTACCTGTCCCATCAGAAAACACTCAAATTCTTTGTGTGAGGATTTTACTGGTTTCATCATTTTTGCTCCTTCCGGTACAAAATAATGCCTTGTATAAACTGTCAAGCAACCAGGGATAACACAAAACATAACTCATCTGATCAGATCACGAGAGAGCTGATCGGTAAGCTGATCCAGTTGGGCAGCAACAAATGCCATCATATCAGGGTTTTATCACAAATCTTGAAGCTCACAGTTATGTAACAATGGGAAGTTGTAAGTTATGCTTTTCGGGGGTTATGGATGCACTTATTAATTATGAGCTAAATATAGGGTTATAGGTTGAGGTTGGTGGGGCATTCACTTGGTGGGGCTGCAGCAGCTTTACTAGCAGTCATGCTCAGAAATAAATCAGAAGTGGAATTGGGTTTTTCTCCTGAAATTGTCTCCGCCGTTGGATTTGGAACACCACCTTGTGTGTCAAAAGAGGTTGCTGAAAAGTGTTCTGACTATGTCTCTACTGTGGTGTTACAGGTAAGCTTGTGTGAACAAATAGTACCAATGAAATTGCTCTTTTTTCTTTTTATTGCATGTGTTTTGTGAAAAGCACCTGATGCTTCCATAATTGTATAGAAAACCCTTAGTTTTGGTACTTGCAAAATGAACAAAATGGGGAATGAATTATATTTGTTGGAGAATTCCATAGTCTCTGTGCCAACCATTGTCGGTTGCCTCATTAGGTAAATATTAGGCTTCTGAACTACGAGCTGATTAGTGAACAAAATGTAAATTAGGACGGAGAGGAACTCAGATTAGAGAAAATCATCTTTAATTGTCTCAATTGGGTAAAAGTTTGTTAATACAGAGAACCTAAAACCGAAGTGATCATTTTTTTTATTTTTTAAACACCTAGATAAGTGCTTGTTTTTTACAAGAACTTTTTACTTTGTTTTTGTGTATTACTGAACATATGATGTAAGAGTGTAAATGGAAGTTTATTTAAAAACTAGTCCACCTGGTTTTGGATTTTGTACATACAGTAATACACTGATCAGAGTTTGTTTATAGTTTTCTTTCACATGTGATACCCAAGTACTGCAATTGTAAGTACTAAATATTGATCCTTTGTACAGGATGACATAATCCCTAGGTTAAGCGCAGCTTCTTTGGCTAGGCTTCGCAATGAAATTATCGAGACTGATTGGTAAGTTTTATATGCATCTGAAATAATGCTGATTTTTTTTTTACGGGGAGCTTATTGCAATTAAGAAATGGGATGGTATTTCAGGATGACTATTCTAGAGAAGGAAGATTGGAAAGGGGTAGTAGACATAGTAACAAATGCTAAGCTAGTTGTATCATCCATTCAAGATGTGGCCCATAAACTTGCTGACTATGCCAGTATATCATCCACTAATTCTAGTAAGTTAAAATGTTTCTACAATTTTATAAAAATAATTCAACAACCTAGCCATTCTGTACTAATGCAGGATGTCCTTATTATTTTTTACAACATAAAAAAAGTTCCAAGGAGAAGGGAAGTCTGCCCTTGGTATTCGTATCCAGTACAATAATTTTGTATTGGTATCTGGTATGATATGATCGTGTACCATCACATGGGACAAAGTTGATACTATGCCAATACAATATCCTTGATTATGTGACTAAACATGAAAGATAATATTAGTATTGGTATTGGGTACCACCAGATACATACCAGTACCTACCTAGTACCAAGTTGGATTTTTTTTGTTTTGTTTTTTTTTTTTGAAAATCTTCGCAGCTTCTGCGAAGTCATGAGGGGGAATCGAACCAAGTTGGATTGTTACTGTAGATAATTTGCATAGCTTTTATTTAAGGCAATAATGATAAAATGATTAGACAACTTGAATCTATATCTTATCCGGTAAAATTTGCTGTATTGGTAGATGCATTGAAAGATTCTCAGCAGCCAAAAGAGTTAAAAGGATCCCAAGGCACAAATAGCAGTACCTTTGTGGCCGAAGAGTTGTATGTTCCTGGGACAAAGTATTTTCTGAAGAGAGAGATGGAAGAAGCTAGCAGTAGTAATAGAAGCACGGAAATTTATTCACTTTGGAAAAGGAATCCAGGGGAGCACTTCAAGCGAATTATGTTGTCTGGGAACTTCATCTCTGACCATAAATGCGAGAGTCACTATTATGCGTTGAGAGATGTGCTCAAGAGCTTACCTAGAGAACAAACATGCCATCTTTTAGCAAGAGACACTAGTAAAGGGGAATAAAAAATGTGGTGTTTCTTCACACTATTATTTTTCTTGTGTGAAGAATGCTTGAGATTTTCGTGTAGCTGTGTTATATAGGCAGATTTTATACTTCTTTTATGAATAATGTTGATATTGCAACAGTGGTACAGATTTGCATTAACTCGGAGTGTAATCATACGGTTTCTTACTGAGCTTTTAGTACCCTCACGCACTACTGATGACAAGGGACGAATTTCCATCTTGCGTTTAAGCTTACAGAGCTGGTCGGAACAAAAAACAAAAAAATAGAGTTCAATTTAATAGAAAAGAGATGAGAAGAGTTTATTCAGAATTGAAATTTGCTTATCAGAAGTAACAATATATGGGGAAATTCTCATTTTTGATGAATTGGAAAAGAATTCTAACATTTTACTTAATTTATCTTGTATGCCACTTAAATCCTATATCTAGAATTTGAGTCTACTGCAAATTTGACAAGTGACGAGCAATAAAACATAGATAAAGTGAATCAGGAGAAGAAGAAAGTGTTGAACTAATTGAATTTAGTACTGTACTACGAAGTAATTCTTGTAAAACTCAAAACGACAAATAAATTCTACTCCAATTTGTCTTCCTCTTCTGATTGCTGGATTCGTCGTTACTCCATTTCCGAGTCGCATTTGAGTGCTAGTAAATGACCAAAGCCGAAATCACCTCTTATAACAAACCAATTTTGCCAAATACCATTTATCCTTGGCATAGATAACTCTTAGCTATTTGTACATGCAGCTCCATTATGAAGATGACTTCACTGCTGGTAATCCTAAACAGTACCCTTCATTATAGGAGATCTCACTTGATACACTTCTAAGTCTTAACAGGTATCAAGTCCTAAACAGTACGTTCATTATAGGAGATCTCATTTAGTACAAAAGCACAACAATAATAGATTAAAGAGAGCTCCAACAAACAAAATGTTGAGCGTAAAATAGACGAAAAAATCTTGAATTGAAACGAGAATAGAAACTGTATAATAAAGGTTGCAACTGCCCTGAATTACCTAAATTGAAACAACAATCAGCTGCCAAGCAACTAGCAAAAATATATAGTAGCTCAAAACTTTAACATCTTGTTTCAAGAGAAAAGACATCCTTATTACAGTAGTGGACTGACTCCAGCAAAATCCAATCCACAAAAATAAAGTGCACCAAACAAAAAGGGTTTAAGAACCAAAACAAGCTAACAGGCAACAAGATTTCCAATTTACAACTGTTTAATCTCACCACAATCCTCAATTACAACCTTCTGAGATGTGGAACCACTTTCAGACCCAACAGCCTCCATGGCCTCCACAACTCCATAACCCTCCACCACCTTCCCGAACACTACATGCCTATTATCCAACCATGTAGTGGTACTAGTGCAAATAAAAAACTGGGACCCGTTCGTGTTTCGACCTGCATTTGCCATTGACAATATGCCCGGCCCAGTGTGCTTCAATTTAAAATTCTCATCATCGAATTTGTCGCCATAGATCGATTCGCCACCGGTCCCATTTCCACGGGTGAAATCACCCCCTTGGCACATAAAACTGGGTATTATTCGGTGAAAGCTTGAGCCTTTGTAATGCAAAAGTTTGCCGGCTTTACCTATTCCTTCTTCACCAGTACAGAGGGCGCGGAAATTCTCAGCAGTTTTGGGGACAATGTCAGAGAAGAGTTCCATTACTATGCGGCCAGCCTTTGCCTTGCCAATTGCTATGTCAAAGAAAACCTTGGGATTTGCCATAATTGAAGGGTCCTTCTGCAAAATAGTATAATCAGATGGGCTTTTGATCAGAAACCATGATTTTATTTTAGTGTATACTATATGCTCATGTTTTATCCCACGCCTTTCTTTGCTCATGGTTCCAAATTTTGGTGTGCTAAAGGTGGTCTTATGTTATGGAATCCTAGTAGAGGAAACACAACAATCAGTTCCATAAAAGTAAATAAATAAATAACAAACAAACAAGTAAATTGCACAGATGGCCCTTAATGTATCATTTTGGTCATTAAAGTTTGCAATTGCATCAACTTGGCCCTACCATTATCATCAGTCCGAATTTCTTAAAATCATGTTCCTTTCAAACAGTAAAAACGATTTCAGATTCATAATGTATGAATTCCCAATAAGGTCTCCGAAAATGTGGATTTCAAGAGAAAGTTAAATGGGAAGTCAACAAATAAATTTCGCACAATTTTTGAGCAGGTGACCACATTTATTCGAGCCACAAGCCTTCGATTTGTGCATCTTTTCAATCGAACCAGAACAAAGAAAACTACATAAACAAGAAAATTTAAAACGCCTTTTCAAAATATAACTAGGACGGAGGCATACCGAGCACTTGACGAAGAGGGAGAGTCTAGGGTTTTTAGGGTTTTGGATGCTGCCGTATCGCCTTTTTATTCGGGAAGAGCTAGGGTTTATGAAAAGGGATATTATCGCCTGGACATGGTGTGAAAAATCACTTGGGCTTTTTTTTCATCGAAGTGGGCTTAGCAAATCATTCAAACTACTCCGTTTATTGCTGATGAGTGGTGGTAATTTTATCAGGCTTTGGGCCTCACCTAATCTAGCCCTTCAATTAGAGAGTATCCATGCGGTACCATTGCACTAATCTTCAGACCCCTCTCAAGTCTCAACCTCTTCTTTGATTTCGGTACTCTGAAGTAACTCAAATTATGAGTTTAGATCTGGACCGTCTGATCTGCTCTGGCACGATTATTAAAGATCACGTGCATTCCATTCCGGCACGGATTGACCCGGCTTCTGATCCGACGGTCCTTATCTATACTCAAAATTTGGGTTACTTTATGGATCAGGATCCCGTCTCTCTTGCTCTCTAACTTACCTTCACTCCACTCCTTATCCCGCCAAACCGGTTATCAGATTATCGCTGCCCTTATGCTTTTGCCGCGTAACCCCACTCTCCCCACCTCCCCGGTGTCGGAGCTCTCCCTTATATCTATAAAACGCAAAACCTTCTTCCTTACTCCTTCGCAAGCCTACTAACCTCTCCACCTCCCCCCGTCTAGGAACTCCCTCTCTCAATCAAATTACGATTGACCAGGTTGGTATTTATTATTTTTCTTAGTTAGCCCGAATGTCTGCTTGACCAGGTTTTAGGCAGTTCTTAGGTGGAATTTTCAGAATTTTTTTATTCACGTACTTAGCCCAAGATTTATAATTCGAATTTATATATGGTACAGATCAGATTCCAATATATATCCTATTTGACAAATCGGCTGAAGCTGCGAGATTCCCTGATATAACTTTTGAACCAAAACCATTCTCATTTCCTAATATTTCTAAGGCATGCAATCTATCAATCTTTTCTTCTTGCTGTAAAGATCCATTTTAGCCTCATTTGGGCAATACAAATAAATTGCATTAACCAAATTGAGATTTGACAATTTCTTAGCCAAACCAGTACTTGTGTTACTGATCTTCTGTTACAACAAAAAAAAAGCATTTTGTATGCCTTGGTAATAGTGTCATAGTTAGTACCTATGGTTAACAACAACCAATAGCATCAAACCAAGTTGGTATAAAATGGTTACCTTAATTCTCTTTTGGGATTCTTTTTGGTAAAATTTCGTGTAATCTGAATGTCAGATTTTTTAGTGCTGCACTTTTTAAATACAAAATGAAGTTGCATAGTAAATGGATAGTATATATAACACATTGTTTTCCTTACCTATTGAGAGGCTACTCTGTGAACATTTTGAGCTCGACAAACATCTCGTTGAATATTTATCTAAATAGTATGTCAACTTCTTGACCTTTTTTCTTCTGATCAAATTTGTATAATTCCTGTACAATCTTAAAAATATGATGAGATCTTGTTGAGTTATAAGCATCTGTTATTGTGTTTCGATATTTTTTTCTTCTAAACTGGAATTGTAGGTTTGTTAGGATCCAAGTGCATATTTCCTTGTCAAGACAGATCCAGTCTCATCTAATGTTCATCTGGGTTAAACAAAAATAGTTCATATAATGAGAGTGCTTTTTTCTTTCCTCTTGACATACAAAGATGAATATGAATATCTGATTCCTTTTCTAGCATTCTATGATTTTCGTATTAAGATCTTTCTTTTAGATTTGCTTAAATATTTTGCTGTTTTTACACTTGATTTAAAAATACAAAGAAATAGGGATCAATCTGCAACTTTTGTTCATCTCTCTCTTCAAGTTTTCTTTAGTTTCTTACTTTCAGGAAATGAGAATGCGCACCTTATGATTTAACACAGAGATTAGTATGAATTTCTGATTCTCAATGCGTTCTGTGATTTTCAGATAGAATCCTTGTTCTAGATCCCTTTTAATATTTGCTTTGTTATTTGAAAATAAGCTGCTTTGGCAGAAAATGTAATAATTAGAAACAGTACACTGTCTTTTCCATTTTTGTACCAATTCCAAGGGCTCTAAAGCCATTATGTATAGAATCAATTTTATGTTGTAATTAAGACTTTAATCAATAATGTAAGGGCATAGCTACAAAGCAACAAAATAAGCAATTTTATTGCTCCCTGCTTAAATTTTACCAATAAGTACCCCAGTAACCTTCTTATATATTTGGAAACATAAAGGCACTTCGCACAAAAAACAAACGTGTCAGGTACGTAGTGCCATGGTGCTATGAATTTCATTTTTTTTCTGTTACCTCAAAGCCATGATTATTAAATTTCAACTGGATCACTTTTGAAGTTTTCAAGTCTTTTCTTTTCAGTTCGAACTTAGAAGAGAAAGCAATACAAAGTTTTCATTTCTCCATGCAAACTGTACGGACAGTAACATCACTTGCTGATAATTGCAATTGCTGCATTTCGCCCAATTCACTAAGTAGGAGCAAATCTACATCTATTCATGCTCCCGCTCCCCTCAATTCCACTTCCAAATCTAACCTCACATTGAATTCCCAGGTAATTGGTACTTACATTGCTCCTCTTTTCTGTCTTCAATCTATCACAATTCAGACATTTTATTGATACCGATTAGATTATATGAGTGTGAGTATGAGTATGATATCCTATGTTCTGACCATTCAATTGAAAATAGGGCCTTAGCAGGCTGTTAATATTACCATCACAATCATTGCAATTTGTTAGAATTTGAGAATGAATTGAAAGAAAAATAATTTCATTGATTGTATTGATTATCATTACATTACATTGCTTACAAGGGTTTATATAGGCTAATTAGCCGTTATTATATGTTCAAATTATTCTACTAGAAATTAGGCTTTCCTATTACACAAAATCTAATCCAGTAGATTGATCCTAATTGATTGGATCTAATGTGATTGATATTGTAATATTGGAGGGACTAAATGGTAAGTTTCCTATGGTAATTTTCAAAAATTTAGAACTCACGTATAATATCTCCTGCATTTATGGTAGCCTCACCATCGAAGGAGGAACCCTAATGAACAACTCCAATTGTCTGTGGAGAAAAGAGAGCACCTCCTTAGAGAATTAAACCCGCAATGTGAAAAATCATGCAGCAATGTCTCATCTCTCTTGCTTTACTATGCCAATAATGGTCTCTTTGCCGAAGCACAGTCTCTCTGTGATGAAATCCTATACAGCTCCTTCTTTGCCCCCACTAGCAGCACTAACATAGATCTTGATCTCGTCTCAAGCCTGATCCAATGCTACGCTCAGATGGGTCACTTTCAGGATATTCTTCCAATTCTAGATGATATCACATCACGAAATCGTTCTGACAATGAAATTTCTCAAAGTGTGTATTTTCTGGCCGTTTCTTGCTTCGGCAAGGCTGGTTTGTTAGAGTTGATGGAGGAGACTCTTTACAAAATGACATCAAAAGGTCTAAAGATTGATTCCTTTACGGGAAATACTTTCGTCAAATACTACAGTTGTCACGGTTCGATTCCTGACATGGAATATGTGTATCAGAGGCTTAAAAAATCTCGAATTTCGATTGAGAAAGATACCATACGTGCTATGGCTTCTAAGTATATAAATGAGAGGAAATATTTTAAATTAGGGGAATTTGTGAAGGATGTGGGTCTAGGCCGATTAAATGTCGGCAATCTTCTCTGGAACCTTCTTTTACTGTCATATGCTGTTAATTTTAAAATGAAGACTCTACAGAGAGAGTTTCTTAACATGTTGGATAACGGGTTCAGACCCGATTTGAACACAATATAAGAGCTCTTGCCTTTTCAAAAATGTGCATGTTTTGGGATTTGCATCTGAGTTTGAACCACATGAAAAGTGAGTGTGTGGGACCGGATCTAGTGATGTATGGTTGTTTTGTTGATGCTTACTTGGAGAGAAGACTTGGAAGAAATCTTCCTTTTGCACTAGAGAAAATGGGTACTGCCCGTGTACCTGTGGTACGTACCGACCCGTTAGTGTTTGAGGCATTCGGCAAAGGGGATTTTCACGCAAGTTCTGAGATTCTTTTGGAGTCTGTTAAGAATAAGAGATGGTCATATGATGAACTCGTGCGGGTATATTTGAAAAAGCGGTACAGGAGTAATCAAATATTTTGGAACTACTGAAATGTTTATGAGGGGCTAAATGGAAAGAATGTTGAAATTTCAGTTGTTTGCAATTCTTTCTTATTGTAACTTATAAGAATGCTGATAATTAAATCCTTCTTGTTTGATATGAATCAATGATCAGCTTTTCCACAGCATCAATAAAATTAATTAATTGAAGCGAAGGATTGAGTCGATAAAAACCTCTGTGGGTATTTGGGGGAATTGTGTATTTTGTGTGTGTTTGTGAGAGAGAGCATTTTACATAGTGCTCAATTCTTCTATTTGTAAGAGGAACTATTGATTATTACTGGTACATGTGACAGTTTTTACTGACACGGGTTCATGCTTGTTTTGGGTGATGCAGTTCTGTTCTCTTTTTTTTTTTTTTCTTTTTTTTTGAGGGGCAGTATGTTGTTTTTTAGAATTATACTGGCACGTCCTGCTGTTACCAGATGATTTGTTGTTTTTGCATGGCGATGAAGCTTTAAAAAAAAAAAAAATGATCAAGGCATCTTATTTTATTCTGTGGTGCTTAAGTTCTTATCTCTCTTATTTGGAATCGTGATGTTCTGTAGTGAAATTGGACACCATAATTTTTTGTCAAAAAAAAAAAAAATGTCGTGAAGGTTTGTATTGAATTCATCTCATGGTTCATAGATAATAATAACCAAAAAGCAAGAATGTACTTTTAACATTATTCAGTTTGACAGCATAGAGTCACAGTTTTGTTATGAAGTAAATCATAACTCTCTATCTCATAGAATGCTCATGGCGATCATAAAATTGTACGATTCCAATACTTAAAAGTTCATGAAGAACTTTTAAGTATTAAACAAAATATAAAGAGGGTATGACCATTCATCAAATGGAACTCACAATCTCATCAAGCTCTCTAACTCGGACCACTGTTTTTATTTTTAATGCAGTGGACCAGAAACAAACGGTAAAAGATATTCAGATGCTATATGCAAATAAGGATGCAAAATAGTTGCTTCTTAGCAAGTGAAGTTCAAGGTCAAGCTTATTTGAGTGGGTAAACCAACCAAAATGCAGCAGTAAAAGGATATCATGATCACATATTTCCCATGATCGATATAATATATGTACCTTCAGAGTTTTAGGAGATGTACAAGAGAAACTAAACATAAAATTGCAAAACAAGGCGCGTGCCTTAGATTTATAGTGGTGTTGATTCATATCCATTTAGAGCCGGAAAGACGATATCAAGAGATTGAGTACATTTAAACAGTTCAACATCTGTTAGTAGCAGGTGCCACACCTAAAACGAGAACAAGTATTGTTTGGAGTTTGTACATCCTGGCCAGTCAAGTACCCTCTTTGTTTCTCTCAAAAGTTTTAAACTAAAAAGAAATTTAGAAAGAGTTCTTGATAGGTACCTTGAGTACCAAGTACACAAGTTAAAATGAACAAAAACAGAGCTTATATTAGACAGTAAGATCAACAATTCAACATAATTAACACCATCTCATAATAGCCATTATTGTTTCTGAAGCAACAGAAATCTAACATAATATGTTATTTTCCCCCCTATTTGTAAAGATAAATTGAAACAAAATCAAAGTTTCTCCAGTTCATCAATTTAGAAAATAAAAAATCACAGATGCTTTTCCTTCAAGAAAGCATTGTGTGATTTGTGAGAGTTACCATGCACGGTTAATTAGAAAATTCCCTTAGTGAGATGAATGCTGATTGCATATACATGCATGATCCTTACATCAAATTAAACATTTTGCCTCAGCTGAAGTTAAACATTTAACAACTAACCAGGGAGAATGTGATTAAACCAATTAAACCGACAACAATACATACAACTATTAAGTAAAATATACTTTTCTCTTTATTTAAAAAGGACATTAATTTTCCAATGCGAAAAATCAAAATTCAGAGGGAAAAGAATTATAAATTAGCTATAGCTTTTGTCTTTCGTTGTATGTGTTTCGTTTAAAGTTTAAACCCAAAGCCAAAGAATAAGTGATAACGTCCACAATTGTACATTCCCTAATCAGTCAAGCAACCCTTTTGAGAGAAAGAGGCTTTATCCATTGTTAGGAAAAGTAATTGGCATTCTCTATTTTTTTTATCAGAAAAGAAGATAGAGAATGAGAAGATGGACCTGACGACCAACCCTCTTTTTTATTTTATTTTTTTTAATTCCTTCATACATGCATTATGTGGGGCTTCAAAGCTTAACCAATATAATGCCCAGTAATCATATCTCTATAATTATATTCGAAATTTTGACCAAAAGAAGATCAATGATAAATATCACCATCAATTCTCTCCAGTGACTGAGACTTCTAATACTACCAAGTTTTTATATTTGTATGTAGTTAAAGGGTCATAACTAGGGTTAGAAATTCTGCCTTCGCATGAGACAACATGTCAACATCCGTTCCAATTGAAGTAACAAATCAGTCACAGTCACAACAAAAGACCTCTCTAGTATATATATATCCACCATAGGAGAAAATGAAAAGGAAAGCAACCCAGTCTTGTCCCTTGACCGTGCAACACAATCCGATTTCGTGTACAAAATTGTCCTCTCTAGGTATATTGCACGCATGTTGTACGTACCTGTGCAGTTACATTACTAGTGCAAAAAATTCATTTAAACCTAAGCAATTGAGCACAAACACTGGGTTAATTAAGGGGAATTAATTGATCAAACATCTCATATTTTTATTATTAATAATCTGAAGCAAGTTTGATAGCTGCTTAGAGCATCTACATTCTAGCAACTCAAATGAGTTTATAAATAACTGTTAATATCTTTTTAAAAATTAAGATCTCTAAAATTTCTAACTCTCACATTCCTGAAATTAATTTTAAAGTTTCTATTAAGCTACATCAGCAACAAATTAAAAAACAGAAATAATTTGAGTCAATTATTTGATCGGCATGGAGTTTATAAAAAGTTTCTTAATAAGAAACTTTACTGCATAATTTCTAAATAAAAAACTCTCATACATCTCTGAAACTGAATTAGAAACTCTAATAGTACCAGAGATGTAGATGCTCTTACTACCAATGCAAATACAAATAATTAAGCGGATATAAGTTTCACGGATAATTTATAAGTGCTATGTTTACATTCTTTCATTCTTGCTTTTATATACAATTTTTGGGGCATTTCTTATGTTTACTTTCCAGGGACAATGCATACGTATATGCAGCAAGGTATGGGCCGTGGGCAAGTATTATCTGCGGAGTCCTGCGGGACTTTTAATCTGGTCCGTTCGTTTTGATTAGACGGACCAGATCAGATCTGCGGAGTATTTTACGGGCAGGGCAAAATTTGGGAATTTTTTTTTTTTTCAATTCGGAAAAGATCTGATCTGATCCATCCAATCAAAACGAACATACCAGATTAAAAGCTCTGCAGGACTCCGCACAGGATACGCTTCCATGGGCCGTAGGCATACGTGTCAAAAACTTTCATCTTTGACCGGTCAAACCATATTTCATCATCTGCCAGTTGTGCACATATATAATCCAAATACATTTAATTTATAGCTCTAGCTACTTGCTTCTTTTAGTTAAAACAAAAATGAGAAGTTCGATTACACATTAAATAATATTAACTTTCAATTACAAGTTGTCTATAAGACTAAGTATTGGATTTTAGTGTTTCTCCTAATAAAGCCAAATTTGACTGCAAATACAGACAAACCTAGCTGCATTTGTTCAAAAATTAAAGAACCGTGGTTTTAAATATAGAAAATTGGCTTTCGTTGGACCCAACTTTTGCCAAGATATGATAGGTTTTCCATATCCTGCGCGTTCGGTAAATTAATTTAATCTTGAATTCAATTTGATTTGAAGGGTAGAAGGATCGGTCGAGCTAGGCGATCAAGGTAGGAGAGACAAAGAACTAAAGAAAAAAAAATGTTGGAATAATATAAAGGCCAACTAAAATCATAAAAATATAAATTTTATCAAAAATACATAAAAGCCAACTAGGGCAGATACCGCATGAAGGCGTTCAATGATAATATTAGTTTGATTTGGTTGCAGTGTTTTTTACTGTTCACCCGGATCAGCAATTTTTAAAGTGGCTTAATAAATAGTAAAAACATTTCAAAAAATGTAAAATTTGGTCTCCAAGCAAATTTCAATATGAAGACCAAATTTTACATTTTTGAAATTTTTTTACTATTTATTAAGCCACTTTGAAAATCGCTGATCCATTGGTCCAGAATTTTTACTGTTTTTCACAATGGATCAGCGATTTTCAAAGTGGCTTAATATATAGTAAAAAAAATTCAAAAAAATGTAAAATTTGGTCTCCAAGCACATTTCAATATGTAGATCAACTTAAACGGTTCGGATCGACGTTTTGAACTTTGAACTGAAAATATGAGTCCGAAGTAAAACGTTCGCTTTACTTTGCAAAGTACAATAGCCCATCTCTCTCTCTATATATATATTTCACACCGTTGGAAGTTACACAAATTCATTAAATAGAGGGTTATTATGTGTATTTTTAGTTTCGAAAAGTAATGAAGTCTGTTTTAAGTCTTGAAATAACTTTTATTAAAAAAGAAAGAAGGTCCCACAAGACTGATCTCAGAATGAGAAAAAAGACGAGAAACTAATCAAGCCGGTTAATAAAGTCACAATCAAGCAAACAAAGACTTGAATTGTAAATCTCTCATTATTTATTTTATTATATTTTCCTTACGTTTTTATTTATTTTTATTACAAGTTCATAGTATGAAATCACCTATTTCTGAAATACTTTGTTATGATCCAATCAATGAATCAACAGGGGATGTCCGTTGGCATGAGATCAATTCCAATCTTATGTTCAATCAAAATCGTCTAATTTGCATCAAGATTCGTGTATACTTGATTCATGCAAATTTTGAAGTTGTAAGTATAAATCTTGATACAGATCAAATGGTTCTGACTGGACATTCAATCCAATGTCCATCGAACCATCTCCGATTCCATCAGGCCCTGTTCAGTTGCATAGTTGCGTTTATTGTTCATGTGGGAAAAAAAAAAATTCACTCAGAGTGAATTTTTTTTTTCCCACGTGAACAGTAAAAATCAGTTCAAATTTTTTTTTTCAGTGCCCATTCCCCAACCCACTGTGCAGCCGAACAGGACCTTAATGAATCCTCCAAACTCTAGTTTGTAGGATCCGACTCTGTTGCTTTTCTGAGAGAAAAACAGAAACCTGCTTTTCCGGATCCAACAATTCAAATTCGTCAAGATTTGTGCATGAAATTTTTTTTTTTATCAAGATACGCGAATGAAATTTTTTGAATAGTTGAATCCAGAAAACATGACTCAGAAAAGCAGCAGAGTCCATTCCCTAGTTTGTAATATGCTGATGCCTTCTCTAATTTCTAGTTAGGCACTTCATTTGATTTTGTACGTTATGTTTTCTCACAATGTGGGACCCACCCTACCAGATACTTACGTGTGCTTCCATTACGTGGTGGCCCCTTAATTTACACATTGTACAATCTTTATGTTGCTCACGATCAAGGCATGTGGGCATACATCTGCTCTACTTTAATTGATTAGGTTCAGTTCAGGCGTATTTAGTATCTTTGAGCAGGTGGGCAGCTGTGCGACAAGTTGCTGTTTTTTATATAACGGCATCACTTTTCTTTTCTTTTTTCAGGAAACTAAATATAATTTCAATACATTTTGTTTTTAGCAATGGCAGAGCCACGTACGCTCTTGTTTTTCTATATACCGTTTAGGTTCTTTTCAGAAAATAGGTAAAAAATATCTTTCTAAAGTTTAAAGTTTTTGCCCTTGGTAAGAGCATCTACATTCTAGTAACTCAAATGAGTTTGTAAATAACTGTTAACTATTTTTTAGAAATTGAGGTCTCTAAAGTTTCTAACTCTCACATTTCTGAAATTAATTTTAGAGTTTTTATTAAACCACGTCAGCAATAAATTAATAAGAAGAAATAATTTGAGCCAATTATTTAGCCAGTATGGAGTTTATAAATAATTTCTTAATAAAAAACTTTCATGCATAGTTTCTAAATAAGAAACTATTCCACATCTCTGAAACTGGATTAAAAACTGCCACATCAGATTATAAATTCTCATAGTACCAGAGATGTAGATGCTCTAATGATCTTAAGAAAAATTCTAGTCTCTCTAAATAGTACCGGTGCTATTAGATCTGCGTATTTTTATAGATTCACAACAATTTTCTTTAGAAATCATTAATTGCACATAATATATTATGATGAGGGAATAGGGATCATATGATAATGATTATTGACAATTTTGACAATAATTTTTAAAATTAATTCAAATGAATTTGAAAATTACAATGTAGATTTTAATGTACGTTATTGGACAGTAAATAATCTAACAATCAAATTTAATGCAATTTATGTATCATTTTGATATTGCTTCAAGGACCCTTAATTTTAAACCGTTAAAATTTTAAATCATTTGATGTGTGTAAATATATATTAAAAATTGAAAAGCCGGTCTTGTACATTCGCCCCATCTGTAATCTCCGTCACTGATCTGTAATCTCCGTCACTGGAGCCCTCGTAATGGACAAACCCCACAAACAGCTCGCGTCCTCTAACATGACTGTAATTTATTTGAATAAAAAATTATAAGCAATTTCTTTATTTGACTTGTCATTAAAATATTAAAAACAACTCTTGTATTTGAATTAGTGTAGTTAATACCTGTCATCTCTCCGAAAGGAAGATGAAAGGTGTGCGTCTCAGAACGTCATCACTCGACAAGTTCATGTATAAGCACCGCATCGATGGCGATATCAGGCATGGCTGCAATCTGGTATAAGCCCAATCGAATCAAATACGATGCATATTTCTCGTGGTACTCGCAATGCATCTGATAGTGTTTGATGTTTAAAACCTCTGAACTCTACATTAGAACATAAATAGGAATTATAATATGGTTTGATTTCTGACCGAGTTATGAAAAATCAAATAAGTAAATGCTTACCTCCTTAGAAGCCGCAGATACCCTGTGATGGTTGTGAGGTATCCACAACAACTAGCGAAACACCTCTTGCATTCTTCTCATCTCTCTCTCTCTTCCTGATCAGGTACTTCGTCTGCCATACTAAAAAATTCATCAAAAATGTTCATTTCCTAAATTATCGTAAACTATTTTGGAATTTTCCAAATTATTCGAATAATATTATAAAACCATTTTGAAATTTCTAAATTATTCTAAACTATTTTGGAATTTTCTAAATTATTCGAACAATATTCAAAACCATTTTGGAATTTACTAAATTATTTGAACAATATTCTAAACTATTTGAAATTTCCTAAAATATTATAAACCATTTTGGAATTTTCTAAAATATTCTAAACCATTTTGGAATTTCCTCAATTATCCGTACAATATTCTAAACCATTTTGAAATTTTCTAAATTATTCTAAACTATTTTGAAATTTTCTAAAATATTCTAAATCCATTTTGGAATTTACTAAATTTTATGAACAATATTCTAAACCATTTTGGTATTTTCTAAATTATTCTAAACTATTTTGAAATTTTCTAAAATATTCTAAACGCATTTTGAAATTTCCTAAATTATTCGAACAATATTCTAAACTATTTTGGAATTTTCTAAATTATTCTAAACCATTTTGGAATTTTTTAAAATATTCTAAATCATTTTGGAATTTCCTAAATTAGCGTTAGCAATATTCTAAACTATTTTGGAATTTTCTAAATTATTCTAAACTATTTTGGAATTTTCTAAAATATTCTAAAATATTTTAGAATTTTCTAAATTATTCGGACAATATTCTAAACTATTTTGAAATTTTCTAAATTATTCGGACAATATTCTAAACTATTTTAGAATTTCTAAATTATTTGGACAATATTCTAAACCATTTTGAAATATTCTAAACTAATTTAATATTTTCTAAAAAATACCTAAACCGAAGTGCCAATCGATCAGACAGTCGGAGAGACGAGAAGAGAAAAGGGAGAAACGGAGATACAAGAAGAGAGACATGGAGAGATGGTGTGAGGGATAGAGGAGGTGCTGCCTCGTTTAAATAGGGCAACTCTGAAACCGCAAATAATTTTCCGGTTTCATAAAACTGCAGTTTTAATCTCTGGTTTCACAAAACCGCAAATTTTATCCCCGGTTTTGAAAAGCTGAATCTGCAAATTTAATCTCCGGTTTCTAAAACCGGTAACTTATTCTGCAGTTTTGGATAGCCTAGAACCGGGAATTTTGTTTCCGGAAAGTTGGCTTAAAACCGAAAACTTTTTCTTTGGTTTGGACATTTTTCGAATTCTTCAGCGTCAGGGTGTAGTTTTGAAATTAATTAATAATTTTGGATATTAATAAAAATTTCGGCCAATTGACAAAAAAAACAGAGAGAGAGAGTAGAAAACAGATTATTAATAACATACCAAGAAACCTTTTTTGATAAACATGTATCAAGATATTGGCTCTGATCACTCCAATTCAGTAAATAGCTAAGTGGAAATCCTAATATATAATAATATAATTAGAGGTGACAAAATCATATCCGATCCGACACGATTCAAATTTGGTTCGATTCAATATTTTAGAAAAATTGAATGGCTTGTGATCCGAACATGACCCAAAAGTTTACCTGACATGTCTCCAAAGTCAAACGGACTCGAACATGATTAAAACTAAATCCGATCCGTAATCCGATTATTTCAGAAATTAAACCGACCCGTCCCGCCGATTGTCTAAATATAAGGCAGCCCCTTAATTAGTTTGGTCTCCCACCGATTTAAAGCGTTCTAGGGAACAGCGCAGGTGAAACAAAATGAGAAAGGGATCTTCCGAGTTCCAAAATATACTTTTTTATTATGTCCTTTTAAATTTTTTATTTTCTGAAAACAGTACCTTTGCTCATGAGTCATGACTCATGAGCAAGGAGAAAAGGTGAATAAAATAAAAAAAGCTACCTAACTTCTTCTAATCAACTGTAGGACAATTACTTATGGTTAATCGCATTGATTGATTGTAATAACTCTTAACTTCTTATTGCATTGATTGATTGATTGATTGAAAAAACATTTGATAGGGTAGACTCGTGTTTTCTTACCAACTTTCTTATGGAGAGAGGATTCCCTCCAAGGTGGTTGGCAACGGTTCTAGCTATCCTAAAAACATCTTACTTGGCTATTTAAGTCAATAGAGAAGTCACGAGGTATTTCAAACACGAGAGGGGACTAAGACAGGGAGATCCGTTCTCTTCCATTCTATTCATTCTGGTAGCAGAGTGCACTGAGTAGATTCATTACCAACGCAACCCCACTGATGCACAGGCCGATCCACATACCGACCGGAGTCATACAATACGCCAATGACACTCTCATAATCACATAAGCACACCCCACCACTCTTCGAGTGTTATCACAAATCCTGGATACATATGAAGCACTGTCTGGACTCAAAATTAACAGGGCTAAGAGTAACTTCGTGCCAATCTCAGTGCCGACTTATGCTATTGCGGTAATATAGAGAATCCTTTCTAGCCCACTCTCTCAGTTACCGATGAAATACTTGGACCTACCGCTGACAACTAGAAACCCGAATAAAGATCGATTTCAACCGATAATCAGAGCGATTCATGATAGGCTAGCTACATGGAAATCCAACCTCCTCTCTTTTGGAGGCCGCCTAATACTCATCAAATCCGTCCTATCAGCTTTGCCACTACATTATGCGCAAGCATTCAGGCTACCGAAATGGGTTATTAAACATATCGACCGATTAAGGAGGAATTTCCTTTGAAAGGGTAATGCGATATGCAAACCGATTAACTAATTGGTGAATTGGGAAAGAACATGGGCGTTAAAAGAAGAAGGGGGCCTGGGCATTATAGACATAGCAGACCAAAATGTGTCTCTTCTAATCAAATGGCTATGGAAGTTACATCACAATCCAAACGGGCTCTGGGCACAGACCCTCCTTCAACTACACGGCTTCACACACCACTCGGATATGGGGACTCAGGGGTCCTATTTCCTCAAACACATATCTGAGCTGACAGATTTGGTTACTTGTTCCGTGACGGTGGATCAACAAACGAACATATTAAAGTGGAGATGGACAGCAGAGGGGGAGTTATCCACGGCTTTAGCATATAGGATTCTCCACCGAAAGGGAATAGGATGTAGGTACCACAACACATTGTGGAAACTCAAAGTACTAATCAAGGTGAGGGTATTCTGTTGGCTACTCGTACACAACAAACTACTAACCCGGCAGAATCTCACAAGGCCAGGTTGCTTGGTGAGTACTGAGTGTGTAATGTGTGCTACGGCTAACATGGAATCAAAGGACCATCTCTTCTGGGAATGTCGAATGGCTCAGGATTTTTGGAGGGGATTGCTGGCATCGGTAAACTTACCGGCTCCGCGAGGAGTGGTAACCATCTTAGGGGCTTGGAGGATACATTGAAAAACACTATCGGGCCAGGTAAAAATAAGATGGGATGTGGCTTGGGCAGCAAGAGTATGGTCACTGTGGAAGGAGAGAAATTGAAGGATTTTCTCGCATGACCATAAGCTAGTACAAAGATTAATCAATGAAGCAACCGATGAAACATTGCAGTGGATTACCAATTGTTAGTACAAGATTTGTCAGGGGGAGAATGGGAATTGACGACCAATCTAGATCATTTACTGTACTAATTAGTGTTTTATTTACGAGCTGAGTTTGTGTCTGTGTATAGGGCTTATCCTCCTGAGGGAGGCTGTAAATAACCTTTTTTAAATTAATATATTGACAGCCGGCATTTGCCAAGTGCCATTAAAAAAAAAACTCTTAACTTCTGCACTGGCGTAAAATTGCAATAGCTGGATCCAAAAGCAAAGATGAACAAAAAATATTGCAATGAGGGCGGAACTAGAAAATTTTGATAGGGGTAGCTGGAAATTAAAATGTATAATTGTGGTGAGTGAAATTTGAACCCAAGATCTCTCAATCATAAAATAAAGTTTTAACCACTAGGCTACAACTAAACATATGTAATTTATTAAGGGTGGCTAGACTATATAAAAAGTTAAAAAAAATTCAATTAAATTCCTATACATATAATTAAAATTTTATAAAATCATAGGGGTGACTTAGTCATCTTTGGCTAAGCCTTAGATCCACCCCCGCCAATGAGTAATCACATGTTTTGTGTTTCTATGGCGAAATTAGAAATTTAAAATTAAGGAACTGAATAAATAAGTGTAATGTATTTTTATTTATAAAGAAGACTAATAATATTAATTCTTGGAGTTTAAAAAATTTAAAAGACCAAAAAAAGTTTTAAATTTATTGAGGAGTTTAGCCTCTTGCTCTCTACCTCTTTTGTTTATACGCCTCAGAATAATATATATCTTAATGTAACGTTAAATATTCAAAATGAAAATTTCAAATAATAATTCATCAAAAAGGCAAAACAAATGTAGTACGAGTAGCTAGGGGTGGGTGCAAATGGATCGGATATATACGAAAATTAGATATGAATATCTGATATCGAATATCTGATATTCGAATATCTGTGCGGATACGGATACATATATGGTTTTAAATTTTAATTATATGTATCCGAATAGTAAATATATACCATAAGTTTAATATATATTATAAAAAAATTATGTATATATCAACGGATATCTGATATGTATCCGTTTAATATATCTGATTCATATCCGTATCCGTATTCGTATCTGTCTAATATCCAATAAAAGCATATACAAATATGGTTTTACCACTATTTGATCCGTATCTGATCCATTTGCATCCCTAAGCAGGAGCAAGTATGAAACTAAATATATACTTTTTTTCTTCTAAAGCAGTTTGTTCTTCCAAACCTGTTTACGGAACATCTTTATATCTTTTCTTTCTTTCTTATCTAATTTGTGCCAACATTTTAGATTGCTGAGTGTACAATCAAGCTTTGGAACTTACAATAAAGGTGTCTAGTAATTAACAAAGGCCCCTTAGGCTTTCAATGTGGGACCTCGTTGGCTTTGGTTAATTCAATAATCCATTTAAGTTAATAACAAAAAAAAGGTGAAAAACATGATATATAACAGGACGCCGCAAGGCAAAATGGCTGTACTATGACCACCGACCAAGTTTTAAAAGTGTTTACTAATGATAAAGATAATAGAATAATATAAAATATATTACATTGTAAAAAGTTTCAATTTTTCATTGTAAAAAGTCAAAATTACGATAAAATAGTTCACCTATAAATTTAAAGTTCTCAAAAAAAGCATGCATATATTCACCTTGACAGCCCCTGTCAAGTTCTCAAAAAAAAGAAAAGGAAAGCATGCATATATTAGGCAGCTAATCATTCTCCATTAGCAGTTTGAACTCTTTTTAGTTGAGTTGCCTTTAGCTGTGTCCCCACTCCCCAGGCAGATCCCACCCATAGACAAGTGGTTAATGCCTTAATGGTTAGTGGTCACTGTACGGATGACCAAAATCATAGTTATCATTATTTAGCTTTTTATCCAGACACATATATAGTGCTATCCAGGGAGAAATGAACCCAGCCAAGCTTGACTAGCTTTTGAATACACAAACACTCTCTCAGGTTTTTCCCCCAAAAGACCCTGTATTCTATCCTATTTTCTATGAAAGCCCAACAAGTTATCACAATTTAGAGTATGCCTACCGGCGTTAAAACCAACAAAAAAGGAATAAAAAGAAAGAAGAAGAAGGAATACAGTAATAACTAATTTTTGTTTCACAAATTCATATCCAAATTAAGTTAATTATGTTGAACAATTAAAGTAGCGATGACTTAAATAGTATAAAAAATTTAAAACAAAAATTAAAAGCAGTCAATTATTGTAACTCAAAACAACACCATTTATGTAAAGATTGACACATATTCTAACAGTATTCCTTCCAAATGTTACATTTCATTCTGAAAATGACCATATAATTTTTTCTTGCTATCACAATTGAGGTCATGGTATTTAAAATACCCACACCCTAATATCTACTCCTCCCCTTTGTCATGGTTTGACTCTACATCAAGCTCTTTCTCAAGATAATTGGTATCTCAATCAGACCTTTAGGGCTTGTTCGACGTTTATTGTTCACGTGAGAAAAAAAAAAAAACTTTCCTGTGCCCATTCTCCAGCCCACTACGCAGCCGAACAGGCCCTTAAAGCTGAGCAAGAGCAGAATTCTCAGTTGCATTTTTTTTTATGGGGTCCTTGTTCTTAACTCAACGGCTGACATGATCACTTGGAAAGTTGAAATCTCAATTTTCACGAATCATTCACTTCTAATTCTCTTTACAACTTCATTCAGAAAGGAGTTCACACATGCACTAAGATAAAAAAAAATTCGGAAGGTGCAAAAAACCACCTAGCATGCAAATCTTTGCATGATTAGCAATCCAAAATAATATTTTAATAACCAACAACGTGATGAAACGTGCATGGTCCCTTCTAAGTATTTGTTACCTCTACAAACATAGTGTAGAGACAATGACAAACTTATTTAATAAATGCCTCATTCTCTCTATCTCTACCATTCCTTGCAAATCGTAACATCACCGTTGCTTTCACATAGATGTAATAAAATGATAATTACCAAACCATTGTGTACAATTTTTCAAAATAAGTATCATATGCGGTTGTAAAAAGTCTTTATGATTGCTATATTCATATTATGGAAAGAGAGACGTAATTGAATCTTTAGTAGCAATTTTTATTTTATTTTTTATTTAGTTGGTCAAGTATTACAAAAGATGTAACTTTTATTTCATTTTTACTTTTTTTTCTCAATAAACATCAATTTAATTTTTTTTTACTCTTTGATTGTATCTTCCTTTTAATTTATCAATAAAATAAAAAATTAGGAAAGAGTAAAGTTATGTAGGAGGTCCAGAGCGATTTTTTGGACGATTCCAAATTTCAAACCCTAGCGCAACTCCTCCTCACCTAGTCTGCTTCTCCCATCTTTTCTAGGCCTCACTCCGACACAACACCTCTTTCTCTCTCGGTTCTACCTCCTCGAGCGGAGAGGAGAATGAGGGAGAGGGGAGGGATCGGTGGTGAGAACGTGGTATCATCGGAGCTCAAAGCGTACAGTCTATACTCTCTATTTCGATCGGAGCGCGACGGTGAGCAGATCCGGTCGTCAAAACGTGACAACGGTCGACGAAGAGCAAATCCGGTCGTGTTGAGAGATGGGAATTAAGGTATTATGGTGATTAAGAGTGTATATAAGTAGGATTATAAGTTTAGAGTAATTTAGAGGATTTCGTGAGAATAAAAGAGTAGATCTAAAAATTAATATGTTTTTTTTATCAATAATATCGTTGGTAGACATTTAAAGTTACTAATCTTAAAAAAAAATTAGAAACTTGACACAATCTTATTTTCAGAAAGAAGCTATTGCAACTCAAACTGCATTCATTTAAACAATTGTAGTGCAACTCGAGAGCCAGCCTTTAGTCTAATAGCAAAGAGCAATACATTCTGCGTGAGAAATTATGAGTTCGAAATTCGAATAATTTTCTTTCATGAGCATTAAATAAAAATTAATAGCTTTTGTGTATCAATAAAAGAAGAAAAAAAAATCAGTGCAACTCAATTGTTGCATCGCTCATCTCCAACTCTAATTATTATGTGTTACGTTCATACAAACCAATATATACTTTGCTAATCTAACTCATTAGAGAAAATCTTAGAATACCCGACTCCTGTCAGAAAAATATTCTCTGCGATATCTGGCCGTATCGGGTTAATTAGTCAAAACCAAGTTAGAAGTTTTTTGGACAAATATGAAAAATCCGTTTTAAGATTCGTGCAAATTTAAATTAAATATTTCGGATCTAATCTTACCCTGTTAAATACTTTACCTGATCCGAACTCCCTCATATCCCAATCTTGTCCCTCATGCTAACATGCTCTAAAACTGTGCATAAATATGACGAACAAACTTTCTCTCTGTTTTTTTATTAATCAGGTATCTTTAATTTTCATTTTACATTCCTTTTAGCGACTTTTAGTTTAAAAAAAATTCATGTCCTGCCTCTCATCTTTCGGTTAGAGGTGTCAATGGGTACAATACGGTTAGGGTGAAACCATTTTCATACCCATACCCACTAAGAATCGATCTACCCATACCCGTTAAGAATTTGTCTTACCCTACCCTACCCATACCCGTTATGATTAACGGGTAACGAAACGGTAGTGGTCGAATGACGAAAATACTAATATAATGGTTTTACTATTTTTACAAATAAACCATCTAAATTCATCATGTCATGCATACGCCATCACAATTACTAATATAAAAATAAAAATACAAATATACAATCAATTCTAACTAATAGTTTTTTATAAAGCAAAAATAAAATAAAAATCACAAATATCTCTTCTAACAAATTCAATTCGTTAACTAAATAACAAAACATTTAGCAATATGGAAAACAGGGAAATAAATAAATTGAATATAATATTGATATATCTATATATAATTTATTTCATATAATTACCCGTTACTCAATGGGTACGAAATAATATTTATCAATACCCATACCCGTTTATCAAATGAAAAAAAAAAATCTTTACCCATACCCATACCCAATAAGGGCCTGTTCGGCTGTAGCTTAAAAATCACTGTTCACGTGGGAAAAAAAAAATTTACTCTGAGTGAATTTTTTATTTCCCACGTGAACAGTAATTTTCAGTTCAAAAATTTTGTTTTCCCGTACCCATTCCCGAACCCACACTGCAGCCGAACAGGACCTAAGTTAACGAAAAAAAAACCTTATCCATACCTGTCTTATTGAATACGATACGGGTAGGATAAATGAGTACACGGGTGTCATTGACACCCCTACTTTCGATACAGCGCCTCTGAAGTCATTTCTTTCCAAAACTTTATTCACCGCTCTTTTATCATTTTCTTCTAAATTAAATAAGGAGCTGATCTAAAGTTTGTAAATTAGTGGATGTACAAATATAACATACCTGTACCATTCCCATGATACATAATCTTTCTTTAATGTTGGTTTTTAATTGACGATAAACACAAGACTGTATAAATATAAATATCTAAGATAGCAAATCAGCCTTAATTTGATCTAGTGGCAAAGACACATGTCTCTTATGTGAGAGGTTATGAGTTCGAAACTCAGATAAGATAAATTTTTTATTACAAAAGTTGAAATAAAAAGTCTTGGGTGGCTTGACTTCTGTTACTCTATTTCAAAAAATAAACACCTAAGATAACTTTTTTAACAACAAGAGAACACCATATGTGTAAGTATATACATTATGACATTCATTATCTACACAATTAGTTAAAAAGTTTTTTCAAAATAACAATAGACATTATTGCCAAATTTTTTAATATGATACTAGATTAAACAGCTTATAACGTACTATAGGTATAAACAGCAAGTGTAGCATCTATGTGTAAGATTGTGGGTTGAACATTGCCCTATAAATTAAAATTTTACGTTGAGTAGAACTAAGGTGCTCTTAAGCTCACCAAGCCCTTTGTGAGTTTAACTCAAAAACCTATCGGATTGACTTCAAACGACATTTTCAAACCGTTAGATGTTCAATCTATATTAAAATGTGCTTGGAGACCAAATTTTACATTTTTTGGAATTTTTTTACTATTTATTAAGATGGTTTGAAAATCGCTGTTTTCCAATGGTGCAGAATTTTAATAAAAACAACGGTTTTCAAACCATCTTAATAAATAGTAAAAAAATTTCAAAAAATGTAAAATTTGGTCTCCAAGCACATTTTAATATAGATTGAACATCTAATGGTTTGAAAATGTCGTTTGAAGTCAATCCTATAGGTTTTTGAGTTAAGCTCACAAAGAGCTTGGTGAGCTTAAGAGCACCTTAGTTCTACTCTTTTACGTTTGTCCTTCGAATGGTAATTATTACAAATATTTATACCTTTTAACCTCCATTAAAAAATAAAATTACACTACAATAACTTATTTAGTCCTCCAATCTTAATTTTTTTAGTTCCGCCCCTAATGTTGAACTTCCAACTCATAATACCTTTTTTTATGAGAAATATGGAAATCAAGCTCCCATATTCCATTTACAACTCATAATACTTTATTATGCAAATTAAAATACTGGATATTTTTCAGATGCTTATAAGTAATTAATGAAGATTTTATGAGAATTTGATATTTGTACCCAACATGAAAACATTGATACCAACGGTAACTTTTATGACCAGCAGAAAAGGTAAAATCTACTTTTTCCTATTTTACAATATTTCTAATTTAGTCCCTAATCATTTATTTATTCTCAACAATTAAGATATAAACACGTATAAACACTTTGTCCCGCTGTATTCAATTTTCTTATGACACTTGTAATATCAATAATACTTTTCTTATCTTCTTTCAATTGAAACCCAAGCTAATTTATTAATTAAGGAACAAACAAAAGCTTAAATTAAAACACGCGAATGATAAAAAAGTTTAATATGAATATCTCAATCAAGCAAAAATTAGTTGGGCCAGCTCCAGTGCTACAGTTTTAATATGAATACCTGGTCTTTGGAGGTCCCATTTTAATCTAATTGAATATCTAACTAGTATGTATGGGAAAGTAAGCCTACGTGGCAAACCAACTCTTTGAAAAATGGCAAGATGTACTCCATTAGGGAGACAATCAACTATTAATTATTAAAAAAAAAACCTAAATCATCCTCCTATATATACCTTAGAGCTTGACCAAAATGTTTCAACACGTAATCGGTAATTCTACACTGTCACAAGAAAAAGAAAACAGCAACAAACCCTAATTAAGAAGAAGAAGAAATGACAGGAACTGGATCTCCATGTGGAGCATGCAAATTTTTGAGAAGAAAATGTGCGCGAGGATGTGTTTTTGCACCGTATTTCTGCCACGAGCAAGGTGCGGTCCAGTTTGCAGCTATACATAAAGTGTTTGGGGCGAGTAATGTGTCGAAATTGCTGACCCACCTGCCAGTGACTGATAGGCCGGAGGCTGCCATGACGATATCTTACGAGGCACAGGCCAGGGTGCAGGATCCTATCTATGGTTGCGTGGCACACATCTTCGCGCTTCAACAACAGGTTAGTATGAATTTTACATGTCAGGCCCATTATAGTTTTCTTTTCAATGTTTTTGATTGATTTTTATTAAAACATTAAACTTATATATTTATAAGGATATTCTGATTCACTAACTTGTCATAATTTGAATATATATTTTTCAATTTATATTATACTGACATAAGTACTGTGCTCCAAAAGTGTTTATGATTTCATTTCACTTTTTTAGATCATTATGGTTTCATTTTTGTAGTTGAAAAAGATTCCTGCAGTTTTATTTATTAGTTCCTTGGGACCCATCTTATATTAGGCACAGTCCATAAATCCCGGAAACAAGTTAAAATTTGGTCTAAATTTTCATGTTATTTAGAATTGGTACCCTACATGCACCACACAAAAAAAAAAAAACCGTAAAGACTATTTCCTATCATTGCTTTTCATCATGTACATATATATTTTTTTTTTACAGGTAGTAAATTTACAAGCACAACTAGCATCTCTGAAAGGCCAAGCAGCACAAGGCTACAACAATGGTTCCAACTCTTCCTCTACTTCACCCACTCAAAATGACTATAACTTTACATCCAAATTTCCTCCTTTTGGACATCATTCCAGCTCTTCAATAAATCATCATGACATGCCTTTCTATGAGAACGGCTTTACAAGCTCTAGCTCTAGTTCTATGGATCAGTCTTGTCAGAGTTATGGCGACACCGACTCATTTGACATGGGTGACCTCCAATCAGTCGCATTTGCGTATCTCAACGGCCATAGTAACAAATTCATGATGCAATAAATTAAATGAGTTACATAAATTTTGCTACTAAGCTTTTCTTATGTAAGAGATTGATAAGCTTTACATAATTAATCCATTAAATTCTAATTTCTATGTGAACCATGAGTGTTAAGAGAATGCTATATGATTGAACAATAATGTAGCACTGTAATCGATTGATTTACCACTTAAATGTTAGGTTTATATGATTGAACAAGGGTCCTATTGGTCAGGAACCCTGCCCCGATCAATTTGGACCGAAACTACAGGAACCTCCGAAGTAATTTTGAGCATTATTTCTCAGTGGACCGTTGGAAAGGAAATTATGTAAATAGAAAACTTTACAATGATTTTTATTATTATTTTAACTAAACAAAACAAAAGTAATTTTAGACCAAGGCACCACATTTGACATTCCCTAAACTTTTAGTTGTCAGTAATATCCTCTCAAAACATCTTACATTTGGAAATAACACTCCCAAATTCAGCCCGGCTATTTATTATGCCTAAAACAAAGAAACTTTCATTAGCTTGGGACCTGCGCGATATTTTATATTCTTCAGGGTTCTTGTAAAAGTTGCTTAGAACTTGTGCATACAAGTGTTAGAAGTGTTAAGTCTGTCTTTCCAAGTTATATTTTTTTCTGGCAAACAGTTGTGTACCAGTTGGTATTGGTTGAGTATCCATGATGGCCATGATGGTGGTTATGTGGAAACTGAGCAGAGACACTTCTAGTATGTGAAGGAGCTGGTATGGCTCTGGCTGGTAACCATTCACCATTAAGAGATATCTGAGGTTATCTAGATGAAATCAGTGTCTTACACTAACCACTCACCGTTATAAGGTGTGATTTAGGGGTCTTTTTTATGAAATGAACTCTGCTGCTTTTCTGAAAGAAAAGTAGAAACCTGCTTTTTCGGATCCAACCATTCAAATTTTTCCATTCGCGAAGAAACTTTTTCATGCACAAATCTCGACAAATTTGAATGGTTGGATCCGGAAAAGCAGGTTCCTGCTTTTCTCTCAGAAAAGCAGCAGAGTCGGACTTCTTTTTTATAGTCTGGTTTTGTGAACCGCGTATCCATGCTATTTATTTTAGAAGAAGAAAAGAACAGTTAAGGGAACCACAACAAAAATGTACACAATTTTTACAATAAAAAGGTACTTTAACTAATTACTATTTAATTGTGATAATGTCAGCATTCCCCTTTAGCAAACAATTGATTCTACTCGATCAAATTAGTGTATGATTGTCAATTGTCAAAATGCACTCGATTGGTTGGACCCAAGCCCACAAGGCCACAATGGACCTTTTCATTCATTTGTTTCTCAATAATTAAATATGGGCTTTTGATTGTTGTCGGCTTTCTTTGTGTCCGGCAGGCCCGGCTGCTTCACAAATTAATTTCTCCCGTACAATTTGAGGATAGTGCTCCACTGCTTAGATGGACAGAATTTTTTATTTATAGAAATTTATTAAAAGTAATATAGAAAAATGGACGAACTTTGTGAGAATTTGATTCCATAGAAAAAAATTATTGTTGTTCTAAAAGTTCATTCATAAATAAAATAGAGATAATGAGGTTTTTTTGTGGCAAGATATATGAGATGAGGTCAGGGGCATAGTAACATATGAATAATTCGGGTTCGGTTCGGCAGGGTCAAAAATTCGTGATTCGGGAATAATTCGGGTATAATTCGGGAATAATTCGGAATTACAATACGAGACCTCAGTGCATATTTAATTCTTTAATGGTGATTTACTATACGAGGTAGTGCTTGTAGTTGCCACAGAAGATCAATAATATTCAAAAAGGTGTGTAAAATGGAAAATTGAGCCTTATCACGTGGTGGCTGGGCCTTGGAGCAATTGGGAGCAAGCACGTGGAGGGGTGGCAGGAGCAGTTTTCAGAACCAAAATTTATACTGTGCGAGAAATTCAAATTTTTCTCTGGAAAAAAAAGTGAAAAAAATGCGTATTATTGGTAAAATTCGTTAAATTCGCATTTTATTCGCGTTTTATTCGGTCAAAGGTTCGGTCAATGAATAATACGCCATTCGGTTCAGAAACACCCCAAAAATGCTTTATTCGCGAATTAAACGCGAATAAAACGCGAGTATTGTTACTATGGTCAGGGGTGGACATAGTGACAATATTCGCGTTTAATTCGCGAATAAAACGTTTTGGGGTGTTTCCGAACCGAATGGCATATTATTCGTTGACCGAACCTTTGACCAAATAAAACACGAATTTTACGAATAATACGCGTTTTTCTCACTTTTTTTCAAAAAAAATTTGAATTCTCGCGCACAGTATCCAATTACCCATTCTGCTGGCATTCGCGCATAGTGCCACAGTGTCCATTGCGCAGTGTCCCCAGGCACCCACGTGAGCACATTTCCCCATTTCTCATTTTAATATATTTTGACTATATTGATCTTCTATGGCAAATATAAGCAGTGTATCGTATAGTAAATCATCGGTAATGAATTAAATATGCACTGAGGTCTCGTATTGTAATTCAGAATCATTCCCGAATTATACCCAAATTATTCCTGAATCACGAATTTTTGACCCTGCCAAACCGAACCTGAATTATTCATTTGTTACTATGGGGGTGGATTCAAAGAGATTCAGGGTAGGCAAGTGTCTACTCCTGAATATGATTTTTTTTTAAGCCTAATACAATTTGTATCGTGTGCCTACCACTGGCTTAACAAAGTGCATATTCCTGGCCCATTAATAATTAAAAAATTAAATTTATTGTATAAATATTTTTTTAATATTTGATCTTTCAAATTCTTCAAGGTTCATGTTCACTCATGAGACATCTTTTATTCGTCAACATGCAAACATTCAAAACAGATCAATCATTTTTCTTTATATCGTAAGCTTTATTATAACTATATTTTTTTTTTTGATAGATTGTTAGAAGCTAACAATCGGTACAACAAAAATTAAAATTAAAATTAAAAGGAAACATCTAAATACAACATCTCTTGGTCTCTCAGCTAAACTGAGTCATCATTCCCTACTGGCACACGCAATCCACATCTCTGCCTCTTGACATATCCTGTGCACCACTGACTGCACTCTTTGATCTTTATCTGCAAACACTTTCTCATTTCTACTTCTCCAAATTATCCATACAGTGCACATCAGTATTATCGGACCTATTTTCTTCCATACCATAGGCCTTGCTAGCAATGATAACGACTTGAACCAAGTTTGCTCTATCGATTCCCTCACGACTAACGCTTTATATCCCAGTCTATTACCAATCTCATTCCAAACCTGTCTTGCCCAACTACACTTAAAAATCAAGTGTAAGGCCGTCTCTTCCTCCCTAGAGTTACACATAACACAACCTATTTGACACTGTATGTGCCTCTTCCTTAGCTCGTCTTGTGTCAAGATTTTACTGCGCAACAACAAATACCCAAATATTCTCACTGTAGGGGGTACTTTGTATTTCCAAACCACCGCATGTGCACTCTTAGTTTTGCCTCCACCCATCAAAGTTTGGTAAAATGATTTTGCACTGTATTTTCCACTTGTGTCCCATTTCCAAACTATACAATCCTCAGAATCATTCAACTGTATCGGATTATTAAAATAATTTTGGAAATCTGAGAAATTGCTCATCACCTCACTTAGGGAAATTTTCGGATTTGATGGTCTGATAGATCTACTCCCTCTAATTGGTTCACCTTGCCATGAGTCAAACCAAAAAGAAATGTTGTGTCCATTACCTATTAGCCATGTGGTGCTCCAATGAAACAAAGGTTTGAGGTGTATTAGCTGGTTCCAAAAAAATGATCCACGTAGTATCCATAGCATAGGACCATTTGTTTGAATGCCCTTTAAGCATTTGATTATGTTAGCCCAAAGAGAATCATGAATCGTATAAGCTCTCCACCACCAACGTAACAATAAAGCTCTATTATGCATGGAGAGGTCCGAAACACCCATCCCTCCCCATGTTATCGGAGTGCATACAGTTTCCCAATTAACTAGTGAAATTCCTCTTACTAATACATCATTTCGGCCCCATAAAAAATGCCTCCTTATTCTATCAATTCGGTCGATAACCCACTTTGGTAACAAAAAACATGTCATATAATAAATTGGGAGCGAAGAAAGAACTGATCTCACCAATTGCAGCCTTCCACCACGAGAAAGTAACTTTCTTTTCCATCCTTGCAACCTCTTCTCAAATTTCTCTATCAATGGTATAAACATGTGTTTTTCCGGTGTTCTTACCGTTAGTGGCATGCCTAGATAATTAACCGGCAACTCCGTTTCTTGGCATCCAAGCACATTCTTCATCACTAACCGATGCTCTTCATCCATATTAAATGGTACTACACAACTTTTCTGGAAGTTTATTTTCAGACCCGACATCTTGGCAAAAAGTCTGAGCACTATTCTCAATACTACTAGAGTTTGAACTGAGCCATTAGCAACAATAGCTGTGTCATCCGCATATTGGAGCGCCATTATTGAATCTCTAAGCTTATTAGTAATTGGATAATTTAGTGTCTCATTTACCGCCATCACCATGCGTTGCAACACATCTACTGCTATAATGAAAAGCATAGGTGACAAAGGGTCTCCTTGCCTCAAACCCCTTTTATGAAAGAAGTATGTTGTATGATCTCCATTAACAATGATTCGAGATGATGAGGTGCTCAACAGTGTCTGTATCCAACTTATCCATCTAACCGGGAACCCACGTGCTTGCATGACACTTGTAAGAAAAGACCAATGAACTGAATCAAAAGCCTTTGAAAAATCTATTTTTGCAAACACCGCCGGCCGTTTAACATTTTCTATGTGGTGCAATATTTCTCGAGTGGCAATGAATGATTCCGCTATGTGCCTATCTTTAACAAATGCCGTTTGGTTCGGTGAAATAAGATTTGGAAGCCACATGCGGAGTCTGTTCGACAATACCTTAGAAATGAGCTTTGGAATTAAATTGATAATGCTAATTGGTCGAAAATCATTAGCACTTTCAACTAATTCCTTTTTGGGTATCATTACTATGTTTGCCCTATTCATTGTCATCAAATCAAGTTGACCAGAGTAAAACAAACCAAAGCATTGCATAACCTGTGGTTTGAGCACATCCCAGAATTGCTGCAAGAACTCATTAGTAAGTCCATCTGGGCCTGAAGATTTGTTATGTGCCAGCTGCTTCACTGCCATGTGAACCTCCACCTCAGAAAACGTGGCTTGTAGACCCATTAGGTCTAGTTGTTCACCATATAGGACTGAAGGATCAAATTGCAATACCTCTCCTTCTTGGCCTAGTGCACCTTGCATGTGTTCCAAAAAAGCATTTTTGATACCTCTTATATCTGTGTGAATAACACCGTTATGGGACAGCGACTGTACCATATTTCTTCTCATACGTGCCGATGCATAAGCGTGAAAAAATCGGGTGTTTTTATCACCTAGTTGTAGCCATTTGTACCTGGACCGTTGCTTCCATCGGTCTTCAATTATATTGGATAATAAATAAGCCTTCTCCTTTATCTGCCGCCTTAATTTAAACTCTCTAGCATCCAATGCTCTTTTCTCCTCGATACGATCAAAGAATAAAATTCCTTCTTTGCAAGCCCGGAGATGCATTTGTGCACTACCGAAATTTTTTCTGTGCCACTCCCTCAACTCAGTGTGTAACCGAGTTGTATTATGTTGAAATGCCATCTGTGGTTGACTTGAAGTAGAACTCCAAATTTCTTGCACCAACTCCCTCACCTTTGGGTATTGTAGCCAAAAATTCTCTAAACGATGTTGTGCCGGTCTAGTAGCATGTGCACCGCAACTCAACAACAATGGGACGTGATCCGACACCAACATTTCTAATGCTCTGAGATTAATATTCGGACAAGTTAAAGTCCATTCACTTGAGATGAATACTCGGTCTAGTTTAGAGAAAACCGGTACTGGTCTTTTGTTACTCCAAGTGTAATCTCTATTTTCCAGATTAACATCTATTACCCCAAGGTCTCTTATTAAATCATTGAAAGAGCACATGAGATTGTAACCTCTCATATCAGCTGATCGGTCTATATACCAACGCACCAAATTAAAATCACCCACTAGAAACCAAGGGTACCTGATTAATGCAAACAAACCTCGGAGTTCTTGAATAAATTCTGGCTTTTTTCTGTCTATGCTTGGCCCGTATACATTCGTTACTACAAATATATATCCAGTTGCCTCTTGTTTAAGGACTGCCGATATTGTATGTGTAGTCGACCATGTATTCAACAAGGAGTAGTCTCTTTTCCAACCAATAACACAACCACCAGCTGTGCCTATAGCCGAAATCCCCACTACACTCCTTTCAAAATATGATGGGAAAACCAAAGAGTAAAATTGAAATTCAGTTGTATTCACTTTAGTCTCTTGAAAACAACATACATCACAACGGGCCTGTCTAATGTAATTTCTAACAACATTACACTTTGAAGCATCCCCTAAACCCCGTACATTCCATGACATAAGTTTGATTTTTTTAACTTTCATTGATAACTTTGATACAGCAAAAACAACTAGCAGCAAAACTTGAGTCAACACTCCATGTCCGAGTCCTCCAGTTCATCTCCCGGAGATAATTCAAACCGGAAAGGAATACGATCATCCTCCTCATCTTCAAGTTGTACCGGTGTTGTATTTGCCCGGTTAGCTTCATGATTCGTTCTTCTTTGTTGATTATCCTCATCTATTGTTTGAATTACCTCTGTCGGATCCACTCCAAACTTTGTTGCCAATTCTTTGCACTGCTCATATTGAACATGTTCTTCGAAAAAACCATCTGGTTGTAACTCACAAGTGGCCTGCGGTTGTTGAACTAGCTTCTTTTTTAATGGGCCTGGCTGTTGTTTTTGTTTAACCACAGGTTTTCGTTTAAGTCTTGTACTGGGCCTCAATTCTCTAATTGGTGGTTTTTTAATTTGGGCCTCATTCTTTCTTGGCACTGTTCTCTGAATATGGGAACCTGCTTGATTTGTTGAAACGTGCCTCCTTTCCTGCCTTTTTAAAGGACTGAGCGGTTTTGACCCCTGTCCCCTTTCCAAAATTGGCAAATCCTGCATGATACGCGGTGCCCTTTTTGGTATGTTGCCCCCTGACCGCGATTCTTCTACAACTGTTCCTTTTGCAGCGCTCAAATCCCGGACCACCTTATTTGTTATATTTGGTGACGGATTAGCTGTGACCGGCGGTCTTACAAGATTTGGTAAAATAGGTTGCATTTCATTATGGGTTTGACCCACCTCAGCAGCCTTGGCAGCCTCATGGATCATCGGATCCTGTGCCTCATCCCTCTGTATTATGGCAGGAGATCGTTGCAAGATTTGGTATGCCGGATCAGGTGTGACTGTACTTGGTGTTACATTTCGTGCAGCAGCCACCATTGCCATATGACTATCCTCCGGCACAGCCAAGAAAGGCCGTAATTCCTCCGGGATAGTGGAAATGTGCCTACCTTGGCATATTTCTCATAAAGCTTTCCTACTCACATGAATTTCATCCACCGTTAAAGGTTGTGCATCTTCATCCGATGAGTTACCTGAGGTTGTGGAGCCCTCTGGTCTTGTATAAATCGGAGGTGTCTCCGGCAAATCTGAAGCCGTATAAATGAGACCCGGCATGACCTTGAGTACTCTAACCGCAATCGAATACTCCATGCCACCAGAGAACATAGTGACACATTCCGGCACCCTCATGAGGCTATCCGTTGCTACCACCGCCATCCATTCCCTGAAGTCCGCCGGATTCTGTGGTTCTACCGATCCAAGATAGGTACCAATGGATGTCACAGCCCGCATGACTGCTCTTTCCTTCCACAAATATACCGGTATTCCTCCCAAACCAAGTAACAATCTAAATGACGGAATAGATATAGCAGCATCCTCTAAAGGTGTCCATGGCCTGAATGAGAAGCCAAAATCCCACAGATCAGTCGGAGTTGCTTTAATGAACTTATCAGGCGATATCCGTTTAGGGAGATGTATGAGATATCTCCCCCTTGGCAGTATAGCAATTGCTACCTCCTGTTTAGTCACTAACTTGGTGCGGGCTGCATACTGTGCCACCGTGTCTTCTGATAACACCAGATCATGATCATGAGTATCCAAAATAACCGCCTGTCTCAGCCTTTCTATCTCTTGGAAGTCCTCATCTTCTCTGTTGATAAAACATGTTGTTTAAAAGGCCTCTCTGTTGGCATGATCGGTGGAACCATAGGATAAGAGCCGGCTAAAATATCATCAAAAGCTGGCTCCTCCTTCCTTGGCTGTACCACTGATTTGGCGGGGCTGGAATGTTGCTCCTGTGGCTGAACAAATCGGCACTTAGTGGCAACATGGCCGTGTTGCCAGCACTTACCACACCTCAGTTTGTTATGGCAAAGACTCTTGGTGTGGCCTTTCATACAGCACTTGAAACATCTCCCTTTC
The DNA here is from genome assembly GCA_025461125.1 of Carex kokanica. NCBI lineage: Eukaryota > Viridiplantae > Streptophyta > Magnoliopsida > Poales > Cyperaceae > Carex > Carex kokanica. Next base: position 1,302,365 of record JAJGRX010001034.1, on the reverse strand, counting down.
CACTCCGGGTATGAAGATGATGGAGGGAACCTAAGGTTTGTCGGGCTGTGTGGAGAAATAAAGGATGAAGGAGACATTTGGGTTGTAGGTGTTGGTGGCTGAGTGAGGTTGTTTGTGTTGGTGGATTTAGGAGAGTTGGGATTAGTGGAGGCAGGTGATTTGTTGGTAGGGATGGTAAGAATCTGGGCGTAGGTAGGTTTGGCAAAGGGGACGTAAGGCTTGGCTGAAGAGGTTTGCTGGGGTTCGCGGGTGTCCATTGCGGAGGGAAGCGGCGGCGGCGGTTTTGCACCACTTTCCATTCGCCGGAAGTCGCCATCCCAGCCCAAGAGAGAAAAGAGAGAAAACAGCGGGTCAGCTTTTTCAAGAATTTCCTTATTATAACTATAAATTTATTTCATGTGCTTTAATTTAAGTTTGGTCTTATTTAAACAACATTTTTTGGGTGCTTTTTACTAGTATTATAAAAAAAATTTGTTGATTTGTGTCCATTTCAGTATTGTTTTATATTAATTACAAATTAATTAGGCAACAACTAATTACATGTTAACATGTATGTGTCTATCGGGCCATCTATGTCTCAGATATGCTGTAAGACATGGCAACAACTACAAAGTTTTTTGAAATGGTATTAAATTTCACTGTCTATATCACATCAAACGGCTCTGATTGCATGTTCAAACATCAATAGGTGCAATTGAAGCAGTAGAGCCGTTATGTTGGTACTAATTATAATGCCTCGACAATGCACAAGAGTTATCCTATGTCTTATAGTTCTGCTTTATTATACTTTGTTTCTTAATTTTATCCAATAAACATAAATTAAGATTCTAGCATACCACATGCCAAGTTCCATAAAAGGCAAAAGTTGTTTCATATAAGTAACAAACAAAGAGGGAAAAACCAAAGTAATAAACCCAAAGGTTGGTACACTGGGAAGTTCTACAAAAATAAGACTAGTTATGACTGTTTGTTTGTCTTTTGTTATACTTAAAAATTTAAGTTGATAGCTTTGTATACTCTACCTCATATTAATCCGCTTTATATGATTATTTGTCCTTTATTTTTAATAGGTAAGCTTCTTTAGGTAATTTATCAAGTCTGTTCAAAAGACTGATTACTTAACATTGCGCCATGGCTTCATAAATGTGAGTTTCCTTCAATTCAATATCTTTATTTTATAAACTCATGTAAGTATCTTTTTATTAACATCATTTACTTTCTTACATGCTCATTTAGATCCTGGAATGAAATTATATTTCTAGAAGTACATTAAACGTTCACTAGAGGATGATTTTGTAAAACTGTTAGTTATTGTTGTTACTTTTCTTTTTTTTACTGAAGTTATATAAATATTAAGATTGCATTATTTTTTGTGTTATAGTCCAATGACCAGAGAAATAATAAAAAAATTGATCCAGTATCTCAGTCGCTATTATAGTCAAATTAAACAAGACTCGCTATTTCAGCAATTTCACCGGTAAAGAAGTCAAGCAACCCAAAACATGATTTACATACCAACTGATATAAAACTGACCCAATAACATTGAAAAGTCAAGCAACATGAAACAACAAGAACTGAAACCGTAACCCAATTGGATATTCTAGACACATAGTATTAAACTGACAGGTCTGCTCCGTACAATTACTAAACATCACTTGTTTCATTATTGGAAGAAGGAATAAATTTGATATTTATTATTTCTATAATTCATAGTTATTGAGACTAAAGATTACTTTGACTATTTTTTTATTTCCATTATGTCTGTGAAACTGAAGCATGAGCACACACAAAAAATGAATTGAAAGCATTATGGGATTAAAAATAAAAAGAATTCTACATTACCAAAACCAAAGCATAGTATTAAAATCTTCAGTGTAAACGGAGATAAGATATACCCAATTATAGATATGGCTTGTTCGTATGGGTTTTAAATTGTACCAATTGCATAAAGAGATCTCCTACCAAAGGAGTGCCTACCTGCATTGTAAAAAAAAATTAGGGGGGTCAGCAAAGAACTACGGAAGAAGATAAAAGATTATCACCATGCATTAATGCATGTACAACCTATTTGTATGAAAGACTCCAATTTCAGCAAGTACATGCTTGCTAATATTTTCTTATGGAGCTTTCCCAAACTAAGTAATGCTTAAGTATTACTTGAGATCTCAACTCTGGCCATAATTTTTTTCAATAAAACACTAACCAATCATAGATAAAAAAGAAGGTCACTGGGGGAGGTATTAAACTGGTGAAACTTAAGAGGTACAAACAAGTGCAGATAGGTGTATTCCAAGCCAAGAAAAAAAAAGACATCAAAATTCAATATATTTTTTTGGAGTAAAGGTTGGAGGTCAAGTCACTCAACTATTTATTATACACAAAAGATTATCCCTTTCAGATTTTGAAATTGAAATATTTTCTTTGTCACTAAATTAAAAACTGGTTCTTCTCAAAATTCAATATTAACTTTAAATCTGGATGCAATCAAAGTTGCAATCCAAAAAAAAAAAAAAAAATGAAATTTGGACTTCAATTGCTACATGAGCGCATTGTTCATTGATCCAACTGGTTTTTATTTTGAACTTTCATTGTGTGTATGTGTTTGTGGGTTGTCTTTACTATGTTATTGCTATTATTAGTTTTGGTTGGGAGTGCAAATTTTATAGTAAAAATGATGCTAGGTTAGTTGTTCTCTGTTTTTTATTTTTATTTTTATTTTTAGCATTTTGTACTCTAGTTCATAAGATTATATAATGAAAATCAATTATTTTATATTTTTGTGTGTAACTCTGATCGAAATTCTGAATCCATTCCTGAATGAGACGATACATAAAAAAACTGAATCATTGATTTTGTTTCTTTAAAAGTGCCTAAAATAAACTGAATTGATTGATAATGACATCGAAATATATACCATTCATCTATTTTTCTATATTATATTTAATTTATTTCTATAAATAAATAATTCTTTAGATGGAAGCTAATATAAATACAAGAAAACTTGTTCTTTCGTGGGCCTACAAATCATTAGAATTACATAGGACCATCCTTTAGAAATTAAATGACCCCTGCAAACTTCTAAAATTTGAAAATATCGCTAGACAAAAATAAAATGTAAATCAAATTTGTAAAATTATCTTAAATTGGAAAAAAAAATCCTACATTTGTTTTCATTAACATCACTAGATTTTCAGGTAATAAATGACTAATGACGTCACTTAATTAGTCGTGAAATTCCATTTTTCTCTTATTTGATGGTGCGCTTCGTATTATAGTACTGTGCGCTTCTATTGCTACATCAGACAAATAGAAGCTAGTAAGAATATATTGCGACTAAATAATAATTAATAAGTACTTGTGAGGTTAAGGTATAAGGGATACAAATATTTACTTTTGATTTTTTCTGAAAGATTTTTCTTGAACCGACCATGATTGGTCAAACTCAGTCACCGTGTTCAACTTCTTACTTAGTCTAAGGTGGAAGTACGTACATAGCTCTATAGCTATGACTAAATAATAATTTATATTATTATACTTAGTATAATAATTTATACTTAGCATACGAGAATTTTCAAAAATCTAAGATACAATAACACATATTGTATATTATTTTATTATTATTTTAATTTATAATATTTAAATTAATTATAATCATAACTTAAATTAAACTTGTAAAAAACTAAACACTTAACTCAAGTATAAATTAAATACAATAGTTACTAGTATATATCACATAAGATAGTCTAGTATAGTGGTAAAGAGTTTTGGATTTTAATCAAAAAATATGGGTTGGAATCACGCAAAGAGCAAACAATTTGGGAATTCAAATCTGACATGTCAGGGCGATGACAAGGATACGTCACGTAAGACGATACGTCAGCTCAGACACGTATCAATGGATACCGATACGGATACAGACCTGTCCTATATTAAAGTATCGGAGTAACATAGATATATACTGACCGATACAGACCAAATTACTCTCACATTATAAATTCTAACTTAGCATAGTCAAGTTGTGATTGTTCATATCCACTCCTCTTATGTATGCATATAATTTATAATCCTTTCCATTTTATGAAATATATATATATGTACCCTTCAACTATGCAAACTAAGTTTATATATAAATACCTATTCTTAATAAAAATGAAAAAAAAAACAAGTGGAATTGGCCAAATAATGTTGAAAGAACTCAAAATTTCCCCGATATGTATTGCATATAATCTCCTCTTGAATTATATATTATGTCGAAAAGATTTGATCTTCTTCTTATCCACTAAGGCTGTGCTCCAATAATTGTATTAGAGAGGGAGGAGAGAGGAGGGGAGGGAAAAAGGCTACACCCCAAATCGGGGGTGACGATTTTGGGTTCCGTAGGGTAAACTATTCCACCAGCTCTGTCTCCCCTTCCTTCCAAAATTGAATTGTGGAGCAGGTGAAATTTAAAAATCTCCTCACCCTCCCCTCCGCTAACCCTATATGGAGCACAACCTAAAGAGTCACTGTCGACTGTCGGTGTCACTTGAGCAGATGGAAACCGGAGACTGAAGAGAGATTTAAGATGGAGCATACCCCACCTGTAATACAGTGATACGAGTAAATATTTTTTTTTTATAAAATTCGGATAATGAAAATAGAAAACATTAATTTGTTAATTTTTAAGTTAAAAACCTGGTCCATCTCTAAACAAAACCTGGACCATCATTTAACAATCCAAAGGTCCAGACATATTATTGATCGTCATTTAACAAAACCTGGCCCATCTTCCTACCGGATGTCGAATCCGTATCCTCTGAGATATCTCAATTTTTGCGTGAATCAATCAATACCATTCATTTAATCCAATGGACAAGAATTATATCGCTTTTTAGTAGCGCTGCCCAAGTTGTGACCGGCCCTCTTCCTTCCTCCCCTGTTCGTTTCGAATTTCGTATCCTTGCATTAACTCATAAAAGAAACTTTGAGTTAACACATCTGCTCAATCCGTTTTAAAGATTCGTACGGATTAAATCTACATTAATATTAAAGGGTCTCCTAAATTATAGGCAGAGACCGGATTAGCTCTGTTTAAAATTAGACGGCCTGAGATGTATTAACTCAAAATATGCTCTTTTGTGTTAATACAGACGATGTGGACTCGTTCGTTACACAGTTCACAAAACTTCACACAAATTAGATTTTGCTTATAGAAACGCTAAGTCCTTCCCTTACGGGGTGCAAACGAATCGAATACAAATCAGATAGTGGTAAAACCATATCCGTATCCGCTTTTAATTTACAGATACAGATACGGATCGGATATTAGAAGGATACGTACGGATATAGATTGGATATCCGGAGATATATACATAAATATTTTCATAATATGTAGTAAACTATATAGTATATATCTATTATTCGGATACGGATATTAAAATTAAAAATCATATCTGTATCTATTAGACCACATACTTGATATACCTCTCCAGTGCACTGGAGATCACAGGAAGCTGGCGCAACAACCTCAACCAATTGAGCATATTGTTTTAGAATAACAGAATACTGATTAGATGCTGTATAGGAAAAAGACCAAATTTACTTCCCTTTATAAGCAATACCTCTGTACACTGTAATACACAATATATGAAATGAAATTCAAACATCCTCTTTAATCTCTACTTTATCTCATATGGTGGTACGTGCAAAGGGTATATGTAAAAAGTTTTATCCTCAAATACACTTTCGATTTAGATCGCAAGTATACAATCCTACCGTGTAGTATATTATCGGGTATCGAACCACAAGGAGTAAGATAAATACTAAATTTTCAACTTTAGATGATAAATTTCAGAAATAAATAAAGTAAAGTGCAATAAAGTAAATTGGGGGGGTTTGTAGTAAAAATCCTAAGGTTGGGTTCAATACCCGAAGAAAGGAGTTTTAAAACAATTAAAAGTAAAAGTAAAAGAGAGAAAAGTATGTTTGTTTTCAAGGTTAAGAGAATCTAGGGGCCTTTGGTCTACAATCTCTTGTTAATTCTATCTATTCGGTATTTGCTTAAATTCATGTATGATTTGATGAGGTTTCTAACCTAATATGTCATTAAGGGTCACTTTCGTGAATTAATAACGTGTCTAAGTAATTCGGACTTCACGGTTAGGTCCTTCAACCCTAGCTACTTAGACCATAAGCTCTTGTTAGTCTCTCCTCTCCTCGAATATTGGTACTTCTCAATTAAGTCCATGATACCAATATCCGACTCGATTTGAGATGTCCTAATTAGGGTTTGACTTCACGGTTAGGTCCTTCACCAAGTCCCTAACCTTAATTTCTGTAGTTCCGGCTTAGATTAAATTGGTTAGAATCTTAATCTAAACCTAAGGTATTTGCATTCACAATTTGGTACTATCCTATTGATCCTAGTCAATTTTGGTTCTTTTGAAACCAAACGAGATGCTACAATTCAAGTACTAATTATGTTTCTAACACAAATTATTAAATCACAGAAATTAACGATCAAATCCGATAAAACAATCATAATAAAAGCAAATAATCGAATAAAATAGAATTAAACAAGTTCATGCATTGACCTAAACCCCTAGAGAGAGAACTACTCCCTCTTGGAGAGAAACATGGCAAAGTTTGGCAAATAACAAGAGGAAATGAAATAAAGAATAATTACACCCTTTGAATCTAGAACCTCAATCTTGCCGAATCTTGCTCAAGAAACCCTTCTTCTCCTTGCTTGAAAGCTTCACCTTCTTCAGAAAATATGGCTGAGTTGTGTGTGTTGAGAGAGAATGGTAGTGGATTGTGGATGTTTTTGAAGGGAAAGTTCTAGCCCTTTTTATAGCAAGAGATCATACCCAATTTAGAGGCTAGAAGGTGGAGTTAGTGGGTGCTCTTTTTGGCATTTCTTTCCTGGCAAGTATTGCTATTTTTTGGCTTCTTAAAACGTGTCCTTGGAGTGCCAAAAATAGAAACAGTGTTGAAACCGGGTAAATTTGGCTGTCTGCGTGTTCAGTGCGTCCGCACTGGCTGAGAGTGCGGGTGAAGGACCCGCACTGGATTCAACTTTCCTTATTTAACTTGGTGAAAATCCTGCGTAATCTTCTGAGTGCGTCCGCACTGGTGAGAGTGCGGGTGAAGGACCCGCACTGCTGAGCTTCTGCAGTTTCTGAAAATCCGACCAAGTACCGAATGCGGATGGATGACCTGCATTGGCGTGTGAGTGCGGACGCATTACGCTCGGGAAAAATCCTGGCTTGCGCTGAGAGGTTGGAAAATCGGCTAAGTACTGAGTGCGTCCGCACTGAATCTCAGTGCGGGTGGTTGATCCGCACTCAGCCCTAATTACATCATTTTTCGTCTTTTCCTGCATTTTAAAGCCAAACTACCGCAGTAACTTGATTCTAGGTGTAATTTATTCCTTTTTATTCAAAATACATGATAATTGGAGTTATTTTATGATAAAAACTAGATCAAATGTGTATATAATTTACGCTTATCATATGGTATCAGAGCCTCCATGGCTAACACCGATGAAACACTCCCCATTTTACAACCAGTTCATCCCCAAAACAAAATTGATTCGATTATTACAATCAATCAACCTATCTCTACCAAATTAACCCAAACAAATTTTCTTACATGGAAGGCACAGATTCACCCAATCATCAATGGTTATCAGCTTGATAAGTTCCTAGGGCCAGCACCACCAATTGAGCATATTGTTTTAGAATAACAGAATACTGATTAGATGCTGTATAGGAAAAAGACAAATTTACTTCCCTTTATAAGCAATACCTCTGTACACTGTAATACACAATATATGAAATGAAATTCAAACATCCTCTTTAATCTCTACTTTATCTCATAGTATCCGTATCTGCATGAATATTTGAATATTTGATATCCGTATTTAATTTCGAATACGGATGCGATACGGTCGGATAATATCCGACCCATTTGCACCCCTTCCCCTTGATCTCCTTCGTCCATTTCACCTTCTCGTCGCTCTCAGCCCTCCACTTGTACTTGCTATCGAACCCATCGCTTTCAATGGACTGGAGAAGAGAAAAGTACAGGTTTAGTCTTTCCCGAATTAAATGTGAACGGTCGATGCAATCGGACGGTGGAAACCTCTAAACTCAAATGTTGCGTTAACTCAGAGGATATGGATTCTCTTCCTACCGGATGTCTCCCCTCTCTCTCTCTTTTCCCATTCAAACGCCCCCAAATCCATTTTTCTCTAGAATTCTCTTCTACCGACAAGGTACAAGCTATTTCTAGCTTTAACAAATCCGCTCTCGAGGTAAGGGTTTTCCCCTCGATTGGAGTTGTTATTCTAATTGACATGGATTGCTTTTAGATCAGATCTGCTTGTATAATTACCGGCAACTCATTCATTGATTAAAACGGATTTATATATTAGATCGCGGGAAAAGCGGCTAGTTCTCTTGATTGTCGACTTCATTTGTGAGGAATAGAACCGTGGAATTCTCCAAATTTTCGTAGAACGATGAATTCAAGAAGGTCAGTTTACTGTAATTTCTTTTTAGAGTATTTCATACTAAACATTCTTCTTTTCAATTTTCTACAGAATTTCTATTACTCTGTTCACATCTTCAATAATTATTATTCTGTAATTCTCTAAACCATCTTCTTCTTTTCAGTTGGTTATTGGTATTGAAATTAAGTTCATCCCTAAAGTTGATTGCAAAATCTAAAAGTTCGGGGAGCAATTGATGAGTTCTCTTGTAATTTCCTGAGTAGTCTTAAGCTCCATGCTGAATCCTCTTTTTAAACTGAGAACCATCAGCTGTGTTGTACGTTATTATCTAAATTGCTGTATGGATTATCTGATAGAGCTGTCTTTAGGGACATTCGAGGGAGCAACAGCAGAGCAGCATTATTTGATGGAATTGAGGAGGGGGGAATTCGTGCCACCTCATATTCATCCCACGAAATTGATGAGCATGACAATGACAGAGCCGTGGAAGGGCTGCAGGATCGAGTCAATGTTCTCAAGAGGGTAAGGACATTTTTCTTAAAGTTTTAGCGTGTTTATAATTTATATTCTGCATCTTATTTATGTAAAATTACTTTTATAGTATAAGCTATTGGTTTAAGCAAGTAACAAATGCAACCTTGTTCCCCCTCATCCCTCTTGCTAATACCACCTTAACTCTTACCTTTCCCTCCTCACCCCTCTGGTAATACCACCTTAACACTTACCTTTGACTGCTTCACTTATAAAACCGAGAGGAACAAATAAACTGAATCTTCAAGATCAGCAACTGCAAGATTGAACTCCAAAATTTTAAATTTCTACAAAACCGAATTCTTCTTCAAGCTGTGTTTCGAAATGGAAAGCTATAATCAGAAGAATCATGAGAATTAATAGACTGGACCGAAATTAGGAATTTCTCTCAATTCTAAAAATTCATCACTGAACCCCTCCCCTAGCTCCACCAATCCTTTCCACCTCTTTTCTCCTCTCTCTTTCCAGAATTCGTTAATTATGCAATCTATGACCAAATCAAAGGAAAACTGTGGCATCAGGTGAATCAACAAAATTATCTCATTTACATTTCAAGGCAATTTTGTCTCATGTCATTTCCTGTTTGTTGCTTCTATGAAATTGTTGAGTTTTGGTACTTTGTTTTATTTTTCCGTTCTTACGTATTTGGTTATGGTGACCAAGTGAACTTGTGCGAATTCTGGTGACAGTTTAATTAACCTGTACAGAGTGGTATGAGCTTAGTAAAAACAAATAATACTGTTTGGTTGTACATGTTGATAAGTGCCAATGATTTACCTATAGTATAGACTTGTCAGAAAAAATTCTGTTAAAATCTATGGATAAATAGAAATCTGTGGAGGGCCATTTTTAGAATATGACTATTTAAGCTTCGTCCCAGATACCATTAGTGTAGTTCTTCACGCACCATAGAATACACACCTAGCTATTGCATAATGTATCAGTTATTGCAGAATGCACACTCGTCTGTTGCGGAATGCACACTTTTCTATTTCAGTTATTACAATCATTGACAGCTGTCATGCAATTTGATTTTAATAGTTTTCCACAGCTGTGTTGAACTATTGGACTCATTTTCACAATCTCCCAAAAATGCACGCTTAGCTATTGTAGAAAGCACACTCGGCCATTATAAAATGCACATTTGCTGCTTTGACCACAACTGAAAAGACAAATTTTTCCCAGCATTTGAGGAATATTTTTTGCTTAGCTCATCTCTTGACTATCCTGTATTTCCATGTAATTAAGGATTGAGGTATAATTTTACCTTCAAATATTCTTTTGGTTATGACTGCCTTTTTGAAGTTATCTCTGGTTAGCATTTGTTTGACATTGTGGAGAACTGGATAAAGATAGGTCAACAAAAATGTGAGATAATAAACAAGTTGAATAATTTAAGGTATATATATTTTTTGTTCAAAGTATGTTCTTTCTTCATTAGACAACTTGGTTTAGGTTGTTATCTCTTCCTTTTCTTGGTTGCAATTAGCATTAGGAAGCAGTGATCTTTCATAGTGTGGTTGGTAGCTGGTAGTTGATGGGACAAAAGTGGTGTCTAACAATAAAGTTTCAGTTACATCTAATGAACAGTTAATAAATGGTAGATAGTGTGATCATGTAATTAAGTAACGTTTTCATAGGTTAATAGTGGACGAGGGATGGATTGCATAAGTTTTGTATGGAATAGTCAATAAATGGTAGATAGCAGGATTGTGTGACTAATTGACTAATTAATGTGAAATAATATGGTTAATAGTGAAAGCAGGATGGATTGCAGAGTCTATAAAAATGAAGTATTATAGATGTCATATGGAGGATAAATATATGTTATGATTGGTCTATAAAATGAAGTATTATGGATTTTATATGTAGGATAAATATATGTTATCCTAGGGTTGCACAGCAAGAGGCATCAGTATTTAGAATTACACAATAGACCTTTCTTAAAACTATTAATGATGCACACTCATGAAATTTAGAATTACACACAGACCATCCTTTTCTGTATTATCTTTCTTTCACTTGATAGAGTGCAAATGTGCTATCAAATTTTGATCGACTAAAAGACGAGATAATGAAATTTCTGTCGAATGAAATTTTAGTACCTAAGTCATTGTAGAAGGTTGGCTATGGTTAGGTTTTTGAAAGAGTAAAGACGAGATAGATGAGGGCCCTCAGATTTGGACACAAAATTTGTCAATGGTACTCACTATATTTTTCACTAATTAGACATCTCAGTGAATGTTTCATACACCTCCCTAAACAATCTGGGGTATTGTTATCTTTGGGCATTCAACGGTAATTTTCGTGGTCACTTGCTCTTGCCACCTACTTGAAGCTGCTGCTTAACTAGTCCAACACCATGCATGGTGTAGTCTATGTTAAGTGAGTGGAATAAAGTTGCCATGCAAAAAATGCACTCGTCTTAAAATACTGATTTTTGGTGCTTTCCAGAACAGACAGCTAGCAGATTTTAGGATTTAATTCCATATCTACGCATACCCTCACTATAATTGGACTTGCTTGTCATCAGAATGATAGACCATTGCCTGAAAAACCCATGTGGTTTTCCAATATTTAGAATTTATACTCAATATGTTAAAAAATAAGACAGCTTATGAAAATTTCAGGGTTAGTAATCTCATAACCAGAATCTTATTTTCATTTTCTTTTTCTAGTTGTTGGCACTAAAACATTATATTTTCTGAATGTTTCTTTAGTCGATTCTTTATTTTCATTGGGCAAAATGGAAATTGGGAATTCGACCATTTAATAGGATGTACATAGAAATATTAAGAACAACAAGTCAACAACATAACAAGACTAAATGATAATAGGATTAAGCAATGTAGCTTAGTTGTAGCTGTTACTATCGACCTTTTTAGAACTCTATTTACCTATTTCAATGGAACAGGTTAGATGTTTTCTCCTGCTTTTATTTTGTTCAGTTTTATTTTTAATTTTTTATGTATTATTTTTCTGTTTTGGAAAGAAATGACAGATAAATTTGTTTTGACCTTTCCTTCTCTGTCTCTATTTTTCTAATCTATATAAATCAAGCGAATTCTTATCCTTTTTTCTTTCGACAATTGACTGGTAAATGTTGTATTTATTTATTTTTTTGCTTTCCTGCAGTTGACAGGTGATATACACGAAGAGGTCGAGGGCCATAACCGTATGCTTGACAGAATGGTCTCTCTCTCTCTCTCTCTCTGTGTACATGCATGCATGGGTACCATGAATTTTTATATCAGAGATGATTCTCTAAATGAAAATGTATTGATTCTGCAGGGAAATGATATGGATGCATCTAGGGGAATCCTGTCCGGAACTGTTGACCGCTTCAAAACGGTAAATTTTAGATTGAAAATGAGAATCTATACTAAGAATTACCATACTGTCTGTACCAGTAAGTACCCAATTCAGTCATCAGGGATGGACGCACATGTATACAGAATAGGTGTCAACTGACCCCTTATTCCTTTTTTAAGCAAAAATGACCCTGGAACTCTAAACTTGATCCTTGAACTTCAAAATTTTCTTAAGATTGACCGCTATACTCTCCCTGGCAGAAGTTTTCTATGATTGACTTGCTGGAGTGCCCCTGTTTCCTATTTAGTGTCCAATAATTTAATTAGCGCTTAGTTACCAAGCCCTGTGAACTGTAGGCCTAGTGCAAATGGTGACGGGCCTTGCCTCTCTACAGAGAGACATAGGTTCAATTTCCGCAAGAGGCATTTAAAAAAAAATTGTAGATGTGAAACTTGTAATTTGTACTATGATATTTAACTGGTACCATAACATTTTGTACAGGTATTCGAGACCAAATCGAGCCGTAGAATGGCTACTCTTGTTGCCTCCTTTGTGGCTCTTTTCTTGCTTGTCTATTACTTAACCAAGTGATGGAGTTCTTGTACAAAACTGTTATTGCTTGTAAAAAAGCAGCTGCAATGTGCAGCTCTAGAAGGAGAAAATCTTGTGTTACCTTGCTTATATTAAGTCATACTGTTCTAGAGGATGACCTAATGTCTGTTTATGTCATCTAATATGTGATATGACTGATAAAGAGTACGGGTTTAGTTTGATTACTGTTCCTATGCTGCTCTACTTTTTGGAAATGCTTTTCTATTTTAAGTTGTGGGTGAGTCCTGTTGTTCAATTAAATCATCTTTCTAATATTCTTTGAAACTAAATTCTCTCAACTTGGGAAGGTAATAAATCTGTAGCGTAGTATCTCGCATTTGTGCAGGTCACTGTTTGATTCTTTCTTGGGTTTCATTAACATTATTTTTCAGATAATATTGGAATTTGGTCGCCCAAGTGTAGTATATTGTAGCTTTGTTCCAGATCAAGCCATCAAGCAATTGTAGGTCATGGATAGTGTGGCATTTCACTTTAAAAATAACTAGGAAGTATAAGGAGCTGAGTGAGAAATTTTGGTGTTTATAATTATACTGTACGTAAGAAACTCGGTGCTCACAATTTTTGAACAATTTAGGAGAATCCGTAGCTATTTCCAGGTAGAATTGCTGGACATATTTTCTAGAAGGTTCGGTAGCAGATATTTGCTTCTCCCCATTTGCACAATTTATTGGATGGTACCAGACTCAACTGAAATGTTAATTTCAGGTTGGATGGCATAAATTACTCCGGACTAGACGCCAGGCTTCTATATCTTCACGTTTGAGTCGCCATAAGTTGTCCGATAATCAATTATGTTTGAATTTTGAAAAAGAAAAAAAATTGTACTTTTTGGAGAGAAACTAAGGCCCAATTAATGTTTAGTGGTCATTGAGTTATATGATGATCTAAGACCTCCCTAGAAATTTGGTACATTTTGGAGAGAAACTGCCGAAATTTTTATTAATAGAAAAAAAAAAAAAAATATTGATAATGAAGAAGCATTTTGTGAAAATTCAATTTGTAGGAAAAACGTAATAGTCTATAACGTCTAGATCATCACAGTCAGCTTAACGAAATCAAGTTACCGCTAATTAACCAAAATAAAATCTGGAGCTGGCTGTTGTTGTCTATCACGGCCAGAGAAATATTAAACTAGCATCCAAGAAGACAGTGGAACGCAACTCCTCCGCAGACATTCTGCCTAATAATTTGGAAGTAAATCTGATAACCAAAATTATCTACAGACATTCTGCCTAATCATTTCTTGTAGAATCAAAACTGCTGCTCTGCCCTTTTATAGAACCAAATTGCTGATGGAATTCACTCATTCATTCGCTCGTCTCCTTTTTCCTCTATTGGGAGAACTATTCTATGTTATGTTGTAATTGTGCCCGTCGGGCCTAGATCCAATCATACATCCAAATTGATGGCAGGGTCATATGGCAATAGCTCTGTGGTCTATTTTACTCTCTTGAATGAGATTCTGACATTGCTGCTAGAGAATTATTTATTGCAGTACTCCAGAATTGGCAGCTGCGGAGGAGTTGCGTTCCACTATCTTCTTGGGTGCTAGTTTAATATTTTTCTGGCCGTGATAGACAACAACGGTCAGAAAACTTTTTTTTTTTTTCAAATTTCTCTGGCTGTGATAGACAACAACGGCCAGCTCCAGATTTTATTTCGATTAATTAGCAGTAACTTGATTTCGTTAAGCTGGCCGTGATGGTCTATAACGTCCTCTGGACGTTATGGACTATTACGTTTTTCCTACAAATCGAATTTCCACGAAATGCTTTCTCATTATCGATATTTATTTATTTATTTTTCTATTAATAAAAATTTCGGGAGAAACTGAAGCCCAATAAGCCTCTTCCTCTGGTTTTACGGGAGCCTTTGTTCTACCCGACAGATATCTTGCGTGTTATAATAAGAGTTAGTGATATAACAATGGGTAAATTTCATCGGAGATAATTAAATTTTGTTCTTTGTTACAAATTGATCATTTAAGTTGAATTTGTTTCTCAGAAACTACTAAACTTTTTATTTTTTGATCAGTCACTCTGTTACTTTTTCCATTAAAAATACTAACAAAATGCTATGAATGCTATGTAGATGTTCTATTTATCATTTTTGAAAATTATTAAATTCTGGAGACGATTTAGGGACAACTATTTTCACTCTTTCTGTCTCCTTTTTCTTTCTCTTCCTCCGTACTCTATTTTTTCATTCTTTTTTTTTATGCAAAAAAAATAAATAAATGTAACATCCAGTGTTTTCATCTAAAATCATGCGGTGAGCTTTTAATGTGCTGAAAAATTTATGTTTGATTGTTGTTTCTTGCCTTCTCTGTCATTGAATTATTGGTTGAAGAGGCTTACTTACCTAGGTGTGTCTTGAAAACGTACGGGTATGATAAAGTTTATGCTGGTATGATGGCATTACAAACCATCCGTCTTAGAAACGGGTCCGGATCCCCTAAAGTAACTCAATTTTTGGGTTTTGGATTGAAACCGTCCGATTTGAATTCATCGCTCGAGATTGTCTCGGATTCGAGTTCATCATCGGGATGTGTGCATCACTTTGCTGATGGATTTTCACGAATTAGAATCGAACGGTCCCGATCCAAAACCCAAAGATTGGGTTACTTCACTGGATCCGAACTCCTTAGAAACGCCGTCTGTGGCAGGGTATTGATTTGCATAATCCCAAATTTGTTATTTAAATTTCTAATTTTTGTTGGAGTGAGGCTATGGTGCTATGCATAGCACGGATGGCTAGTGTACTACGGCTTAATATGGTACTTTTTAAAATCCTAACGGTCGATCCGACCGTTCAATGTGATAACCATATGAATATGTACTTGCAAACTAAATTTTATATTTTTTCGAATTTTTTTACTATTTTTTCGGATAGGTAGAATTTTGATGGTCCAGAATTTTCAAAAAAGACTGATTTTTCTACCTATCTGAAAAAATAGTAAAAAAATTCGAAAAAATATAAAATTTAGTTTGCAAGTACATATTCATATGGATATCACATTGAACGGTCGGATCGACCGTTAGGATTTTAAAAAGTACCATATTGAGCCGTAGTACACTAGCCATTGGTGCTATGCATAGCACCATAGCCTCACTCTTTTTGTTGAATGGTCCAAAATTGAAAATTCAATTCCTGAGGCCTTCTCTTTAAGGACGACGAATAGAATTCTTTGCTTGATATTTCAATTTGTCATTTTTAACAGGTGTGCAGCATTGCTTCAAACCAACAAGTAAAAAAAAATACATGAGCACATAACTGAGATATATATATTAATTTGAATCAAATGGTCTCAATGTAAAACAAATAAAATTCAACTCATTCTCTGGAACTTAAATTCCTTTGCAGAATAAAATCGAAGTTTCTCATCATTAAATAAAACACATGTAGCATACTTGTATATTGCAAGACTATTCTAATACTAAATCAATACCTTCAATTCTTTAATAAATTCAAATAGGTAAGAAAGAAGAGAGTGAAAAAAAAAAATTACGGAGGAAGAGGGAACGTTTGAAAATAGGTGTCTTCAAATTGACTTCAAAATTTTATAATATTTAAAAATGATGAGTTGGATTTCCACGTGGCATTCCGTTAGTATTTTGGATGAAAAAAGTAGAGTGATTTAATCGAAACAAATAAAAAATTCAGTAACTTTTGAAAAACAAATCAAACTTGAGTGACTAATTCGTGACAAAGAGTAAAGTTTAGTGACTTCCGACGAAATTTAACCTATAACAATGTACATTAGATTTAGAAACATGTTCATTTGTTTTTGGTAGCTGACTACCATTAAACAGTCCTTATCTGCTTATGGTAGCTGACTGTGGTACTTTGGAGGCAGCCTAAATCAAATTTTAATAGACCAAATGTTGGTCTTACGAAATATTATATTTCATTTTCAGTGAATCCGTTATTATTTTGTCAATAATAGTCAACTATCATAACCATATTAATTTAAAATGTTTAATAATAATAATAATAATAATAATAATAATAATAATAATAATTATTATTATTATATTCGAATTATTCTTTTGAACACCTCAGTAAAAAATATTCTTAAATAGACGATTGTACGAATATTGATATTTATTTATATTATACAAATATTGATTTATATATTATCTATATTACAAATTAACTTACTAATTTTAAATTAGGTAATTATGTCTACAAAACTTGTTGTCACGGCCGTAACTTAATACAGATGTACTATATTGTTCGTGTATCTGGATGGCGACACGTATGGTTTGGAACACCAGAAGATTCCCTTTTTTTTTTATTGCAATGTTCCCTCACTTTCGTACATCTTACCTCATCTATACACGGAATCAGAGTACCTTGGTTCGATGGGTGTGATGACCATTTGATCTGCATCAAGATTCGTGTGCTCTGTATCAAAATCCGTGCAAGTCTGTATCAATTTCTGTGCACATAGATCTTGATGCTAATCGTACGGTTCTAGAGCTAATTTCTGTCTATACATAGAGTCAGAGATATCCGATACGGATCTCCTAAATTAACCCTTTTTTTTTTTAATACTAGAAGGAAAGAAAGAAATTGGTGACTGTAAAATAATGGAACATGACAAAGACTTTAGTAGACTCCACATTTTACTTGGCAACTTGGACTATGAATCTGATCCTCTAACCGAGAACCCACCATAACCAAGGACCAACCATATATAAATTTGTTTTTATTATTTGTATGGCTTAAAATCAGAGGTGTCCTCCAACTCTCTTAATTTTATATTTAACTGATCACTAATTTAAAATTATATATCGAAACTTTACTTCAAACTCTCTTAACTCTTTCATGATTTACTATTAACTTTTCATATTTTATTATAGATAAGTTTATCTATTATTACTTAATTTTTTTAAGTGGATATACAATACTAATTATTAAGTTATATTTCTTTTGTTCTCATTTGCTAAGATAATATACTGTTCGAGCAAAGCTAGCGTGTGCTATGCTCACCACACAACTTCAAAATTTATTGGATTATCTTCAAACAACGAATTTAAACTGTTGAAACTGATCTAATTCACGAGTATACGTGCACATGCAAAATTTAGATTTTTTTTTAATTCATTCAGTATAAAGTCAAGTGGTAAAAAAATAATGAAAATAAATGCATTAAATAACTTATAAAACTTTATTTTTTTACCGCTTGACTTAATACTAAATAAATTCAAAAAATTTAAAATTACATCATTCATAAAATAGATCGGTTTCAATTGTTTGAATTCGTCGTTTGAAATCAATCTGATAAATTTTAAATTTAGGCTCATCAAACTCTCTTGATGAGCATTAGAATATAACACACGCTAGCTAACTTTACTCGTATCGTTCACCTAGGTAGAATGATAGCATAGGGATAACCAACCGCTAGTCTAATGCAACGTTCTTCGTGTATATAAAGTCGCACGTTCGAAGAATAGACTTAACAGTGGGACCCATATGGCGGTCTCACTGTTCATATTACTGTAGAAGTGGAATCCAATTGTCATTTACACTGTAGATTGTACTGTAGATGAACAGTGCAGCCTCTATCAAGGATTAGATACATAGATTTCATCTCTATCTGAAAAATAAGAATGCTAACATATCTTTCATGATGCGGAAGCGATAAAGATTGAATTAATTTGCTTTACAAGTTGAATACAACCATCACTCTCGTTCTAGTCAACACTACACTTGATGGCCACTAATCTTCTACTTATGTATATATATATATATATATAATAGATTCGTGAGATCTCTATAAGTTGCTAACTTCATTTCACATACACTCTAAATTTCAAAACAAAGATGATGACTATATGAAGGCACTAAAAATGCACCATATATAAGAAATTAAAATGTTATGGGTTAAGAACAAAATTTCTCAATTCCATCTCTTTCTTATGGATGCTTCATGCTTGTGTATATTCTCTATATCTCATCATTTATTGTTGGCCTTTATTTATAGGTAACCAATTATTTACATATATAATTCTTATGTACATTATGACCAACAAAATGATAATATACTTAATCCTTATACATATATCCTCGCTAAAGTATATTATGACATTCCACTACCAAGACATTTTTCTTCATCTAGTTTAACTTGTGTGGTCCCAAAAAAATTTTTGGGAAAAAATATTCTGTACCTAGCGTTTCTTCCTTTCAAAAAATATACGTGACTTACTAGCTAGCTATATGTATGTGAGACTCTGACAATTCTGATCACTAACCATAAAAAAGAATAATTCAAAAATTCAAAAAAAATATACAGTATATATATACTAGTCGTGATTTGTAGCGAGTAAAAAATTGCTAATAGTTAGTTGCATGTGACGTCGACGTGTTGTTAGAAGAGAATTAAAAATATTTGCTTGCATGTTCCTATATATTTACGATAACCTACTATTTATTTATTTGTTTTAAATATAAACTGGAACTTCTTTACTGTAGAGAGACAATAGATCCGATGTGAAGCACGCCCCAATTCCTAGCTAGATTTATTTATGATGCCAACGCCCAACGGCGTTTGTTAATATTAAATTATGATAAATTTACGGCATTATTATCAGTTAACATAAAATGTACATGTTTCATTTGTCGCTTTGTTGATTTCTTTTTAAAAAAAAATATCCCGGTAGTTTCACACTTGTTTCCAATAATGCAATGCAATTAGTATTGACAGGTTGGTAGAAATTAACCACGTACCAGTGATGGATATTTTGAACTTAAAAAACATCAAGAATCATGAGTCAATAATAGTAAACTTTAAAGATGATGGGGGTGCTCCCATTTTTGGAAAACCTTTTACAATTTAGTTGTATATTAAGAGAAACTAATTATTTGATTTCTTATGCCAAGTACTTTCACTTAAAAACTAAAAATATTTGATCACATTCAGCCAATTAAATGATAGATTACTTTTGCCACTTTTTTTGGTGAATGATTACTTTTTTAAGAGGAATCTGGTCCCCACATCTTGAAGAATCTTTCCTTTTTTTTTTTTGGCTCAATATCATATACATTTCTTCTCAATGTGACTCACTTGGTGCCCCACCATAATATGCGCCCATATAACTAGCAATTTGATATTGTTTGTTCAATATTTTCAAAGAGGTCACTTGACAATGTTTATTTAAAAAAAATGACAAATTTTGAAATTAAAATTTAAATTTAAGATTCAAAATTATAGACATGTATATTAATTATTCATATATCATGTCTATAAAAATGATGAGATTTCATATACGTTTTACATTTCATCAACTAACTTAAAATTTCAACAGTCCAAATTAACGGTCCTTGATGCAACATCAAAAAATACTTAAATTGCATAAAATTTGATTGTTAGCTAGACTATCTATATCTAATAATATGAGTAGAACTAGGGTGCTCGTAAGCTCACCAAGCCCTTCCGTGAGCGCGACTCTAAAACCTATCGAATTGACTTCAAACGACATTTTCAAACCGTTAGATGTTCAATCTATATTAAAATGTACTTGGAGACCAAATTTTACATTTTTTGGAATTTTTTTACTATTTATTAAGATGGTTTGAAAATCGTTGTTTTCCAATGGTGCATAATTTTAATAAAAACAGTGATTTTCAAACCATCTTAATAAATAGTAAAAAAATTCCAAAAAATGTAAAATTTGGTCTCTCCAAGTACATTTTAATATAGATTGAACATCTAACGGTTTGAAAATGTCGTTTGAAGTCAATTCGATAGGTTTTAGAGTCGCGCTCACGAAGGGCTTGGTGAGCTTAGGAGCACCCTAGTTCTACTCCTAATAATATACCTATAAAGTACTTTTTACTTTTCAATTATATATATTTTTTAAAATCACTGTCAAGATTGTCAAAATAATTTTCAAGTACATCATTGACAAATTAATGCTCATTTGTTAAGTATGTTCAATATTATTATATATGCATTGTATGTCTTTTACTAACATTGTACTCAACTTTTACACCTAGATTGTGACCATGCATGGTATGAACTCAATTATTTTAGATAAATTATAAAATACATTAGTTTATGAGGTTCGAACCATAACATGACTTTTAAGATATTATAAAATTTATTTGTAATCATGTAAATTATGAATGATGGCATTGAAAAAAACCATTATATAATAAAAATGAAGAGAAAAGTGGTTTTGTCTCTAGCTATCATGACCGTCTTTGACAACAATGTCAACATCCAACTCAAGAAATCAGTGGTATATTAGAAGGCTAGATTATCTGTCTCAAATCTAATCCATGGATAAATAAGGATAAGATGTATCTTTTCTCCATAAATAAATATGTTGACTTCACAAAAAGGTTGTACCGTTGTGGGATTTCAAACAATTAATTCACATGTCATGTTGTTCGGATCTTTTTCTCAATTTTTCTTATTTTTTTTATAAGTGCATATTTTTATTAAAAATATTTTATGAGGATGAATCTAATTTAAAACATTTTGGTGCCAAAATAAACTGAAATAAAATTAAAAGGCTACCATTTTGTGAATGAAGAAAGGCCTTAAGGCCCTTAATTAATGTTTCATAAACCCTAATTGGAGCTAGATTTCAAACATGTATCTTTCATACATAGAGCAATGAGGTAAGTTTAAAATATGAAAACTACTTATGGGGATATATACTTCAATCGTATCATGTAGTACTAGCACAGAAAATTATCATTGCAGTGTCGACATAATTTTAACACCCCATGAAGAGCTAATAGTACGTAAAAGAATATATCAAACTTTATTCAATTGGTTCATCTCTTGATGCTTATCGAAACCAAATTAATATTCATGTAGTCACAACTAGTGTCCGAAATATGCGTGACTAGGGGTGCAAATGGATCGGATACAGATCGGATTGTGGTAAAACCATATCCATATCCATTTTTATTTTGTGGATACGGATATGGATCGGATATTTGACGGATACGGATCGGATATCGGATATCCGTAGATATATACATAAATATTTTCATAATATATATTACACTATATGGTATATATATCTACTATTTAGATACGGATAATTAAAATTCAAAACCATATCCGTATCTGTATCCACACGGATATTCGGATATTGGATATCCGTATCTAATTTTCGGATACGGATCCGGATACAGTTGGATATTATCCGATCCGTTTGCACCCCTACGCGTGACGTATTCGGTTATAGCATGAATTTTTTACATTCCTAGCAAGACTTCCTCAAGAGACAAATTTCGACTTAAAAGAGCAGTTTATAAAAATACTATTCATGAGTATTGAGGTAATCCTGTTAAGACTAGGGTTTTCAAATCTTTGAACCTTTTGTAGGTTAGATTTTTTTTTTTATAGTAAAATTGAGGTCAAGCAATCTATCATTTTATTAATATTCATAAGAGATTTTCATCTGAGTTTATAATCAGTGACCTTCCACATGAAGATCGTTATCTTTGCTACTTGCAGCTCATGTTTTCTATATTTTAGGTTAATCTTTTACTTGTGTATTAATTTATACAAATTAATTAGATTAGGTATAGGCATTTGAACTTGCGAAATTCAGTACTTGATCTGTTTTATGTGAATCAACACCGGTGTTCATATATAAAACAAAAGGAATACTGATTTTCGCAATAATTAGAATAAATTATACTGTATTTATAATAGCTCGCGGCGCCTGCATGCGACACAATATATATAGAGTTGGGCAATGGTGAGTTGCGACACAATAATTACTTCACGCTCATATTCTTATTTTGAAAATCTAAACAACCGATCCGAACCGCTCAACATGATCTCCATATTGGAATTGTGTTTGGAGACCAAATTATACATTTTTTGGAATTTTTTTACTATTTATTAAGCCACTTTGAAAATCGCTGATCGAATGGTCCATAATTTTTTTACTATTTTTTACTATTTATACCATAGTCTATCTCTCTCTCTCTATATAATTAGTAT
The DNA here is from genome assembly GCA_025461125.1 of Carex kokanica. Classification (NCBI taxonomy): domain Eukaryota; kingdom Viridiplantae; phylum Streptophyta; class Magnoliopsida; order Poales; family Cyperaceae; genus Carex; species Carex kokanica. The sequence continues at coordinate 1,279,439 of JAJGRX010001034.1, read as the reverse complement.
AAATTATACTGTATTTATAATAGCTTACACTTACAGCAATATACATTATCTTTAATGTCATCTATCATTATCATATTATGATAACTGCAAATGAAATAACGCAATTGACTAAATTGAACATCTATAAACAGTTGTGTGAAGACTTCTATCAGCCGTTTGGCAGAATTGATAGAAGGGAACAACATAGTTCATACTTCATGGATAGGGTTTTCTTATTCTGAAAGAAATTAAAAGCGTTGTACATTAATTATTTGGGAAGTTCTTTATACTGTGAATAGACATTATGCTAATGCATTATTATATTGATAAGAAATTAAGGGACAGTTATCAGCGAGTTCTTAATTAATTTTTTATTAAAGAATCTGGTACACCTCAACATCTTTTATATATTATTTTCGAAAATTGAACATGCGTCTATCTGAAGAGAGACGCAGAGCTCGCGCTACTGCGCTAAGCCTGCAGTTCTAATTAGCACTTTGATCCTTGTTTTTATACAACTTCTTATATAATCATAGTGTAACTGAACTCTTTCCGTAATTAATCTGAAAAGAACTCGTGTATATATTTTGCATATAAATTATTGTTTCTCACTCCAAAATCATTTTAATTAAAATCGCATATCTTTTGCTTTTCCATCCAAGATAATCATTTTTTTTTAATTACTTCGACTCAAACAAAACTTGATTTGATATCTTCTTTTCAAAAACTGTCTCTGGTTATATATACCAGAGGAGCATTAAAAAAATAAATAAAGAGTTTCACATGCAATGCCTTTCCCAAACCCTAATTACGTACAGCTCAAACTTGGGGGGGGGGGGGGGGGGGGGGGGGGGGGGGGGGTTGTGGTCCAATGCACCTTCGCAGCTCCAACCCCTCTTACTTTACATGAGAAGCTGATGCCATTTTCACTATCTCATAAGACGACAATTCTTGATTCCTTTTTTTTTTTTTTAATCAGTAATGGACATAAATCTTAGAACAGTAGCACTGCGGTAAAGAGATGCACCAGTGGAGCTTGTCTATACAATGGAACGGTCACAGATAGCTATATCAAGTCAATAGTTACGTTGCTGTACAAATATATATGTAACGCGTATCCTGATCTGATTTGCATTAACTCAAAAGAGAATCTTTTGATTTTAATGTATGTTGGCTGTCTGATTAGAATCGGAGCCAATTCGGCCCCTGCCTATAATGCACGATGAGTTAATGCAAGGATATAAATTCGCTATATATATATATATATATATATATATATATGACTGAACTCTCTCTCTCTTTTCTTTTATTTTTAATAATAAGATGTCGAGAGTCAAATCAATCTAACTATCTAATATATTTAAAAAAATGTTTCTATTCGAATTTCGAACTTGTGATGTCCTATACGAAAAACATTGTATTTGTTCTCTCCATGTACTCATTCTCATATAGCTGGAACGACCGAACTTTCATTTTTTAAAAATTCAGGTGGATTTTGTGTTCCATATAAAAGTATGATCTACTTCATCAGATTTTTATATTATTATGTCGAGTCGGGCTAGCGTCCAAGCGTTTGGATAGATGCCTATATCCAAATGGTTCATTTTTGCGATTTCAAAGTCCCAAAAGTTGATCTGAAGCGCTCAACATGTTTGGAATATTAAAATGTGCTTGGAAACTAAATTTTATATTTTTTGGAATTTTTTTGCTATTTTTTTAGAATTTTTGAAAATCGTTGTTTTGATATGGAAAAAAAATAATCAAAAAATAATCAAAACAACGATTTTCAAAAATTCTAAAAAAATAGCAAAAAAATTCCAAAAAATGTAAAATTTAGTTTCCAAGCACATTTTAATATTCCAAACATGTTGAGCATTTCAGATCGACTTTTGAGACTTTGAAATCGCAAAAATGAACCGTTTGAATATAGGCTTCTATCCAAACGTTTGAACGCTAGCCGGACTCTTATTATGTCCATGTGGTATCCAATTTGCAATAATGTTATTATATATACGACAAAAAATTTCTATGAAATTTATTATTCTCACTTCTCCACAAGTATATTTGGATAATTTTAATTAAGAAATGGGTTCATGGTACATTAAAAGTACATGAAAATAATGGGAGTTTTAACCTATTCAAAGAAAGGAAGCGAGCCATTTCTACATATGGATAGGATTAATTAATTGTTCAATTATTGATTAAAAGAGCTTGATCTAGCTAATCATTGGTGGCAACTTGTATAATATATAAAATCCGAATATATATCTTTATCTTTAATTTGCCGTCATAATTAATGGCACCAATTAATTAGTTAACAATATATAATAGTACACGTTGGCATGGTCCAAGGAAACAATAAGAAATGGAGAGAGTTTGTCTGGATGAGACCACAAACTTAATTGTCCTATATATTTGTCCCTAATACTAACGAATTAATTATGCAAATCAAGGCGCCGTCTAGATGGGACCCATCGCTAATACAATGTTATCTAAAAGCTCTTTTAATAAGATTCTTAATTATGATACTCCTCTTTAGTGGTGAGTCATGTGGCCATAGGGGGACCACTTTTTTAATAGCAAAATAATAAATTGAAAGAAATCATAAAATGACCAATAATTTTTGCAATTTCTTTTTTTTTTTATGGTGGTTATCATGGCGCATACATAAATTCTCTTTAAATATTTTCTTCTTTCTCATATATAACTATTTAAATATTTTATTTTCAGATACATATGCCAACAAAATCTCCTATACATCATGGTATATATATAGCTTATGTTTAAAAACCAAACCAATTTAAGCGCAAAATGGGTGAAGTTTAAAATATCCATTTTAGAGCATATTTATCCCTTATTAAGTCTTGTGATAGGATTATATATGCTGCCGCAGAAGTCCTTGCAAATGTTTATAACATCAACTTAAGCTTGAAAGCTTTCTTAATTGAACTTAGATCCATTACAGCAGTCTAATTCGAGATTTTTTGACACTAACTATAAATTAATATATTATACACTTAATATACTCAGGTCCTCAATCTATGATGTGTAAATTGGAGAAGGCACTATATGGACTGAAACAGTCTCCCAGAGCATGGTTTGAGAGATTTTGTAATGCGATAAAAGGATATAGATATTCTCAAAGTGATTCTGACCATACTCTGTTATAGGAAAAGACAATGGAAGATAACAATTCTGATTATTTATGTTGATAACATAATAATCACAGGGGACGACCATGATGGGATCAAAAGCCTAGAAGAAAGGCTATCTCAGGAATTTGAAATGAAGAACTTAGGAGGAATAAAGTACTTCCTTGGAATTGAAGTTACGCGAACTCAGGAAGGTATATCATTGTCTCAATGTAAGTATGTGTTAGACTTACTTGCTGAAATTGGGATGCTTGATTGCAAACCAGTAGATACACCAGTTGTACAAAATGTCAAGTTGGGTGAGTTCTCCAACCAAGTACCAGCAAATAAAGAAACGTACCAAAGAGTAGTGGGTAAACTTATTTATCTGTCACATACCAGATCGGATATTCCATATGTGGTAAGTGTAGTGAGTCAGTTCATGCATGCTCCTAGTGAACAACACATGGAAGCTGTGTTTCGATTTCTTAGATATCTGAAAGGAGCACTTGGAAGAGGTATCTACTTTATAAAAAAATGGGCATCTAAGAATTAAGGGGTACACAGACTCAAATTGGGCAGGTGACATAACCGATTGGAAATCCACTTATGGATACTTTACATTTGTTAGAGGAAACTTAGTAACATGGAGAAGTAAGAAACAAAAGGTAGTAGCATTGTATAGTGCTGAGGCAGAATTTAGAGGCATTGCTAAAGTGCTACAGGAGCTAATATGGATAAGAAAAATTGTGAGTGAACTTGGATTTAAACCCGAAGAAAAAATGAAGCTTTTCTGTGAAAATAAGGCTACAATTGTCATATCTCAGAATCATGTGCAACATGATTGTACCAAGCATATAGAAGTTGATAGATATTTTATCAGACATTATCTGGAGGAAAAAGTCATCTGCATTCCTTTTGTGAGAACCGAGGATCAACTTGCAGACATATTTACAAAAGGGGTCTCTAGCACAATCTTTCATGACTCGCTTGTCAAGTTGGGCATGAAAGACATCTACATGCCAACTTGAGGGGGAGTGTTAACGTGAGCCACAGAAGATTTGAAGAGAAGTGGCGCACAAGGCAACTTGTAGAAGGAAACTTTCTACTGTAGAAGAAAACTTTCTGCTGTGACAGTTTTGGTTATAAATCTTCAATGTAATATTTAAGAAATCAAACAATTAAAAGAAAGAGAAGAATTAGGAAATAAGCAAGCTGTAGACCTCTAGCACAAATGTTATATTAGAGACTGTTGCTATCAATTTAATTTAGCTGAAATAATTCTTTTGTAACCACATAATTTTCCAATAAAATAAAACAAGAGTGTGAAGGAAGTTTTATACGACTTGTGTATTATTTACTCTTTCTCATAAGTTGTCATAATCAGTTCGTCTGCAGTCAACTAAATTTGAGCTACGATTTAATCATGTGAAAATATTGTTATTATATATACAATATGTCATTTATATGAGAAAACATCGATTTGAACATTTCATGCTAAAAAGAATATACATATAGTCATATTATGGGTACATAGAAATTGATGACCGAGATAAACATCTAATAATGAAAATCCATAGCACGCTAAACGAGGATAGATTTTCTCAATGATTAAATCATAAATAGGAACTTCTGTTTTTTATTTTATTTGTAACCCTTTTTTTATAACAGTACGTGCCTGCTAAAGTGCATATATATAGTACAATGCAAAACAAAATTTAAAGGAGAATCGATTGTAGGCCAGATGTTAAATATTGGTTGAAGACTAATTAAGCTTTGAGAAAATCAAAATTATTGAGAATTATATTAGAGAAGGTTGTGCTCCCCACCTTCCCATCCTGCAATAGTACTAAACTAAACCCTAATTTCCAACACACTTTCATCTTACTCCCATGTTACCTACATCCCTCCACTTACTAGCTAATTATTTACCTCCATATCCTTTCTAAACCTACATCTTACCAACACCTCATAAAGTGCCTTAACATATATCTTATTCTTTCCTTGCCCTTTTCTATTCCTAGTTAGACTCAAAAGGTTTCTCTCTCTCTCTCTCTCCTCTCTCCCTCTCTCTCCCTCTCTCTTTTCTCTAGAGTCTCTTGTATGCTTCCTGCTGTCTTCCTTATTCTCCCCAAAATTCCTTTTATCTTTAGTAGCAGGAATAGTTGATAAGTGCTTGAATTTCCACAAAATCACCTTTCATTAGATCTCGCCATTAAAGGAGAATCATTTGCAATCAGTTAAACTCATGCGAAAGGAAAAGAGGATGTCTTAATTCCAAGCTGCAGAAAAAAGGTAGTACTCTTCTAGTTCTTTCAATTAGGGTTTGCTTGAAGGAGGAAAAACAAGTGATGTACAGCAATAACTCTTGGTATTATGAATACCTTCACTATAATAAGCTGCTAGGACAAGAATAAAACAGTACGCCGGCGCCTTAATTTAAATATATAAGATAGTAAGATACAGCTCTTGTTTGCTTCTCTTTAAGCTTTCGGCATGCTTATTTTTATTTGACCAACTCTAGCTCTTCTTCTTTGAAAGTTTATTTCCTTATTTTAATCCTTAGATTTTATTCTTTTTATGTACTAGTCATGCTTTGTCTCTACACAACTCGTGAATAGATAAAACAAGACCTACAAGAACCAATCTAGAAATCAGCATATGATCTAGAAGAGCAGAAAGAAAAGAAGTTCATACAAAATTACAAACTAAAGATGGCGAATCGGTGGTGGGCAGGACATCTTGGACTTCCGGGAAGTGCTTCCGGGCCTGCATCTGGCTCCCCAAATCCGAAAAACCCAAATTCTGAAATATGCCCAAAATCAACTGGTTCAATTGGAGCAGAATCCAACTCAGATGATAACGACCATGACAACAGCAACAAAAATAATGACAGCAGCAACAACAATGGAGACCCACAGGATGGCGCTGTTGTGCCAGCAAACCGTCGGCCCCGCGGCCGACCACCTGGATCAAAAAATAAGCCCAAGCCCCCTATTTTTGTGACACGAGATAGCCCAAATGCTCTGAAGAGTCATGTGATGGAGATTTCAGGAGGATCTGATGTGGCAGATGCCATTGCCCAGTTCTCGCGTCGACGCCAGCGTGGAGTCTGTGTGTTAAGTGGTGCTGGTACTGTTGCAAATGTGGCAATTCGCCAACCGTCAGCACCTGGTGCAGTGGTTGCACTTCATGGCCGTTTTGAGATTTTGTCTCTCACTGGAACATTCTTGCCTGGACCGGCCCCACCAGGATCAACTGGTTTAACAGTTTATCTAGCAGGAGGCCAGGGCCAAGTTGTCGGGGGATGTGTGGTTGGGCCACTGACAGCTGCGGGACCGGTGATGATAATTGCTTCGACATTTGCTAACGCAACATACGAGCGGTTGCCTCTTGAAGAGGATGAAGAAGTCGGTGCAGGTGGGCCACAGTTGCCTGGGGTGGGTTTAATGGGTGGATTGCCTGACCCGACCGCATTGCCTATGTATGCACCAAATTTGGCATCAGGAGGGAGGCAGCTTGATCATGACGGATTTCCATGGCCTCATGCACGGCCGCAGTATTAGAAGATCTATGGTATCAGATGAAGTAGAAGAAGATTTGGATATGACTTTTTGAGGAAGATAATATTCATGTCTAGTTGCTTCAAGGTAATTAGTTAACTACTTTATGCTTATTTAGTTAGCTGTTGAGATTGTTGCTGGTAAATAATAAACATGATGATTGTCATTGTACTCTAAAGAGTTAGTTGCAATCTTAAACCTGTGCTTCTATGATTATTAATTGAGGTGTTTGTTTTTAGTACTGATGGATGAACTTATTTTATATTGGAGACAATCCGTTGCAGTAATAACACTTAATCATTAGTTAATTATGAGATTGTTATATATTTGTATATCTTTTCGATGAGAATGAAGGGAATGTAATTTAATATCTCAAATTTGGTTCATTATAATGGAATTTTGCCTACCATTCCAGAAAATAAAAATAAAAATTCGATGTATGGCTAAAACAAATCCTAGATCATTTTATATGTACGTCTCTTGTGAAGATTTTGTATTCCAGGATATGAAATTAGCTAATTAATGACTTGAATCCTACTTTTATATAAAATATCAAAATGATCTTTTTTTCATGTGAGATGATACCTTTTGCTTTTGGTGTATTCTACATTGTCATTCTAGTTTTTTTTTTTTGGAATTAGCAGCCAAATGCCTGCTAATTAATTTTATGGAAACGATGCTTTTTTTTTTTTCTTATGATCACTAAGATTATGCATTAATTGTCAGGTTTTTATGTTTCTATCAAGTAAGATCAATTATGCATTGAATTGATGTTATTCTATAGTAGAAGTATATTAACTGATTTTCTTTTTCATGGCTTGCATTCATGCATTTCTTCTTCTTAATTTATGGTCTTCTTAAACCTCCAAAGTTCATTATTCACAAATAGAAAAAAATTGCCACCTTCATTATTTTCGAATCTAGCTTCATATATATAGATCACTTGTGGTTCAAAACTTTTCCATTGTTCGCTTGAGCTTGTCAAGGAAGAATTTGATTTTGAATGAGTTGAACTCCTAATTCGTGATTTCTTGACTCCTTGTTATTTTCTTCAAGAAATGGAAGGATATCATATATGATTTGTTATGTATGTGGGTCTGATTCTAGAATTATGCGGGGGGTGGCAGGGGGGCGGCAGCCCCCTGCGAGCGATGTCTGAGGTTAGCCAATTGCATATGAATCCTTGTATATGAATTCTTGTATCCGACGGCCCAGATTAGTCAAATTTGGGATCTGTATGTACGGCCCAGAAATGGGCCTTTACAGTTGGCTTGTTTTATTTTTCAGTATACATTCTATCTCCTTATTATTATTTTTCATTGCTGTAACCTAACTTATCAAGAAATATTGGATTTGCGCGGCCGTGGGTTTTCTCCCTTTCCAGGGTTTCCCACGTAAAAACTCTTGTGTTCGATTTCTTTGATTTCTCTCTCGATTTCTCTTTGATTTTGCTCTCTGAAAATTGATTCCCCTCAACATGATCCTGTGCCTCCGTTCGTTAAGCGTATCGATCTTACTTTTTAATATGGTCCTCGCAAGAAGCCCGCTTAGTTTATTGGCTAATTAAACACTACCTTCCGTGCGAGAGGTTGTTGTATTGAAATTCAATGCTTGAGTTCCTATAATGAAATGCATAAGAGTTTGTCGTATTAATTTTTTTGAGATAGAAAGATAGAGATCTAGCCTACCAACTTTTATTTAATTATCCATAAAGGACCCCCATTCAGATTTCGAATTCATAACCTCCTATACATAGGGTGTTGCTATTTGTCACTGGACCAAAAACTGATTCTTAAGTTTGCCATATTAATTAAAAAAAAAAATAGTTCTCGTCATATTTCAAATTGTCATATTCTTTTTTTTTTCTACAACCCAATTTTGGAGTGATGTTCTAGAGATAGGACTTCCAATTTTATGTGCCTCACAAAACTTTGGACTACGTACGTGAACTTCTATCTCTATAAATCCTTAAAGAGTCTTAATTTAGTAATCATTTTTTTATTAACAAGATCATGCTTAAACTTTTTAATTCTTAAAAACTTCTTGTTCTTCAAAACATAAATCCATGTATTGCTTGTGATTTCATCAATAAAGAGTAATAAGAATGAACTTTATGTAGGGGTTTGGTTGATCGGAAAAGTGGCTCTTTTTGGAAAAAAAAAAAACAAATGTGTGTTTGTCAAGTCATGTCTTACACCATTGATTCGGATGATTATTTTTAGAAAATTCTTTCTCTAGCATTGTAAGCCTTCAAAATTCATGAGGTGATGCACAAATACATGAAGGATCCTTAAAATGGTGTTCTTTATTTTGGAGATGTAGTAGACACCATGAAGAATTTTATGATTCCGTTCTTTGTAGCTAAAATCATTGAGATTTTTCCATTGATATCCACCTTTATATCATCCCCAAAACGAAAATTTCCTATTACTTTGTATTCCTCAAATTAATTAATTTGCTTATATCTTCCGTAATTTGATTATTGCGTTGTTGTCAAGGTACTATATATGTGATATGTTTTTATTATGGAGCCTTCCTAAAGTGAGAAGAAGGGCATCATAATTTTACCTTCTTATGTTGGATAAGGTTTATCTCCTCATCACACTTTTAGTTTGATAATTTCAAAAATATGAATGCCATCATTTTCTATATGCATAACACTTTACTTGACTTGTAACTTCCCTCCAATAGTTATTTTCTCCCATGCACGACCTCTTCCGCAACTTTTATTTCAGCAATATATATTGGGCAGAAGGTTGTTCATCTTTTCCTTGGCCTTGCTGGTCTTCTCCATTTTTTTGGTTGTGCCCATGGCCTCTTCTATGTCCTTGACGTACATGATCTTCCTCTATGATTTTCTTTAGGATTAGAAGATAGTTTTACTTGTAAAGCTTGCTCCGCCAGTTCTTTTTAGTTTGTTATCATTCTCTCTTCATGGGTTAACAATGAGCCCTCTTATCTTTATAGCCATGAGTATTAAGAATGGTTTTCATTCGTAGTGACTATTAATTATACAAGGAAGATGTTGAGCCCTCTAATTACCATTTTGTTGTAAGATGTGGTCTCAACATACGAGGAAGAGAAAAGATGATGATAACTAATAAACTTTGTAACTTAGTATAATCTTAAATAACATTAATAACAACAAAAATTATAAATAGAGATCATAATTAACTCTCACAGTTTTCAATAAACACTAGCAACTTTCTCCAGAAATCTCCTAAAGAATTGATGCCTTAATGGATATGGAAATAAATTTGCTGTTATTCTCAAGGAATAACATGAACCTATTATTTCGATCCGAACTGTTTATTTTCGTTAAGATTCATGCATAAAAACTTATTTTGTTGAGATTCGTGCATGGAAAATTTGAACTGTTGAGATCGGAATAACAAGTTCCTGTTATTTCCAAGGAATAACAACATATTTATTTTCAATGGATACATTAGGGATTGGGTAAAGGCATTTTCGTATCCATACTTGTATAAAATTATTCTTACCTATACACTATCATTACCCTTACATGTTAAAGTTAACACAACAAACAAATAATAGATAATAAATTTTGTCATAAATTACTAAATAAAAAATGTAAAAAATATTGTATAAATCAATCTAATAATAATAAATATGGTAACGTACAAATAAAAATTATCATGTATAAATTTTTATTTATCATTTATCATACATGATAATGAGTGCGAAATAGCTCTTACATTTAAAATAAATATTAGTGAAGAAATTTTTTACCCATACATATGCCTTATCTAATAAGTTGACGATAATTTTTTCTAACCTGTATATTTATCTGCTAATTAGTTAGTGAAAAAAATTCTTAACCATACCTGCCTTAATGGCTAAACAGTTAAAATAAAAATTAGTTTGTGTTTTTAAAATTGTTAAATGTAAGATATCTTTTGTACATGTTGTCTTTTTAAAATTAAATTTGAACTTTTTTCAAACAAAATGTTTTTCTTTGCAAAGCTAAGTTAAAAAGTAATCCTAGTTTATATCAATTCTATTATTCATTTTTTTTAGGGTCAATGAGCATTGCTCACAGACAATTTCATTGATAATAAGAAAAATATTTACAAAATTCTATATATTATTCATTTTTACTGGCAAACCGAATGAGTTGATGACAATAGCAAATAATCATTAATAATTACAGACCGGAGGAACATTATGAATTAATTTATATAAGCACGTACATATATGATCACTAACAATATTTGTAATATGAAACTTGCAGTTCAGTTTGGTTTAACCTAGCTATTCGAAATTTTCGAATAACTACACTATGAAATACATAATTAAATTGCAATAAATAATAAGAACGTCAATTGGCTCAATTGGAATGAAATAGTGACAGGCAACTCTTTTTAATTAATTGAATAGTGTGTGATTGGAAGCATCGGTAATTTAGTACCTAACTAATTTCAATTAAGACCACAATTAAAATTAAGAGTCTTTGTTTCTACACAAGAGAAGGAATTAATGTTATATATCTCTGTCTCGAATTAAGTATATATAGCGTCTTTTTTCTTTTCTTTTCTTTTCTTTATTTTGCGTTTTATATATATATAGCGTCTTGATGGAAGGGATTAGGCTATATAATGAGAGAGCATGCGTTAAGGATATTACTTGCACCAGTTATTAACCAAAAACCACATTCAGGTCCAGCCATGCATTTCGCTGGTAATAAATCGATATTTTTTTACAATATATATACTGTACTTCATATGGACATCAATTTTATGCCAATCTTGTACTTCTGATTAGTAGATTTATATATAGACTTCATGGGTTAACCTTATAGCTAGGCCCAGGTTACCAGGTATATATTTAATGAGATGAAAAGATTATGGAAATCCATGTCATTTCATTAGGAATATTAACATGCATGAAATGCTTTTGCGTACGTTTTGCTCAGCAAATTAAGTACACAATGATGAAACTTGACCTAATTTTCACTCAAATAAACTCCAATGCACGTAGTTTTAGAGATGTGTATAACTCTTTATAGAAGATCCCAATACACACACCTAATCTATTTAAAACAAAAAACAAAAAAATACACACACCTAATTAATAGTTGCTATATATATGCATACATATAAAATAGCGGAGGTGCACTTAATATTATTTTATCACATCGGCATGGTTTATAAATTAATTATACACACACACACACACACACACACACACACACACATACATACTCGATCCCATTAGATTTAACTAAGTGTGGTCCCTTCTCAACAATTTTCTCTTTTAGTAATTTTTATCATTTAATAACATCGATGATTGCATGCATGAAAAAGAATGATAATTTTTTTTAATAATGATACTTTCCGTCACCAAAGTTGTTTAGATAACTCTCCAAGTCATACCTGATCATGATACCAAGTGGCTAGTTTCTACCGAAAGCACACAATTAGCGATCCAATAGTTTTAACTTTTTAGAGATGCTTGCCTCGCCTTTCTCAACACAATTAATTAAGTGAAGTAGTATGGATACCTTCTAATTAACAGGTGCGGAATTAGAAAATTTAGATAGGAAGCTGAAATTTAAAATGCATAATTAAAATTTTATAAGAAGACTTAACTATGTAGAAACTTAAAAGAACTGAAAATTCAATTAAATTTCAATATATATAATTAAAATTTTAAAATTATGGGAGTGGCTTACATCCCTAGGCTAATTAAATTTCGCCCTAGCTAATTAATTAATTGTTTGACTGGGAGTCTGAGAGGGGCCAACCACCGCTAACTCAGATATATAATCATATATATAAGACCTCTACTCACACAACAAATTTTTTTTTTCAATCTCGAGTATTCAAAGAAATTATAACAACAATTTTTCCGTTTTCATATATTTGATAACATCACACACACACAATCCCTGAGTTAATTACAGATTAATAAAAATGGCCATATCCACTCGGTATTTTTTAAAATACCAAAACCAGCCATTTAATGGCCGGTCCCGATTAAAAAACCCGACCGGCCATTAAATGGCCGGGCCCCCCCCCCCCCCCTCCTTTTTTTTAAGAGATAAATAGACAATTTTTGTCTCTTAAAAAAAAGGAGGGGGAGGGGGGGGGGGGGACCGGCCATTTAATGGCTGGTCGGACTTTTTAATCGGAACCGGCCATTTAATGGCCGGTTTGGGCATTTTTAAAAATACCGAGTGAGTATGGGCATTTTTATTAATCTGTAATTAACTGAGGGTATTTTTAAAAATGTCTAAAAAATAAAAAAAAAATTATGGATAATTAGAATTAATATCAATGCATGATGGACGTATATATATGGATTCAGATATACTTGTGATTGAACATATTCACAAATTAGACATAGAATATTATTCTGTAAAACAAGATATTAATATTATTTATTTGAAAAACCACCTTAGACCAAAAAATTCTCTTCGAAAATAGCCTTAATAAGCGTTACTTCCCATTTTGATCTAGTTTTAGTGGTTTTGGTGATGTCAGCATAATTACTTGGAAATGATATATTATAGTTCATGATATTATAACATTTTTAGTTTTATAGAATATTTAATTTATTATTTGTACAATTATTATTATAATATTATTAAGAAAATTTGTTGTCCCCAAGTATCAATTTTAGTGTCCATCCAGCTTGGATGTATCATATAACTATTTTCATTTGATATAAATGCTGTACATGTAAATACTTGGCAAGTTGTTTTTTATAACAATTAAGTTAATTGCTTTTGAAGTTTGAACAAAAAATCATGAAACAATGACCATATAACTGTGTGTTTGTTACTTTACACTAGTTTTAACACACACAAATTAAATAATTCTTGCAAGCACTTAATTAAGTACTTCATTTTAACATTTTCTTATTCATATTTAACACTTACATATGATTGCATGTCTGTCAACGTGACTTATGTATCATCACCAGACATGACTTGAAAATTGGTAACTTTATGTAATAGAAACTAAAAAATATTAAAAGAATCTAGCTACATATTTGTAAGGGTGTTCATATGCTCGGTTCAATCCAAATCAAATTAAAATAGACAAATTAAAGTTTTATTTGGTTTTCAACCAAACCGAAGTAAATTTCAGTTAGTTCAGTTGAACCGAAGTAGGTTATTAATAATACAAATAAATATTTTTCATTATTTTTGTATCTTTTTTAAAGATGAATTTAAAAATTTTGTTTGGTTCAATTTAACCGGTTTTAAACTGAACCAAGTAATGTACATTATATCGTAATTTTTGAATTTTTTAAAATGTTTGGTTCAGACGGGCAATAAGTTTAAAAAATTTCGGTCTGTTCAGTTTAACCGGTTTCAAAATTTCTAAACCGAACTATTAATCCAGTTTTAAAAAATGAACCGGACCGATCCATTTAATGGAAAAACCAAACCATATAAAGCGAACTCTCTCTGTTTAGTTTAAAACCGATTTAATCGAACCCGATCAACACCCCTACATATTTTATAATAAGAAAAATAATTTTGTTAAAGTTGAGTTATTCAATATTTCTTTTAGAAGTTATATTATTATATTTTACATGATTGTATGTTGAAATCAACTAGTTTATTGTTAAAGATAATTATTTATGTATTTACATGTACTACGTATCTATTTTAGGGAAACAAAAAAAGAAGAAGAAGCTAGACCGTACATATCATTGATGTTTTCTTTATTAAAATCATCATCGTTAATGTATTACTATTATATGTTACTTTCAATGGCCTCATTTTATTTTGGGGCATGTTTATATAGGATTTGAGCGGTTATCCCCACCTTGGCCCGAATACACGGAATGAGAGTAGGTCCGATGCCCATCGGACCTACCTTGGTTCGATGGGTGTGATGACCATCCGATATGCATCAAAATTCGTGTGTTATGCATCAACATCCGTGTAAGACTGTATCAATTTCCGTGCGCATAGATCTTGATGCTAATCGTACGGTGATAGAGCTAATTGAACCTAACTCTAGGTCCGATGCCCATCGGACCTACTCCTATCTCCGAATACACACATAACTAGGTGTACGACTACTTTTCATTGGGGAGATAGTCATTGGGCTTTTAATTCCTCATTTATTAAAAGAACAGAAACTCGACAATTGCTTTGGAAAATGTGACAAAAGATGCGACAGGAAAACAACGGAAAAAATGGATCGGCGACAAAACTTTTATACAAGTTCCTTTCGATGTAGGACATAAGAAAATGGTCCAACGTCAAATTAAATCCATATATATTAATTCAATAAGTTCGTACGCGATGAATATATAATTGAATTTGTGAGACAGACATAATTCTGTTCCAAGCGTGTATGCTTTAAAATCTCATTTAAAAAAAGTATTGACTTAGAAATTAGAATCTCTACTGAATCAGAGATGTCGTGAACTCTGTGATTTCCGCTTAGAACATGGAAAGATAGGAGCAATTTTAGAGATGAATAATATGGAAAAATAAATTGTCATTCCCACCGAAAGTAACAGTAAGAAGTAAATTGTTGAGTAAAATTAATGTCATATTCTAATTAAGTTGAATTTAGTATATAACTATAAGAAATACAATAGAAAGAAGGGAAGAGAAGAGAAAGAGAAGAGGGCAGAGAGAGAAGGAGAATTGAGATAAAAGAGTGAATTTTTTATTAATTGCATATCATTCTTACAATAACAGCTTCTCTTTTTAGCTGTTAGAAACATAAGGAAATTACAAAAACATCAATATCTATAACAATTATTCTAAGATATTAATTGATTAAATAACTTACTCTATCTTACTCTACATATTTTATATCTCGTTTGGTAATTTAATTCATGACTTAAATTAATCCGTCTATAGAAATAAGGTGTTGAAAAATGAATTTTTATTTATAACAGTAGACTCTACAGGTGGAGCAAGTGTAGAGTAATTTAATTCACCTTAAAAAATGAAATAACTTACTCCGAATTAATTCACTTCTTACTCAATATTACTCTGCATTTGACTACTTAAATATGAAGTAAGAGGTTAAATCTACTTTTTACTCCACAATTAAACATGATCTTACTTAAGAATGAATTTATTTACTTTTTCTAGCTAATAGGCCTATCTACAATTTCAGATTATTTATTATTAGCACTCAAGCCCAACCGGAAAACAAGGGACTGTATAATTTTGCAATGCTATCTCCGGAAAGATCTGCATCGTAATGGAAATTCCCAATTGTAAATAGTACATAAGACATGAGATATTTAGGGTCCGTTCGGATTTTTTACTGTTCACGTGAGAAAAAGAAATTCACTCATAAACAGTAAAAAATCAGTTCAAATTTGTCTATTCCTGTGCCCATTTCCTTGGGCCGAACAGGCCCTTAGACAATTAGCGATAACCTTACCAGACAAGAAAAACACTTGCTCTCATCCAGGGGCCCCACTTCCTCAGTTTGCTTCTATATAAATCCCCCTCTCCGATCGTACCTCACCTTTGCCTAATCAAAATCCCATTTCCAGATCTCTCGTGGAGGCAGCTATCGATCAAGGTAATTTCTTATGAAAATATGCTCGATTTTGTTCTAACTTTAAATTGGATTTGTTAATCAGGGTTTGTTTTATTAATTTTCTGGTTGGATGGGGCAAATTTGTTGTTATTTTTCGGCTTGAAGTTGTCTGAAAATATTGGGGAATATTGATGTTGTTTTTTATTAATATGAGATTAAGCGAAAATGGCTTGTTTGATGGTCCCATTCCAAGGTTCAAGCATCATAAAAAGAGGGTTTCTGGTCAATTTTTAAATCGACCCGGTTGTAAGGTCAGTCAAAAATCTGTAGATCAATACGCTTACTCAATTCTTTTATCGGATCGAGTTCTACGGAATTAAGCTGGCATCATGGCGATGGAAGAGAGAGGAAAGAGATGCAGATAAACTTTTAAAAACTGTTCTGTCAAGGTACTGTATGTGTCGGTCACGTGTCATAATTTATGTATCTCGTGTTGTGACTATTCGTGTGACGTGATTATCTTTCAGAAAATTGATACGGCACGACACGTCATGTGGTCATGCAAGTCACCTGTAATTAAGACCGTTAGATCTTGATCTAATGGTGAATTTTGAATAAACTAACTTAAATTATGAAACAAATAGTTAAATGTGATCAAACGCGATAAATCATGACCGATTACATTTAGACACATTACGTGTGATCACGATGTGACTAACGTGTTATGACTATCCTTTTAAATTTAGTAATGGCATGTCACGTGACTTTAATCACAGCGTAACTAGTCATGGTGTTATGGAATATTACGTATTTAGATTCTTGTTACGTAAAAATCTGATTTGACTTCACCGTGATATTTTCACTGCTCGCGTGACCGTCTCGTTGCTGATGATGATCAAGGGCTCATGCCAGTGTGAACAAAAAATTAATGAATGCGAACATTTTTACAATTGTCAACATTCTTACAAGTGTGAACATGGCTCAATAAATATGAACGTTTCATACTAGGAATGAGAGTAGGTCCGATGCTCATCGGACCTACCTTGGTTTGATGGGTGTGATGACTATCCGATTTGTATCAAGATTCGTGTATTCTGCATCAATATCCGTGCAAGTCTTATCAGTTTCCGTGCACATAGATCTTGATGCTAATCGTATGTGATAGAGCTAATTGAACCTAACTGTAGGTCCGATGCCCATCGGACCTACTCCTATATCTTCATACTAAAACGTTGGTTTGTTGAAATTATGCAAGACATGTGATTTCATGTATATAAAGCAATGATTTAATATAATGCAAGAAAATAAAATAAAAGAAGAATGCCGAACTGGATTAATTTTAAGCTACATATAATGAGGTCTAATAATTTAATTTAATTGAAAGCTAGATAATATATCTCTTTTTTATATTAAGAATGTAGATGTCTTAATCTGCCAACAACTGTAATTAAAAGATAATTTTTTAATTCAATATCAGTCTTCCGATCAATTAGCATATATTTTCTTGATTCTATGCATTTTTTTGATTTTTTTTTTACGTGTAGAAGTCTAAATTTATTTAGATACGTATTCGCCACAAGTTTATTTAATCTGCCTTCTTTTGGTCTTGATTTATTTTAATTTATTTAAATGTCATTTAAAGATTTGTAGATTGATTGATAATTGATTTGTTATCTCTTTATTTCTTTCTATTTTTTATATCATATAAGAAATATTATTTATTATTTAATGATATCATTTAAGTAAACTTGATCTATTCTCTATTTTAGATAAAAAAAAATGTATATAAATCTTAGAGAGATGAGAATAATATGACAATAACAAAAAATACAACTTATTTTAATGATTTTTTTTTCTCTTGTTTTCTCGTTAAGCAACATAAAAAAATATATTATGTACCAGTAAATAATGGACTTTACATTTGTATGCAAATATGTTGGTCTATTTTTTTCACTAGTCTATTTTTTCTATAAAAGCATTTTGTATTAGAAACATTTTTGTTCTCTTATAATATTTTTCCGATGCAACGCACATGCACAATATTAGTAAAATAATATAAAGCACATCTTTTATATTAAAAAAGAATATTACTCCAATTAAGTCATGTAAGTATGGAGAAAATAGAATCTAAAAAGGTAAGATAAGTGAAAATTTCCAATGTCCATTATTCATTATTAAATTATCTGTACAATATCAAGCACGACTTATAGAAAAATTTGTGTAAGTTTTTATTGTTAGATTTTATATTTATTCTCAATTAATTTATGTACAAGTGAAAACCAAAAATAGAGATTCTAGAAAAATAAATAAATAATAACCCAACTAATTGAAAAAAAAAAAAGTAATAGCAGGCCGACAAATCTAATCGACGGCCCAAAAACATAATTTTTTCCCCAGCAGCCTGTTTATAACCACCGGTTCCCACCCGGCAGACTCCTCTTCCTCATTGTAACTAGCGTTAAGCCATTTCACGCTATCCCAAATCTCTCTTCCGAATTCCGATCATAAATCGTATCCACAAAAAAATAAGTAAAGAATCAAATCGGAAGATTCAGTCAGATCGCACACAAACTAGAAGGGAAATCGGCGTAACTTGGACGGTGAGTCTCTTTCGATTCAATCGCACTTTCGCCCAAAACGCGGCCAGTCGGTTTGGAAAATCTCCCAAGCTCAGTCTGACTGAGAGGTGGAAAATTTGTAGTTTTTTTTTTTTTGGTGAAAATTGTCTTAATATTGGGGAATAATGATGCTGTTTGTATTAATCAGAGATTAGGCGAAAATGGCTCGTTTGATAGTCCCATGCCAAGGTTCAAGCTTCGTAAAGAGCGGGGTTTTAGGCATTTTCTCTTCCTTTCATGTGATTATCTCGACCCGGATATAAGATCAGTCAAAATTTTGTAGATCAATACGTTTACATTGTTACAATCCTTGTATCGGAGTTTTATGAAATTAAGCTTACACTAATTTTTAATAAGAGAAATTCTGAAATAGGGTCACTTCATTAATTATTCATTTCAAAATTCAAATCCCAAAGGTGATATCAATCTAAAACCCTGGAATTCTTCAGATTTTTATTTATTTGACAAATTGGATAAAATTTGCTGTAATCATGTGTGAGACAGCATTTTCAAAAAAAAAAAAAAAAAAATCATATCTGAGACAGAACATCACTTTTTTAGGAATCCAATACGCAGGTATCAGTGTATGGTTTTTCTTTCTATGAGCTCATTGTTTTGGTTTAAACAATGTTTTTAACTCCTGTGTCTTAGTCTTGGAAAAGTATTTATTGGGGACCTTTTTCCTGACTATGATTAGTGATTGTGATTCCTGAATACAAATTTCTTGTTTGATTCATTCTCACAAATACAAATTTCTGGATTGATTTCATCTTCTCAATTGTGTTTGTATGATAAAAACTAAGTAGATCTGCACTTTTTAAAAAAAAAAAACTGAAGACAGGGAGCTTACAGCAAATTTATGTCCCATATTTTTGACAATTAGATGTTTATTTTATTATTTCAGTTTAGGGAAACAAGTCAAAGCTTAACATTTCGTACTGCAACGAAAAAAGTTTCTGCAAACTACAGTTCTACCAAGTCATTAAAAGTACAAAAGGAGGTACAGCTGCTTTTAGCCAACTCACCCTGCCCCATCTCTTTTTTCCAGGACTCATATGTGTATTCCTCGTTTTTTCTTCTAGGATTCTTACTGGGGCAGATCTCTTCCCATTTACTATTCCCCAGTGAGTTAAACACTGAAATTCTGCTTAAAATTATGATATTAAGACTTTGTTCTAAGCCCCTAGACTTCAAATTGTGTTATCCACCTAGCTTATATTGAGCTATCCTCAGTGTTAGACTGAAATTTAATTGCTTTGGTGGACAATCCTCATGCCTCAGAAGAATCTTCTTTGAAAAAGAAGTTCAATGTAACTTTAAAAAAATTATTAGACTTTTACATATTTTGACCTTGGATATATTTATGCCCATATCTTAGATCTTTAGGTTTGGTGGTAGGAAGTCGACCTGTTCAGTTGCTACTGAACCAGTACCGGCACAATCAGAAGAGCCTGAAATGGATGCCCCAAAGGAAGTCTTCTTGAAGGATTACAAGAAGCCCGATTATTTATTTGAATCGGTACATATGAATATTGTGATTTTACTTTGGAAAATATCCAAAATCATATTTGTGGGTCACCTTATTATTGTTGTCAATTAATTTATGTCATGCAACTAACAACAGGTGGACCTAAAGTTTCAACTCGGTGAAGACAAGACTATAGTCACTTCAAGCATTGCTGTTTACCCCCGTGAGGAAGGTCAGCTGGCATCAAATCCCAAAAATGAAATAGAAGTAACAATTAAGAAAAAATTAAAATAAGTGCTTCTTTTAGTTTTCTTATTACATATGAAGCTTGAGGCTTGTAATTTCTTAACTGTGAGTATAGACTTGTATGGTAATATGGGAACCATTCATGCCTGATTTCACTAGGTTACAGTTTCACGTTTCTTTTATTTTATTTTATTCTTGATGATTAGCTGGGTTGTTTTTTTTTGGTTCGAGCAATGTTTAATTGTCGATCGTAATTATGAATTTATCCTAAAGTATAGAAATAAGTACATGGTGATCAGTTCTGGTGCCAACTACTAGGAACCTGTAGCATGCTGATCTTTCTTTTACTGTCAGTATGGGTTGGTATAATAGTTGGTATATTATAAGCTCAATCAACAGCACAATCCAAGTATTTCCTTAAGAGTTGATATTGGCCTTTCTTTATATCTCTAATACCCATTTGATATTTTTGAATACATCAGATATTATCAAATTGTTTAATGTTTGCTTGTATATTGTTATCTTATTGGTCAAATAGGCACCTCTGCTCCTCTGGTTCTCCATGGACGTGATCTGAAGCTAGTATCCATCAAAATTGATGGCAAGGATCTCAAGGTGGTATTATTTTCCTTTGTTTAATATTATTGCTGGTTTCATATTTAGGTCTATTTGTGGTTTAAAATAGCAAACATGTATATTGCACTTCACATGATTTAGTTGTAACAGCCTTCTATTATTTTGAGTTATTTATTTGATAACACTGCATTGCTTTGTTCTAGAGTGACCATTATAAGCAGGACTTGCGCCACCTTACTCTACTCACTCCACCAGCTGGGGCATTTAAGCTGGACATCATTACAGAGATAGACCCTGTTCACAACACATCTTTGGAGGTATATCAGGCTCTAAATGTTATACCTCTTTACTGCTCAATATAAATATTCAATTGTTTATTTATTTTGTATAAATTATAGGGTTTGTACAAGTCTTCTGGAGTTTTCTGCACCCAATGTGAGGCCGAAGGTTTCCGGAAGATTACATTCTATCAGGCAAGTTACTATCAACAATGTAACTTATATGTATCTGTATTGTTTATATTTTGTCCAGACCCTGTTGTTTGATTTGGAGTTTTATGCAGGACCGCCCTGATGTAATGGCAAAATACACATGCCGGATTGAAGCTAACAAAGAGAAGTATCCTGTACTCCTATCTAATGGAAACCTCATAGAGCAAGGAGACCTTGAGGTGAAATAAATTGATATTATTATTAATCTTGTCATCATTCATTTTTATTTGATTCATCATTGAAGCCAGCACATTGCCCTTCATTGTCGTTGTCATCATTGTAGTTACTTTTATTGATGTTTTATCTATATTTATACTAAAAAGAATTTGAAGCCTCTAAGAAATGCCAGTAGGAACCAAGGATAATCTCTTATGAAAAAAGGAAGACAGGAGTTGAAATAATTTGATGAAATAAAGCAAAATGCTCAATGTGGAAACTTTAAGCAGAAGAAATAAATTATCTTTATCTGCTGATACATACGGATGCAGATAATGTTATAATAACTAACAATGATGAATATATTGAAATTTCTGTTTGTTTATCTTTTGATATACTTGTTATTATTAAGAATTAATGATGCATGCAAATTCGTAATCAATTTTGTAATTTTTGTTTTATTATTCTAACTTGCATATTTGTTAGTAGTATCCATTAATTATCCATTCTGAATCTGCATGTTTGGTTTTGAATTTTGACATCCATCTAATATTCATATCCATTCAACGAAACACATACAGATGTAGTTCTAGCACTATCCATTCCATATCCACTCCATTTACAGTCCCAGTCCCTATCTTATTTCATTTGTAAAAAGAAAACAGAAGTCAAGTAAATTGAAATATAAAAAAGATTTACACCATCATTATACAAATGAACAAAATTGAAATAAAAGCAAACCTCGAATTTAGAATCTTCATACACATTAACTGTAGTAATGCTCCTTATTTGATAAGTTTTGATTGTAGGATGGTATGCACTATGCATTATGGGAGGATCCTTACAAGAAGCCGAGCTACCTGTTTGCACTAGTAGCGGGTCAATTGGAAAGCAGAGATGATTCCTTTGTGACCTGTTCTGGCCGCAAAGTTGCCCTTAGAATCTACACACCTGCCCAGGATGTACCAAAAACTGCCCATGCTATGTACTCTCTCAAAGCTGCCATGAAATGGGATGAAGAAGTCAGTTTTCTCTCTCTCTCCTTGGGAGCATCTAAGAATGTCATACTACCTCTGTAAAACAGGAAAAATCATGCATATGCCCACAACATACATATGATCTCCCTTTACTAATTTATGACTTGCTTCTCCTTATCTTCAAAAGATTCTGTTATTACTAATGGCCCATTTCTTTCCTATAAACCGGGTGTGGATCTTGTGGTAGTTCCCATGCTTTATTTGGGTATATAGGATATTTCTTGTTTTATTGAGATAATGCATGACCCTTTGTTTGGTAGTTCCCATACTTCATTTGGGTATATAGGGTATTTCCTACTTTCAGATTATATTGTTCATTATTTCTTTCCAATCATATTGGAATATCTTATTTCAAATTAGTGATGTTTTATGATACAGGTTTTCGGGCTTGAATACGATCTAGATTTGTTCAACATTGTTGCTGTTCCTGACTTCAACATGTAAGAAACCCCCCCCCCCTCTCAGAAATTAGTTTGAGACAACAATTTTGCTTAATGTTCCTTGGTTGCAGGGGTGCTATGGAAAACAAGAGTCTAAATGTAAGTATTACTATCAATTATCAATGTAATTAGCATCACTGCATTTCTGATATATTTGCTGATTGCATTTGAAAGTGCTGACATGAATTAAAATTTACAAAATATTAATAGATTTTTAACTCCAAACTTGTGCTGGCCTCTCCTGAGACGGCTTCAGATGGAGACTACGCAGCAATTTTGGGAGTCATCGGTCATGAGGTACACTTGAACCCTGTTAGCTTGCACACCACAAATATCTATTTACTTCTAGTTCCTGATTTCTTGTATTGTTTGTACTGCAGTATTTTCATAACTGGACTGGGAACCGGTTAGTACTCTGTGAAAATGCAATTATTTTCATGCTCTCATTATTCAACATTTAAGGGTAACAAAATGTGCACTTGCTAACAAGTTTCTTATCTTTTACAGGGTTACATGCCGTGATTGGTTCCAGCTAAGTCTTAAAGAGGGTCTAACTGTCTTTAGGGATCAGGTAATGCTTTATAAAATTGCTTCCTGTTTTACTTTTTAATTCAGAAAGGGTTAAAGTAGATACAAGCATGCTTAAGTGCAGACAATTAATGATTTATATGATACAGATGCTTTGCATTTCATGATTTTTCAATTAGTAAGAAGGAAAATGGAATTGTAGATGGTTATAATCCATAAGTTAAGATCACCTGTTGTTCCTGATTTGTTGTTTCATTATAGTCTTTTTTTCAAGTGCTTAAATATGCACCAAATTATGTTTTCTCAGGAATTCTCTTCAGACATGGGTTGCCGCCCTGTTAAGCGCATAGCAGATGTATCCAAACTTAGAAATTATCAATTCCCTCAGGTTCTATTTCTCTCTCCTGCATTATCAAATACTTTAAGGTTATTTATTTGTTTTTGTTTAATTATGTATATCTAATTTTTTTTCTGTAATTGTAGGATGCTGGTCCAATGGCTCATCCAGTTCGGCCCCATTCATACATTAAGGTAACTGTAGTCAACATAATGCCGCATTTAATGTTTCATCCTGTGATCTTTGTACTTATATCTACATACTTCCAATTTCTTTTACAGATGGACAACTTCTACACAGTAACAGTATGATCATGCTGCTCTCTTAATACATTCATTATCTGTTCTTTTTCTTCTATGAAGTATTTAGCATCTATTCTGACTTCTCTTGTTTTGTTGCAATGCATTCTTTCGTCAATGTTGAAATGGTTGATCCTTGCAGGTTTATGAGAAGGTCAGTTCATGCTCTATTTATTTCAGTATTTTCCGAAGAACTTGGAATTAGCGGTGATATTAATTTCATTTGTTTTAACTGTAGGGAGCTGAGGTTGTTAGAATGTACAAAACCTTGCTTGGAGCCTCAGGCTTCCGTAAGGTACTAATTATATCGAACTGCAAACTAAATTATCATTTTGGATATACTTTTTCACTGTCTGTCTGCTATTATTTTTTTTACTGTTCTTTTCTTTCCTGTTCTTGCTTGTCTAGGGGATGGATCTATATTTCCAAAGGCATGATGGACAAGCTGTGACATGTGAAGACTTCTATGCAGCCATGTGTGATGCAAATGGTGCGGACCTTGCTAATTTCTTGCTATGGTATCTCTCTCTTTCTCTCTCTTCAAACCCCCCCCCCACTCCTTTTCTGTGTGTACACACACTATATTGACTACTCTGCTATTTATTTGACTTTCATATCACCTATTCCTATATTGACCACTTACATCTCTTCGTTTTTCATGTCATCTATTCAACAGGTACTCTCAAGCAGGGACGCCAAGTGTAAAGGTCACCTCCTCATATAATGCTGAGGCAAAGACTTTCTCATTGAAATTCAGGTCTGTGGCCTATAACTTGGTATTCTACTGCTAATAAGTGGTTATTTAATAGGTAATTTCACGCAAATTAATAAAGTAATTTTTTAATCTACTCAACCACCGACTCAAATGTACAATATTAACAAGTAAGTTAACTACAAAAAAATACTTCTTAAAGAAAGAAGTCATCTGAACTGATCAACTTATATTCGACTTCACTCCTGCAGTCAAGAAGTACCACCAACTCCTGGTCAGGCAGTGAAGGAGCCAATGTTCATTCCAGTTGCTGTGGGCCTTCTGGACTCAACTGGCAAAGACATGCCTCTCTCTTCTCTTAGCAGCAATGGAGTGCTTAAAACCATTTCCTCTGGCGAACCTGTTTACACCACTGTGCTTCACTTTAACAAGGTATAATAACAGGGCTGCCTATTCACTCTTCTCACCCCCCCCCCCCCCCCCCCCCCCCCCCCCCCCCCCCCTCCTGCTCCCCCACTATTGATTGTAGCATCTGCATTTTGGTTTGTATATGAATAGAATGCTCACAGGTAGTGGAGGTACGTCATGACCTGACTGTTCTCCTTTGTAAACCCTAGGCATGAAACATCATAAAGGCTAAACAATTGGTGAACAGCTATAGCTTAAACACATTTCCATACTCTACTCGGTTATAACAGAATTCTGTAGAAAACCATTCTTAAAACAAGTTTGAAACCTGCAATTCAAGAAGATTAAGCCCAGATATGCAAAAGATGAGATTTACTGTTATTACCATACAATTTGGTTTTCTTCAAACCATCTCTACTTGGTAGTTCACATTTAAGTATCTGAGTATAACAGTGCTCATATGGCTATGGCATTGCAGAAAGAAGAGGAATTTGTGTTTTCTAATATACCAGAGAGGCCGGTTCCTTCCTTATTGAGAGGTTACAGCGCCCCTATTCGCCTTGATTCTGACCTGACCGATGATGACCTCTTTTTCTTGCTTGCACATGACTCTGACGAGTTCAACAGGTTTTGCATATCTTGTACTCTTATATAAGAATGTGTTAACCTACTGCTTTTGTTGCTTTTGAACTTCGGACTGAAGACTTAACATATTCTGTGTTATTATAATTGCAATCATCATTTTCTTCACAACTAGAACTTTGGCATAGTGACATGTGATCAGGCCAATTATATCTATTTTTACATTTTTTTTTTTTGCTTCTCTCAGATGGGAGGCGGGTCAAATGTTGTCACGCAAGCTCATGCTGAGTCTGGTAGCTGACTTCCAGCAACAGAAACCCTTGGCCCTGAACCCTAGATTTGTTGAGGGGATTCGAAGTATCCTTTGCAATGTCACCTTGGACAAGGTATTCTATAGTAGTTGTAAAGCTAAGCTCCATATGTGAAACTTTTCTATAAAGGAAGACTAAAAGTATTTGGTACTGTTCAGGAGTTCATATCAAAGGCAATGACCTTGCCTGGTGAAGGGGAGATAATGGATATGATGCCAGTTGCTGACCCTGATGCAGTGCATGCTGTGCGCACTTTCATCAGAAAGGAACTCGCGGTTCAACTTAAACAAGAGTTACTTGCTGCGGTAAGTTATTTTCTTTTTGAATGCATCGTATTTTTCTTTTATATGATTGTATGTGTGGAAGGTTGCACTTATAATCTTAATTGACTTTGTATGCATGAAATTATTAATAAGAATAAGAAGAACAATTTTCATTTGATAAATTGTTGACAGGTGGCAAACAACAGAATCTCTGGACCCTATGTATTTGATCATGAGAACTTGGCTCGTCGTGCTTTGAAAAATACTGCTCTTGGTTTGTCATTGCCTTTACACCCTGATTTCCTTTCTTGGAACTTAAATAATAAAGGATACTGATGTTCTCCTTTTGAATTGCAAAATATAGTCTATCTTGCGACGCTGAATGAGCCAGATGTGACTGAGTTGGTACTAAATGAATACAAGTCTTCATCAAACATGACAGAGCAGTTTGCTGCAATGGCAGCCTTGGCCCAGAATCCAGGTCAAATCTGTGATGAAGTTCTCTCTGATTTCTATAACAAGTGGCAACAGGACTTCCTTGTAAGTTTATTGTTTTTCAAGCTTTTGTTCCATCTTGCTGAGCCTTAACTGTATCCTGTTACCCTAGTTATGGAAAGACTATACTGCATGGATACAGATACAGGTATTGTATCCGATATGATACAGATACAGCAATACACAGTTTTTTTAAATCTCTGGATATCTTTCATAAATATTTGGTGTATAATAAAAAATATTACTGCAAAAGGTAAAATTTGTAGCCCAAAGTGTACTAAATAAAAAAAATACAACTATAGGATTGAAGGAATTTTAAAATGAAAATGAAATTAAGGAAACATAGGAGTGAATAAAGATTGAAGGTTGAAATATTTATCATGTGATTTGAAGGTCACTTTGGGTGATGTTCTGTGGCCAATGATTTCAATGTCATACCATATCAGTTGGTGATATTTTGTCAGAAAATATATTTAAATATTATGTGCATTAGCTGGCGTATCAGACATTCATTGTCCATGTATTGTATGTGTATGAGTGGATATGTATCGTATATGTCTCCGATTTGCATACAAGAGGTTGTTAGGCAGATCGTAGTAGCATAGGGGACAAATAAATGCAACCGTGGAGCTCTTAATAAATACATATAGAAATAACTATTGGAGCATGTTAACCAGAAGCCTAATATGATAAACTATAAAGTTGCAAGTTTATGACCTCGGATTTCTGTTTATTTGTCTTTCTCATCTCAACCTTAATAGGTTGTGAACAAATGGTTTGCTCTCCAAGCCATGTCAGACACACCAGGAAATGTCGAGAATGTCAAGAAATTGTTGAACCACCCTGCTTTTGACATGAGGAATCCAAATAAGGTTTAGTTTCAATTTAATTATTTATTTTTCATCTTTAAACCTGACGCTTTTTAGCCAATATAATAGTAGTTTACTTTCCTGATTTTCAGGTCTACTCGCTAATTGGAGGATTTTGTGGGTCCCCTGTGAATTTCCATGCAAAAGACGGGTCAGGATACAAGTTCTTGGGTGAAGTTGTTGTGCAACTTGACAAAATAAACCCTCAGGTTTATTTGCCTTACTCTACATTCCAATTTTTTCAATCCTATTTCTTAACCAATGTTCAACTTCCATTGACTAATATAACTTCTTTTATTTTTTGTTTTTTGGAAAAATAGGTGGCTTCCCGAATGGTCTCTGCCTTTTCAAGGTGGAAGCGCTTTGACGAGGACCGACAAGCCCTTGCCAATGTAACATTTACCATCTTATTTCCCTTTTATATTAATTTTTTTTCTGAAGTATCCAGCAAGAAATGAACAGCTTTTTATACTGAAGTTTGTCAAGGGATATCATCTTTTCATACAAAGATAGGGAGTAAAAGAAATATGTGGACTAGTTAAATATTTGGATCCAAACCTACCAAAAATGGACAATTTTTGGTGCAAGGTTGCATTTTAATCAATAGAAAATGCATGGTTTTCCAGAAAAGAAACCAATGGGGTCACATATTGTCAGTTGTGAATTCTCACCTGGTGCAGTAATTTAGGCTATCAACTGAAACAGTACATTTGCTTTGCAGGCCCAGCTGGAGATGATAGTGTCAGCTAATGGGCTTTCTGAGAATGTTTATGAGATAGCTTCCAAAAGCTTGGCTGCTTAAATTTAGTTTCCTTGCTGAGGAATTTGTGCTTGCCCATTGGAAATGAGAGGAGCGATTATCTGGCACTACTACTGATATATGCTCCAAGAAATGTAATTTATTTCCCTGTCTTGAGCTCTAAACTGCGTAAACACAAGTGAAATGCGAACCATAGCTTTACAAATATGGAGGTTACGGACAATGTGTCATCTAGAATATATCTGCTTTGTTTAAATTTGCGGTTTATCACGTTGTCTTGTTGGTTAAGTTATTACTGATGTCTGTTGTGGAATTTTTCTTCACACAGAATCCATTAGACTTTTGTTGCTATTTTAGTTGTTACAATGGTTTTTAGGCTCATTTGGCTGCTGGGTTAGGAGGAAGCTTGTTTCATTTTGAATGGTTTCAAGTTAGAGTTGGAAAAATGTGCCGTGCTGTGACTAACACGCCGTGACTTTGGTCACGTGCCGTGCCGTGCTGTGACCAAGTAAATTTTTCATGTGTCATGCCGTGACAAAAATTACGAGGGGTGGTCACGGCGTGACTCGCGTGCCGTGACTAAGTCGTACCGTGAACAAACATGCTTTAGTCACGTTTGATCGCATTTAACGTATTAAAAAAAATATGAAACGATTCTTTAAAATTTAAATGTTTTAATTGAAATTTAAATGTAAATATTTTAATTAAAATAAAATTATATTTTATAGGAAGGTATATTAGTGTATTGCCTCGTGATTGCCGTGACTGGCGTGTCTTCCGTGTCTACCGTTACGTAACTCGCGTGTCTCGTGCCGTGCTGATTCTGTGTTTCGTGTTCCGTGTTCTGTGCTGTGCCGTGACCAATGCAATTTCTGTATCGTGTCTTCTTTGCCAATAATTGGTGACGGCACGTAATCGACACGCGTGCTGTGCTGTGCCGTTCCGTAACGGAGCCGGCTCCGGCGTGCCATTTTTCCAACTCTAGTTTCAGTCATTCAGATCAACATTGTTAAGAAAAGTCATTAGTTACCAATACACAAAGTTCAGCATCATAATAGATGTGATTTGTCTTGCATACACAAGTCCAGCATCATAATAGTCGTGTATAAAGCACGGTTGCAGCTTGGGGTGGAAAAAAAAGCTCGTGTCTTGATTGTGACTCGCTCGCTAACAGTTCGCTTGTTACTGGACTGAGTTGTTAACAAACCAGCTTGTTAGTGACTCGGTCCAGATTAAATGAGTTCAAGCTAGAGTTTAGCTCGGCTAGGTGTGAATTTGTATGAATTTGTGTGCATTTTATGTTGTCTAGCTCGGTTCAAAAAGTTTGTAGAAGTTATTTTCTTCTTAATACAGTAAGCCAGCTCGCTAGTCTGGTTCAGCTCACAAGCTGGCTCGTGATGATTACAAGCTGAGATTTCAACTTGGACCTCTAATCTCCACTTGGTCCAACTCGCTCAGTTGCTAAACGAGCTGGGCTCAGCTCGTAATGAGCCAGCTCGTTGCTACCCCTAGTTGCAGCATGCAAAATACATATTAATACATATTTCCATACTGATCCGACAGGCATGATATTGCCCATAGTTGATGTCAAAAAAGAGGAATCGAACTCAGTTGTTTTTTCGAAAGAAAAGCAGGAACCTGTTTTTCCGGATCCAACCATCCAAATTTTTTTATTCGCATATCTCAATAAAGAAACTTTTTCATGCACAAATTTCGACAAACTTGAATGGTTGGATCTGAAAAATCAGGTTCCTGCAGCAGAGTCGGACTAAAAAAAAAGATGAGTCAAAGTGATCGCCACTGGGAGTCATATTTGTAAGCTGATGCGACAGGATTTGAAAATGACCATGGATATCACAAGGTGATGGGTACTTGAGTGATTGGATATAATGGTATGCTAATGCTGTTGAAGTGTTGAACAGATGGACAGACAGTATATCCTTTAAAATTTATCTGTCCAATGTATTTATTTTTCATGTGATATATATATACAGAGAGAGAGAGAGAGGGGGGTTGGCTAAGATCAAAGTGGTATGACTAAGGTCTTGATGCTACCAATTTGTTTTTGTTATTTTAAAGTTCAAATAGTTGATCTGAAGTGCTCAATGTGTTCTCCATATTAAAATGTGCTTGGAGATCAAATTTTATATATATATTTTTTTTACTATTTTTTATGGATTTTTAAAAATTACGGTTTTTCATAATAATAAATAAATAAATAAAATCTGAAAAACAGTGATTTTTCAAATTCATAAAAAATAGTAAAAAAAATTCTAAAAAAAGTAAATTTGGTCGCCAAGTATATTTTAATATGAAGAACACGTTGAACATTTCAGATCGACTATTTGAACTTTGAAAATCACAAAAACGGATTAGTAGTACCAAGGCCTTAGTCATACCACTTTGACCTTAGCCAACCTATAGATATATATATATATATATATATAGAGTAGAACTAGGGTGCTCCTAAGCTCACCAAGCCCTTCCGTGAGCGCGACTCTAAAACCTATCGAATTGACTTCAAATGACATTTCCAAACCGTTAGATGTTCAATCTATATTAAAATGTGCTTGGAGACCAAATTTTACATTTTTTGGAATTTTTTTACTATTTATTAAGATGGTTTGAAAATCGCTGTTTTTATTAAAATTCTGCACCATTGGAAAACAGCGATTTTCAAACCATCTTAATAAATAGTAAAAAAATTCCAAAAAATGTAAAATTTGGTCTCCAAGCACATTTTAATATAGATTGAACATCTAACGGTTTGGAAATGTCGTTTGAAGTCAATTCGATAGGTTTTAGAGTCGCGCTCACGGAAGGGCTTGGTGAGCTTAGGAGCACCCTAGTTCTACTCTATATATATATATATATATAGAGAGAGAGAGAGAGAGAGAGAGAGGTTGGCTAATATCAAAATGTTTGTTCGTAGGCCATGATGCAACCAATTGGGTTTCCGATTTTCAAACTTCAAACGGTTGATCCAAACCGTTATATGTGATCTCTATAATAAAATGTGTTTGGAGACTAAATTTTACATTTTTTTTGGAATTTTTTTACTATTTATTAAGTCAGTTTTAAAATCGCTGATTTTAATAAACAGTGAAAAAAATTTGGATCATTGAAAATAACAATTTTAAGACTGTCTTAATAAATAGTAAAAAAATTCAAAAAAATGTAAAATTTAGTCTCCAAGAACATTTTATTATAGATTGAATGTTGAACGGTTTGGATCGACCGTTTGGACTTTGAAAATGTAAAAACCGAAGCGTTTGTTCCACGGCCTAGGAACAAATGTTTTGATATATATATATATATATATTGATAGTTTTGCATAAAACTTAAATGACGTGGATAAAGTAAATTGTTATTTGAACTATTTGGTCATGAATTATTTGGTCATATTAATGAAGCTAATTTCAGATTGACAAGATATTGCGTTACACTAATCTTAATTACATACATGAACATGACACTCAATTTTCGCAATGATGTTTTAGTGTTTGAAAAGCTTCTCCAAATAAATAAAATGAATTCAATAGCCCATTTGTTTGCAACATCATGTGATCGATTCTATTCGCCACATATTTTCTGGACTTGCTTGCAACGACCGGCCGCTAATTACTAATTAGGGATTTAAAAGTCAAGGGGTGAGCCGTGACTCACATGTTCTGTGCAGTGATTATTTGTATGACGTGATTATCTTTTGAAAATTTGACAAGCACAACATGTGGTCACGTGAATCATGTATAATTAGAACCATTAGATATTGATTGAATGGTGAATCTTGAATAAACTAACTTAAATTATAAAAAAAAAATAGTTAAATGTGACCAATCACGTCACGTAGCGAGCAAAAGAAAAAAATGAAGGGACGTAACAGAAAGAAGTCCCCCCCAAGAAAAATATATATACATACTTGCAACCATTGTTTGACAAGTTCTACTTTTAGATAGATAGGTCGAATCATTCAACGGATAGGGAACACACTCCTTTCATAGCTCTTCCTTATTCGAAACTTCGAAATGCTTCTAAACACTGGTCCCACTCACTGTCAATAATCTAGTCATCTCCCTAGCTAGTTAGTTTCAGGCTTCTTTCATTAAAGAGAAAGTCACTATCATATGGACATTCTGAAAATGAATTTTTTTTGTGATAAAAAGGCATAAAGCCCATTACAGTAGCAATATGAGTTTAGTTACAACACATCCTACTTAAAAGCTCATACCAGCACAACACCTCCTACTTAAAATTTCATACCAGCACAAACACCTGCTAATCTAGGTGAAATCCCGTAATCAGAAGCACACAATATCCATTAAGACTATTACAATCCAACTTGCCACGAAGGGCACACAAAACATCAGTTTTTAACCTAATTATTGAAGACCATGCTATAACAGTAGCACCAAAAAACACCTACTACCCAGCTGTAGTCCTTATGCTCCAACACCAGTACCTGAAAAAGAGTCATCCTCGATCCTAATCACCTGAGCCAAGCCCCCCCATTCACGCAGGGGAATCTCCTCCACATCCATTGGCATCCAGTTCTTCATCGCCTGCACCACTTCATCCTTCACTTTGCCTGCCCAATAATGCAGCAAAGAAATGATCAGAAAAATTAAAGCCCTATTAGTTTTGGTTCAGCCCCAATAAAATAAATATCATTTCGATGTCTCCAAAGGGACCAGCACACTGCACTTAAAACAATCAATGTTGCCGTTTTGTGTTTGCTACGTAAAGAAAGAATATATTTTAAAACATACTGAAAAGAACCCCATGTGTGAAAGACATCCTGAAACTGCCCCATCCAAACCCAGATTCTTTTGGCCAACCTGCAAGTGACAAACAAATGATTTACATTTTCTTCGGATGAACAAAAATGACATTGTGTAGAGTCAATCCAACTTTTTTTTCTTTAAAGCTTTTTTTGTAAGGATTTTTTTGTTAGCTACCAGCCACATAAATGCCCTAATTTTGGGGGCAATTGGTAATTTCCACCATATTTCATGCGTTGTATTTCGGACTCCGGTACAGGATAAAAGAGCATATAAAGATTTAACTGTATAAGCATTAGAAGATCTCATCTCCAAGAGATTTTATCGTATGCATGAGTAAATGCTGTGCTACTAATTAAATGTAAAATTCCTGCCCATTCTTTTGCTATAATTCCTGTTAGAGATCTACGAAATTGCAAAATTTGTTCATGAAAAGATAAAACCTCATTAACTGAAATTTGTTGTTGGTAGCACATGTCATACAGTTTAGGATATTCTAGAAATGAAATCCCACAGGTTGGGTTATGCTTGCAGCCCCTCTCGCTTGAGTAAGAGCTCATCCTAGTGACTATCATACGGAAAAGAAAGTTTTATTCGAACTTATTTAAACAGCGTGTAGTACAGGTTACAATGTATCTTCTAAATATCATGAATGGGATCCTTCAGAACTTTCCACAGTCACAGCGTGCCTTGGTCATATCATGACTAACGTGTTGTGACTATCTTTCAAATTTGATCACATTGACACGAAAAAATCTAATTTGATCACAGCACGGCACAACACATATTTAGATCTCTACCTGGAATTACCTGCTTCCAATTGTATAGTGTGTATAATTCTCCAAAACTTTTTATCTACAACTTTTAAAAAGGCTTACCCAAACTGTAGTTTTGAATTTATAAACTAATTTCAGTTTAGTTTGTTAAGAATTCAAGCGAACTTGTTCAAATAAGCTAGCTTGAATTTAAATGGAGAAAGAGCATTCAACACTTGAATGAGTCATAGGTTGGAGCTAAATTGAATAGTTGAGAACTTGAGATTGAAGCAAAAAAAAAAAGCAGACACTAAAATAATACTTTGATTAAAATATAAATTATCTAGATGGTGCCGATTAAGTTTATATTGTAATCCTATAAATTCATAAAATAAATATAAACATATATACATATCGAGTCGGCCCAGTCCGCAAATGAATTTCGAACGAGTTGGGTCAGATTTAATTGATTTGCGAGTGATTTGAACTTGATAGCTTGATTTGTTAACAATAGAAATTAATTCAAGCGAATTAATTACGAGCAATTACTTAATCAAGCTCTCGCAAATTACAAGCTGCGAACTTTTTCACCACCCATCCAATGGCAGCCTTCTTCCTAACCCGCACGTGCAAACAGGGGCGGAACTAGAAAATAGATATTGGGGGCTGAGAATCAAATATAGTATAATTTTATTTTATAAAAGAGACTAAACGATATTAATGCATATAAAAATTACAAAATTTAATAGACTAAATAACAAATTTTCAAACTATAAGGGGTGCTTAGCACCCTTCCTCCACCACTATATTCCGCCCCTGCGTGCAGATGCTGTATCTGGTCCAAATCACAATAACCTCGTAGATGTACTGTGATGTACATGATTAAACAATGCATTTCATCAAACTTTCTTGAGGTACTGTTATAAATTATAATGTATGACTTTCTTAAAACCAAATATATGGTTTATTTTTTCAAATAAGACATGTATAAACCTCCAGCTGTTTGGAAAGCGAAACATCAACAATCGCAACCGCAGGAATCTCGATCGCAGCTGATCAAACGACGGGTGGAGGAAATCCGATTACGTTCCTCTGTAGCTAATCCGTGGTGCATCAGATGCGGGAGCAAGGGGCATCTCGCTCGAGAGTGTCGAAATGCTCAGTTGTGTTTCGTGTGTAATGGATTTGGTCATAAAGCGAGTTTTTGCCATAAGACCACTTCGGTCCCCCCTCGCTCTCCTTCAACTCGAGTCGCACCGACCCGGGCACCAGTAAACCCTAGATCTCGACTTCAGTCGTTTCCCCAACCTGGAAGTTGCTCCCGGCCGAACTCCAGTCCGACAATGGCGTACCGTACCCCGATCATCCAGCTAGAGGCTTCTGCAAGATCGTTGGCTGTCGAAGAAATTTTACTTCTAAGCTTTGTCTTAGATGATATAGCGGCTTGGGGTCCGGAACGGGTTGAACAGCAACTCCAGAACACTTTCCCTCATCCTAATCACCGGTGGCGAGCGTCGGTATTCGATGACTACAAATATCTAATCCAAGCCCCTTCTGCGATTTGGCTGGAATCGATGGCCTCGGTCGGTTTTCTCCGACTAGTGGAGGTCAAATTTCCGATTGTAGCATGGGAGAAGGAATTTCATGAAGGAACTACTCTGGAATCAATTTGGGTAAGAATTTACGGTTTCCCCCTGTTTTTAAATTCACTTAGTGAATATGAAAAAATATTCAATCCATGGGGAGCGTACGTGGTTGAAGTAGATGCTGGTACTGAGAGTGGGTATGATGTCAGATTTGTGAGGATTAGAGTGGAAGTGTGTGATAGGAAACTTATACCAGCCAAACACCTGCTTCCTTACAAAAATTCTGTGGGGCAGCGTCGCCTGTATGATTTAGAGATTGAAATTGAAGATGAAAAATCAGAGAGTTTGCATGCTTGGGCTGGTCGAAAGCGAGGTCGGCCGTATCCCAATGGGACTGAATTTGGGCAAACCGACTTTTCTAACAATCTGGACATACCAACACCCGCTGGTCCCACTAATCAGGGAGAAGGAGGTTTTGTAATCTCAGGCAACTCCTTGGTGTTACGTCCCACTAGTAGGTCTGTAGTTCTCCCCGATGGAATTTCTTCTGCTTCTGATAATGGTTCGAACTCCTCAGAGATTGTATCGGTCCCTTCAACAGTTATCCCAACCCCAACAGTTATTCTTAGTGAGGATTTGGCAGCATGGGAAAAACACTACCAGGCCAGCAGGGCAGAACCGAGTGATACTTTGAAGCTCCCGGCAATACCGGGTTTCCCAGAAATGCCTATCCCGGTTACTCTTCATATTCCTCCCGGCAATGATTGTGACTTCAATTTCCAAAACCATAAGAATATGCCAGCTGAAGAAGAGTTCTCAGAACCTGAGATAGATTTTGACAGTGAAGAAGATGAATCCATACTGGACAAATTCAACAAAAACCACCCTGCTCCAGTTACTCCTCTTACTACACCAACTTCAGAGAAACCTCCCAACAAAAAATTTACCTGGGGCAGCAAGTCCAGATCTGTAGTAATGAAGAAAAAAACCCGTATTTCCTCACTCCCCCAACCCAAGAACAAAAAGGTCTCTTTCCCAAGCTCTATAAAGAAGGTGGGTATAGGGGCACGACTAAGGAGTGCTCGGACAGGACCAGGGTCTTCTGCTGACAATGTGCTTGATCTCTCAGACTCTGAGCTGCCTTTCTCAGCTCCTCCACCTGTACACTCCGCCACTCCTGAAGTGACTGAACCTCGTAGGAGCCTGAGAATGCAGACTCAACAGGATCAGGGGACGGTGATGAGCAAGGCACAAAAAAAGGAAATCTGATGCAGGCAGCAGCAGCAGCTCCTCTGGTATGTCTTTAATCTCTTCTTTCCCTTATTCTAGGCTTACAATAGATCAAATAATTAATTTATTTCAAGTGTATCAAATCAGATTAGGGCACTCTTTAGATGATAGTAAAACTATTATTTCTAGCATACAGCATATGGATAGAAGTAACTTCGAGATAGTGATCAAAACTTTACTTAGTTCTGTTCGAAACACTCAACAATCTGTGCTTCTTAGTGCTGATCAATTGCAGGGGTATACTAGTCTAGAACAACATAATTCAGAGTTGCAAATAGTTCCTTATGAACATACTTAGCTGGAACTGTAGAGGTATGAACTCTAGCAAAACTAGGCAATTACTTAGAGATCTAATCTTAGATAACAAGGTAGATTTAGTGGCTGTCCAAGAAACTAAAAAAGAAACTTTTACAAATAGATGTTTAAAAGGGTTATCAAGTAGATTAGATAATTGGCTTTGGCTACCTTCAATAGGGAGGTCAGGAGGCATATTACTTGGTGTAGATAGTAATAAGGTTAGTATAATTTCTCATTCATTACATCGATTTTGTTTGAATGTAGTGCTAGAACATAAATCAAATAATATTAAATGGCAGTGTACTGTAGCATATGGTCCTGTTCTTAGACAACATAAGCAAGATTTTTGGGTTGAATTAAGTAGTATTAGAGATTCTACTTTAGATCTTTGGTTCCTCTGTGGTGATTTTAATGCTATTAGGAAAAAATCTGAAAAATCAGGTTCTAATTTTGATATGCATCTCAGTAGAGCCTTTAATAATTTTGTTAATGATCATCACCTTATAGAACTTTCCCTCACTTCTAGGAAATACACTTGGTCTAATGGTACTAGATTTGCACTTTTAGATAGAGTGTTTGTTACATCAGCTTGGGATCTACAATATCCTACTAGTCATATCACAGATTTAAGTAGCTTTGGTTCTGACCATTGTCCAATTCTTGTTCAAACCAATCAATTCCAACCAAAAACTCCCTTCACATTCAGATTTGATCCTCTCTGGACTGACCAAGAAGATTTTGTCCATTTAATTCATAAATGGTGGAATCAGATTCCTATCAGACCCCCTGACATTGCAAAAAGCTAGGATAACAAAATAAAAAAAATTAGAACAAAAATCCAAGGCTGGATAAAAAATTTCTATGGCCAAAGGAAAAGAGAAAAAAAAGAGTCACAAGAAAAACTACATGACCTCCAAAAAATACAAGAGGATAGAGATTTTTCTCCCATAGAAGAAGAATCTTGGATTTTTCACACAAATAGGTTAGAATCAGTGTTAAAAGAGGAGGAGGATAGTTGGAGACTGAAAGCTAAACAACTTTGGTTGGAAGGAGGGGATTCAAACTCTAAATACTTTCATACTTTAGTTAAGCATAGAGCTAAGGCCAATCACATTCATAAACTAGATATTAATGGAAATATCTCAAGTAACATGATAGAGATTAAAGAGCATATAGTATCTTATTACAAAAACTTATTAGGTACTGAAGGGTGTAAGTTTGGTAATTTAGAACCCAATTTTTTTGATATAGATGAAAAATTAACATCCTTAGAACAATGGGAATTAGAAAGGCCTTTTACAGAAACCGAACTTCACCAAGCTGTATTTGCTTCCAATCCAAATGGTGCCCCTGGACCAGATGGTTTCACTTTCAACTTTTATCAATTTTTTTGGTCACTAATCAAATCTGATCTGATGCTATTAACTCATTTCTTTAATGAAAATCAACTTAATCTCCATAGAATTAACAAGTCTTGCATCTGTCTGATCCCTAAAGAAAAGGATGCTACCCTCATTCATAAGTATAGACTTATCAGTCTAGTTAATTGTAGCTTCAAAATACTTTCTAAACTTCTGACTATTAGATTAGAATTAGTTATGGATAGACTTATAGATAGTAGTCAAGCTGCTTTTATTAAAAATAGATATATTTTAGACAATATGATTCTTAGTCAAGAAATACTACATTCTTGCCATTCTACTAAGCAATTAGGAGTAGTTATTAAGATTGATTTTGAAAAAGCATATGATAAAATTCATTGGGAATACTTGATAGAAGTCTTACAAAGTAGGAATTTTGGAAGTAGATGGGTACAATGGATCAAACAGTGGTTAATTAGTTCACAATCTTGTCTTACAATAAATGGAGAGCTTACTGACTACTTTTATTGTAAAAGAGGGGTCAGGCAAGGAGATCCTTTATCCCCTTTCTTGTACATCCTTGCAGCCGACACACTTAGTAAAATTTTTTCTAAAGGGAGAATAGCTAATGTAGTTAGAGGCTTAGGTCCAAACTGTTTAGGTGATAAGGCTATTACTAATTGCCATTATGCAGATGACACCATTTTATTCTTGGAAGCACAAGAAGAAAATGTGGAAGCTGCTTGGTGGGCAATGATTGCTTTCGAATCAATTTCTGGTATTAAAATGAACTACAATAAGACTTCAATGTATGCATTAAATGTAGATAGGAACTTAGCTCTTAATCAGATTTTTAGATGTATGTGGGGGGAATTTCCAATAAAATATTTAGGATTACCACTTCATTTCAAAAAACTTCAAGTGGCTGATTGGGTCTTTTTAATAGACAAAGTTGAGAGTAAACTTCAACAATGGAAGGGTAATATGTTATCAATTGGGGGTAGGTTAACTTTATTGAATTCGGTGCTCACATCTATTCCATTATATTCTCTATCAGTTTATAGGATCCCTCTTACTATTATCAAACACATAGACAAAATTAGGCGCAGATTCCTTTAGCAAGGCAATTCTAGAAAAAAGAAATATATACTAATGGATTGGTATACTTCTAGTTTAGCAAAAAAATTTGGAGGTTTAGGTATTTTAGATCTTAGACAAATGAACATTTCTCTCTTACTCAAATGGTGGTGGAAATTAAAAAATCATGCATATTCTGGTTTGTGGAAAAGTGTTCTCATACATAAATATATTAAGCATCCTTCCACTTCTCTTTCTTCATTTTGGACTACTTTACAGAACATAAGTCATATAGGTGAATTTAGCTCTTCTTATGAACCAGGAATACACACTCAACTTAGATTTTGGTTAGATCAATGGTTTCAAAATTGTGCCTTGGCTGTTCGATATTATTCTCTATTTAGTAAATGTTCTAATAAAAACATCTTGTTAGCTGATGTGGTTAGTTCTCAAGGGCAGTCAGTGAAATTTAGGGTTTCTTTGGTGGGAATAGATGCCATGGAATGGGCTGAAATACTTCACATTATCAGCTCGACTTCTTTCACATTACCACACGATAAAATCGAGTGGAAATGGGAATCCTCAGGGAAGTTCTCCACTCACTCTATTTATAATATTCTAAATTTTGGTGGGATACAACCTAGAAATTCAATGTTGTGGTGGCACTTACCAGTACCACCCAAAATCCGCATTTTCATGTGGCTGATATCTCATAATACCATTCTGACTAAGGACAATTTAGCCAAAAAAGGTTGGATTGGAGATCTAACATGTCAACTGTGCCATGAAACTGAATCTGTCGACCATTTATTCATTCATTGTAATTTTGCTAAACAAGTTTGGTTTTGGTTAGGAAAAAGCCAACATGTGATGCATCTTTGGCACACTTGGCATGATTTCATTACATTTGCGCTTTCTCTTCCTTTCGAGGATAAAATTAGTTTTCTTATTGTTCTCATTGCTGTTAGTTGGAGCTTATGGAAATATAGGAATGACTTGTGTTTTAATCAATGCCACAAAAAAACTGCTAGAAATATAATTTTACTCATTAAATCTCTTTGTAATTATTGGGCAGGGATCATGAGCAAAAAGGTCAAAGATGCTATGGGAAATTGGTTACCAATTGTGGAGGATGCTATCCCTCTCAACCACTACATGCCTCTGGAGATCGTGGTGGTTTCTGATGCAGCTGATACTGCTGGAGTAGTCGATGCGATACCTTAGCTTTATGTTGAAGACATCTCAATTTTGCTATATAGTTCTAATTAGCCTTAGCCCTTTGAGTAGTGGCTTAGTATTAGCAACTCTTCATTATTTTTGGTGTTTAGCTTGTGTTAGACTATGGTTACAGTATGCTCTGGCTATTATCTTTTGGTGGGATGTTGGCTGGTCCAGTTTCTGACTAGCCACAAAAACATATGTATTTAATTTTTCAGCAATGAAATGGGCTGTTTATGGCCTTTTTTTAAAAAAAAAAAAAAAGACATGTATAAATTAATAAATTTACGGGTAAGTTCATATAATGTAATTCATTTGTGCACACACTAAAAATGCTTTGTCGTGGAAACGAAGCAATGTTGCCCCGTGCATTGACTGCTCTGTTGAGGATCCGAGCAACAGAACATTCCACACTTGCAAGGCACTAAAGTTAGTAGTAATATTTTTAATATGTCATTTTTTTATAGATCTTTTATTCAGCATTACGAATACAAAGCCACTGACGGATCCCAAAATGAGGAAACGGAGAGGGAGATCTTTTAAGCAGCCAAGGATGCTGTCGAGGGTTCGCGCAGAAGAAAGGTAAGAGCATCTGCATCCGTGGTATTATTAGAGTTTCTAATTCAGTTTCAGAGATGTGGGAGAGTTTCTTATTTAGAAACTATGCTGTAAAGTTCTTATTAAGAAACTGTTTATAAACTCCATGTTGACTAAATAAATGGTTAAAATTATTTTTCTTTTTTAATTTGTTGCTGATGTGGCTTAATAGAAACTCTAAAATTAATTTTAAGAATGTAAAAATTAGATTTTAAAGACCTTAATTTCTAAAAAGTGGTTAACAGTTATTTAGAAACTCATTTGAGTTGCTAGGATGTAGATGCTCTAAGGGACCGAAGGCTGCTAGAAAACGAACGGGCCCAGACTCCCAAAGATCTTCTGTGGCACTCAACGATGTGCTGCTTGATCCTAGCAATAGCAAGGGCCCCTAGAATTTTGGGAAGAAGAAACAATCGTAATTTCAAATTTTAAATGTCGTTGTATCTTGTGTTTTAAATATTGTTGCCGATTTTTTCAACAAAAACAACCATCATTTCCGTTTTTCGAATTTCGTCTATTGTTTTATATGATTTAATTATAAGTTTATCTTTTGTTAAGTAAAAAAAACCGACAAATCTGATAGAGAGAGTAATTTCAGAAAGGACGCTGCTATGTTGAGTGCTCATTGTTTTAACATTGAGCGCACAATTTTTTTTATACAGTTATTAGGGGTGTTCATTGGGTCCGGATTAGTAAGTTTTGAACCGAACCAAATTAGTTTGGATCAAATAGTTCGGTTTGTTCGGTTTAATGATTCGGTTCGGTTTACTTTTTAAAACCGAATTGTTTTAAATACTCCGGTTTATTTCTTAAATACTTCGGTTTATTTCTTAATATCCCGTTTTATTTCTTAACACTCCGGTTTATTTCTTAATATAATTCGGTATAAAAAAATTAATATATTTTCGTTTGAACCGAACAAACCGAACAAACCGAAATAAAACTTTGATTCAGTTCAGTTCGGTTGCAATGCTAAATCGGTTCGGTTCGGTTGCAATGCTAAATCGGTTCGGTTCGGTTCTATTTTAGAAACCGAATTATTACTTTGGTTTGCCTAATTCGGTTCGGTTTCAACTAAACCGAACCGATGAACACCCCTATGCTTTAGTCCTTAATTGATTCTTTTCAAATTGTTTTTTTTTTAAAATTTAATTATTCTTGTATAAAAGAAAGTGTTTAATTAAAACAAAAGAATAGATGGCAAGCTGCTTAAAAAGAGTAGCAGCGTCTTTTATGTAAACTACTATTGAGAAATACATTTTTTTATAGAGCATTCACTTGTATGATGTTGAATATAATATTTAATGGAATTTAATTATCAATGGAAAATATATATAAGAATTGAGTTTTGAATAAGAGGAGGAATCAATTTCAAAAAAAAAAAAAAAAGAATAAGAGGAGGAATCAAATTACACCCTTTTTTTTTACACACTTTGACACCTACCATTTTCAAAGTTCAAATAGTCGATCCAAACCGTTCAACATGATGAATATATTAAAATGTGCTTGGAGATCAATTTTACATTTTTTTTGAATTTTTTTACTATTTATTAAGATGGTTACAAAATCGTTGTTTTCAGACCATTGAAAAACAGCGATTTTGTACCATTTTAATAAATAGTAAAAAAATTCAAAAAAATGTAAAATTTGATCTCCAAGCACATTTTAATATGGTGATCATGTTGAACGGTTCGGATCAACTGTTTGGATTTTGAAATCGCAAAATTGACCTATAAAAAATAATGTCAAGATGTGTCAAAAAAAAGGGTGTAATTGGATCCCTCCTCTGCATAGGTGAACTTGCTGGGCAACCAGAATGCAAGAAAATACTTGGGGTACTTTAATAAAACAAAAGATCGTTTTAGACGGATTTTTTTTATTTATAAAAGTGTATATTAATTAATATTAATTGCGATATTAACTATTTTATTATTTTAAGTATTTGTTGTATCTTAGACACATCAAATGATTTTACTTGAATAAGAAAGATAAGTATGTAAGCGTACAAGTTATCTAATCATATTGAATGATGATAGAAACACAGTCAGACGATGTCCTTAGACACAGATGATATTACCTGAAATGATAAGTTTGAAAACTCAATTCTTATATGTATTTTAATTTGATACTACTTTATTAATTTTCATTTAATATTATATTCAACATCATACCAGTGAATGCTTCATAAAATGACGCAGCTCGCGGCTACTCTTTTTAAGCAGCTTGCCATCTATTTTATTTAAGGTTCTAAATAGCGTTTATAGCGTCATAGCGGGAAAGCTACAAAAAAGCTATAGCGAATAGCATCACTATAGCGGAAGCTATTTCAAATAGCGTTTTTTTTCTTACATTTCGTATATTCAATATTTGTACTAAATATCAACATTATCTAAAGTCTCATAGAACAATAAATAACACCAAAGTAATTAAGAAACTATAATATTCATATTGAACCTGTACAAAGTCCAAATTGCGGTTCAAAATATCCATAGTAATATCATAAACTATTGATTTTTCCTATTAAAAATATCTTAAGCATCATGATTTATGACATAATCTATTTTTTTTCTATTCAAATTTTAATTTCGGTTTGGACTTTTTTTCTATTCAAATTTCAATTTCTATTCCCAATTTCAAATTGATTTATCTGTAGCAAGTAGCAACAAATTCAATTTCAGTTTGAGATTTTTTTTACCTTTATTTAAAATCCATATAAATTGCTTAAAAAAAAAAAAACCCATATTGTATAGCGCAAATAGCGGACCGCTATAGCGCTATAGCGGCCGTAGCGCAAATAGCGTATTTTGATGTCATAGCGTAGCGTTTGGAGTCCAAAAACGCTATAGCGGCGTTATACGCTATAGCGCGCTATTTAGAACACTGCAAAAAATCGACTTATCTATATGAAAAAATACTTTGCGCTCAATGTTTTTTTTTTATGAAGAAAAAATTTGAAGGTCACACGCCTCCATTAACTTTTCGACACCAGAAGTGTCAAATATTACAAGTTCAATAAGAATCATAAAAAAGAAATATAAAAAAGAAAAGAAAAAGAAAGGTAAATTACAGCTAAAAAGAAAGTAATTTTAAAAGGTAACACAAATAACAATTATTATGTGGTGTCCTGGTGCCTGTAGCCAGTGTAAGAAAATGCGGTTCATGCTGCCGTATATGCGTATATGGTTAGCAACCGCATAGAAAATCAATATGCGGTCTAATATAT
This sequence comes from Carex kokanica, assembly GCA_025461125.1. Classification (NCBI taxonomy): domain Eukaryota; kingdom Viridiplantae; phylum Streptophyta; class Magnoliopsida; order Poales; family Cyperaceae; genus Carex; species Carex kokanica. The sequence goes on along the minus strand of JAJGRX010001034.1, from coordinate 1,234,497 downwards.
AGTTGCATATTCGGCCACATATTTTTACTTCATATTCGGCCGCATATGTTTACCGCATATTACCGCATACTTGTTTGTATGATACCAAATATTACCACATATTACCGCATACTACCACATATTTGTTTATATATATATATATATGAATTCTCATTTTAAAATCCGGATATACAAGTACCGCATAAAAACTGCATATGTAGCCGTATACCATATATGATGTATGCAGTGGCTGCATGAAAACTGCACTTTATAACCTTGCTTGTTGCTCAAACCAGGCTCTGCATTCAACCTTAACTTGCACGAGAAGCTGCTGCAGTGTCTGATTCTCTTGTTAAAAATGAGCACTCAAAATAGAAGGGGTCCGGATCCCCTAAAGTAACCCAATCTTTGGGTTTTGGATTGAGACCGTCCGATTTGAATTCGTCGCTCGAGATTGTCTCGAAATTCGAGTTTGTCATCGGGATATGTGCGTCACTTGACCGATGGATTTTCGCGGATTCGAATCGGACGGTCCCGATCCAAAACCCAAAGATTGAGTTACTTCACTGGATCCGAACTCAAATAGAAGCGCCCTTTCAAAAATTAGAACTTTGATTTCATTGTAATATCTGGAAGACTGCAAGTCAGTTTATAAGAGAGAGAGATGCTTCAATATATACATCCTTTTATCACACTATTAATTGAATTTGGAATTCTAGACCGGTCAATCTTGATCAATAATGCTATTTGAATCAGTCAAACTTGGTCAACACTTTTCCCAACAAATTAGGTCAGATCTTTTGTGTCCGTATCCTCAGCGCATATTCGACGAATATACACCAAATAAATCTCTCCTTTTTAATTGAATTTGAGACGAGGCGGCTGGAGTTAATTAAATGATAAATCCAACTTCACCCACCAAACATTGACAAATCAGCTTTTGCCACCGACCCAGGTTTGCTTGATCCAGGCAGGATTATCTAGGCCGGGATATTTTGATTTCCTCTTCCCTCCTTTTAATGGTTTTGATTATTACTATTATTATTAGGGTATTACTTAATTCTTAGCTCAGGTCGTCGAGCTTATTTCCCATTTCTAACAACATACGAATAATTCGTTTTCAACAAATGAAGAATTTGGATTCACTTGTGACTTTAATGAAACGCTTCCTAATATGCGGTTACTCGGGGTCAGGGGCATAACCGGGCATTGGGTGAGTCAATGCATTTTTTTACTTATTTGTCCTCATGTCTTAGGATCTGCCTACCTAATTAGTAATTGTGCATTTCCTTTGGAAAATGAGATAGGAGTAGGTCCGATGGGCATCGGACCTACATTTAGGTTCAATTAGCTCTAGCACCGTTCGATTATCATCAAAATCTATATGTACGGAAATTGATACAGATATGCACGGATTTTGATGCATATCACACGAATCTTGATGCAGATCGGATGGTCATCACACCCATCGAACCAAAGTAGGTCCGAAGCCCATCGGACCTACTCTGAATTCTTGGAAAATAGGACCCAAAATGCCCTCAGCGGTTGTTGTTCAACTTTAAAAAAATTCAATAAAACTAGAGGACGGTTTCAAATGCATTTATTTTTTGTGCCTCCACCATACCTCTATTTTTAAAAACTTTAATAACTCAAAATTTAAAACTTAAAAATTAAAATAAAACCGTTAGATGTGATCTATGTTATTTTCTCTATGTGCTCATAAAAAATTATCACATTTCAATTTTGTTTTTTATATGAATCAATAAGTTGAAAAATCAACGTCAAGAAATTATCCACATTAGCACGTTTTTTACAAGCTCTTGATGATAACCAAAACAAAATTGAAATGTCATAATTTTTTATACGTGCATAGATAAAATTATGTAATCATATCCAACGGTTTTATTTTGACTTTTGAGTTTTATTTTGAGTTATTAAATTTTTTAAAAATAGAGGCATGATAAAGACACAAAAAATGAAAGCATTTGAATCCTCCTCATAAAACTAACACTAAAAATATATAATAATTAAATATTTGTTCTACAAAACTAAAAAATTAAAGTTCTTGAAAATCTAAATGACAAAAGCACAAAACAAAACAAAAAATTATACACTTTGGCGCTCCTTCATTGAAGACCCGGATTCAAAATCTGACTAGAATATGTATATTTTTGTTTTCAGAATCTGAACTATGGGATATGAGCCCATCGCTAATACAATGTTATCTAAAAGCTCTTTTAACAAGATTCTTAATTATGATACTCCTACCTATTTTTTTAATGGCAAAAATAATAAATTGAAAGAAATCATAAAATGACCAATAATTTTTGCAATTTCTTTTTTTAATTTATTATGGTTATCATGGCGCATACATAAATTCTCTTTAAATATTTTCTTCTTTCTCATATATAACTATTTAAATATTTTATTTTCAGATACATGTGCCAACAAAATCTCCTATACATCATGGTAGATAGCTTATGTTTAAAAACCAAACCAATTTAAGCGCAAAATGGGTGAAGTTTAAAATATCCATTTTAGAGCATATTTATCCCTAATTAAGTCTTGTGATAGGATTATATATGCAAAACGGGTTTATATTATATGAATCACTAGATATTCAAATCAAGTTTGAATGAAACAATCCAATTAATTTTTAATTCAAACTCGAACGAATACAAATTTAGTCAAATGAGTCAATTTTTTTTGTTTTTCTTACATGACCCGTGGGTCGGTTTCAATCAACTGAGGAAGGTCTGCTTACAATAGCTATCATAATTCATAATAAAGAACTCTGAAGCTATAATTTCCTTTCACAATAGGAAGCATAGCTGCCTGGAGCCTTCCAATGCAGTTCAAACGGTTCTCCACAGTCCACACAATTATATTTCTTTGCTCTCCCCGGGATTGTATACACCCGGCATAATACACCACGATATCTAGATCTCAAGTATCCAACGGTCTAACCTTTTCCTTAATCCTTAGTGGCTAAGGCCTAAGGGAAGGTCAAAAGTTGTCATGTTAAGACAAGACAAACTTGTCTGTGGCATTTTTATTGGAATACAAACGGGAATTTTTTTTATAAACCATAATTAGAAAAAATAAAATTAGCAAACCAACATGATTAGGCCAGAATTTACAAAAACCATAAGAACCGAGATGCCAATTCGGGTCCAGGTTTTTTTTTTCTCTGGACCCGAATTGGCAATTCGGGTCCAACCCCATTTTTCACAAATTTCACAGTGGACAGTGTGGGCTTTCGTGTGGAGACTCGGACCCGAGAACCAGATTCGGGTTTAGGCCTTTATTTTGGACCCGAAATGGGAATTCGGGTTCAACCCCATTTTTTCTAGTCATTTCTGGATCAGTCTTTGACTTCCTTGCCTACTTAATAAGCTGAAGACCCTGCCCTTTTTTGATGACCAAATGATGAGGAATATGGATCCTGGCTTTATGCAATAGGGAGCAGGTAGCTTTCCCTCAATGCGGACGGACCAAGTGTTCTCCCGATTCCCCAAACCCAAAAAAATTAAATAAACCCAAAACCCGAATTCCCTACTCGGGTCCAGGAGGAAACAGATCCAACCCGAGATCCCAGTTCGGGTTTAGGTGCACTTCGGATTTTCTGTGGTGGATCCCGGAGAAAATTGTGAAAAGGGGGTTGGACCCGAATTGCCAATTCGGGTCCAGGGAAAAAAAAACCTGGACCCGAATTGGTATCTCGGTTCTTATGGTTTTTGTAAATTCCGGCCTAATCATGTTGGTTTGCTAATTTTGTTTTTTCTAATTATGGTTTTTAAAAAAAATTCTACAAACGGCGGGTAGCTGTGAAGGAAGAAAAATGTTTAGAGGCAATGCAAAGAGCATGCTTCTAAAGCCGACATTTTTATTAATACCCTAAAAAATATATATATATATATATCAAATATAACCTCACGTCGAAATTTTTTTCAAATATGCCCTAACCGCCCAGGGGCTGGGCGGTCAGCTTTCCAACAAACCGCCCCCCCGTCGGGCGGTCCAAAAAAAAATCACCAAACCGCCCAACTGTGGGGCGGTCCACTAATTTTTTTTTTTTTAAAGATTCATGAACTACGGAAAAAATTGAATTGATATTTAAGATCAATTGATGAATGCTTTGTTTATTAGATATTAATTAAGCACTTCAAAATTATTGAAAACATGGTCCAATTTAACAAGCTTGGAGATTTTAGACCTTTCTCTCAAGCACCTAGACGGAAGCATCATACATGATTTAACAAGTGTTCTATCACTATGTAAACTCGGGTCTTGTTCTTTCTTTAAACTCTCTAGTTCCATAGAGAATCTACCAAGGTTCTAAATAGCGTTTATAGCGTCGTAGCGGGATGGCTAAAAAAAAAGCTATAGCGAATAGCGTCTGGAATAACGTTTTTTTTTTTTTACATTTCGTATATTCAATATTTGTACTAAATATCAATATTATCTAAAGTCTCATAGAACAATAAATAACACCAAAGTAATTAAGAAATTATAATATTCATATTGAACCCGTACAAAGTGCAAATTGCGGTTCAAAATATCCATAGTAATATCATAAACTATCGATTTTTCCTATTAAAAATATCTTAAGCATCATAATTCATGACATAATCTTCTTCTTTTTCTATTCAAATTTTAATTTCGGTTTGGACTTTTTTTCTATTCAAATTTCAATTTCTATTCCCAATTTCAAATTGATTTATTTGTAGCAAGTAGCAAAACATTCAATTTCGGTTTGAGATTTTTTTTATCTTTATTTAACACCCATATAAATTGCTTAAAAAAAAAAAACTCATATTTTATAGCGCAAATAGCGCATTTTGATGTCATAGCGTAGCGTTTAGGGTCCAAAAACGTTATAGCGGCGCTATAGCGCGCTATTTAGAACACTGGAATCTACACATAACTAAAGTTATTAAACCTTTTAAAAATCATAGTATGTTACACTCATGATAATTTTTAAAATTATAGTAATTGAATAGGTCCAGCTTAGGATTGATTTATAAATAACCGAGATTTTTATATATAAGAAAATAAATAAATAAAATATTAAAAATAAGAAACTGTTCACCAGAATTTCAAAAATAAGAAGGCCGCCATGCGGCATGGCGTCCCTCAGGGACGCCATCCCAGACTACGTCCCGCGTAAAAAAAAAAAAAAAATCAATTTTTTTTTCTGCTGTGTTCAGTCAGAAATCCAATAATTTTGATCAGATTCAAAATTCATTTTATAGAAAATGGCTACATGGATTTTTGTGTTCTTTATATCAAAATAAAGGTATGAAAGTCTACTTTCCAGATAATATAATTTCTCTATACAAATATATTACAGATTGGTATAGTTTTAGCGATTAATTGACAGAGGTCAGAATTCAGAAAAGCTGAAATTCCAGTGAGCAGTCCTATAATCCAAACCGCACAAATTTTCTGTGGTAATTTAGTCTAAAATCGCAAAAAAAAATTGCTGTTTTGGTTTTGGAATTTCAAAACTGCAATTTTTTTTGCGGTTCTAAGTTTTTTTAATTAAACAGAAATGTTTATAATTTATTTGTTTTTTTATTGAAATATTAGTAATATTTTATATATTTCTTTGAAAATAGATGGAATACTATATAATTTGATTTATTAGAAAGACTGCAACAAATAACCCGGATCAACATTTTTTAGACCGGATTTTTTGCGACTGTAAGAAAAATTAAAATATTTCTTTGTGTGTTATTGGAAAAAAATAAAAATGTTTTGAATTCGAGTTATTGATCCAGGTTCAAAAGTCACTTCTAGGTAAATACATAAAATATTTGAATTCTTCTATTTTTGAAAAAACAAAAAATGTGTTAGAAAAAGTTTTTCAAACAAAATTTTTGTCATAGAATTTTTTTGTTTTTTCTAAAAACAGAAGGATCACAATATTTTATGTATTTACCTATAAGTGACTTTTGAAACGGAATCAATAACTCAGATTCAAAATATTTGTATTTTTTTCAATAACAAACAAAGAAATATTTTAATTTTTCCTACAACCGCAAAAAATCCGGCCTGAAAAATGTTGATCCGGATTATTTGTCGCAATCTTTATAATAAATCAAATTATATAGTATTCATCTATTTTCGAAGAAATAAATAAATTATAAACATTTTTGTTTAATTAAAAAAACTTAGAACCGCAATTTTTTTTGTAGTTTTGGAATTCCAAAACCAAAATCGCAAATTTTTTTTTGCGGTTTTAGACTAAATTACCACAGAAAATTATTACAGTTTGGACAAATTTCGAAATTATTTTGCATAGGGTGTAGATTTTGAAATTTAATATTTTTTTTGGATATTAATAAAAATTTCGGGGTTGAAGCTCTATTTTGTAGGTGAGAAGTATTGGGTTCAAATTTCACTCACCACAATTGTGCATTTAAATTTTTAGTCACTTTTATTAAAATTTTCTAGTTCTGCCCAATATACTAATTATATAATCTCATATAAGATGAATAAATTTATATGTTATGAGGAATTCTGAATATGACTATTATGAGCAAGTCTGAGTAAAATCACGGATATATTTAAGTACTATTTGTTTTTTGTTTTTTTTAATACTTTAGAAGCGTGCTCTTTGCATTGCCTCTAAACATTTTTCTTCCTTCACAGCTACGGAGCTACCCGCCGTTTGTATTCCAATAAAAATGCCACAAACAAGTTTGTCTTGTCTTAACATGACAACTTTGACCTTCAATTAGGCCTAAGAATGAATTTATTACGAATATATTTTTATCGCATATTCGGCCTCATATTACCACATACTTGTTTGTATGATACCGAATATTACCGCATAGCGTATATTACCGCATACTTGTTTATATATATATATGAATTCTCATTTTAAAATCTGCATATATAAGTACTGCATGAAAACTGCATAGGCAGCTATATACGTTATATGCGGTATGCGGTGGCCTTCAGCATACCACATAAAAACCGCATTTTATAACCTGATTAAAAGTACAAATCTGTAACGTTCCCAGTTTCCAGAAAGCCCGTAAGCACAGGAGAAGACCAAATGGGTTTTCCGGGCTGGCAAAGACAATTGTCATGCTTTTAACTTTTTAAGTGTAACCCGCTACATATTTGCCTCACCATGAGCACACAGGAAACGCGTCTCCTCCGCGGCGAAAATAAGGAACCTTCCATGCCTGCTTTCACTGTTGGCTGCACGTCGAACAAAATAAATCCTAGCTCCAATCCATAAAGCAATGTTTATTGATTGTTTTTAACAGTCAACATCTAGTGGATTGTAGATTTGTAGGTCCGGTGAATAAGATAAACTTGCAATCCAGCTATTGGTTCATAGTTTGATTTATGCTCCAATTGTAGACAGAGAATTCCTTCCAAGTGGGAGAGAAAATGCTCATCCCTTCTGGAAAGAATCGTCCCCAGTAAATTCACGCCCCACACCAATCCCTTCTCCGTAATTATCTCCAACTCCAAGCACAGTTCCACAATCCCGTTACTATTTATCACCCATACCTTCCTTCTCTCCCATCGTTCACTCAATTCTCCAGCTCTCAACTGGCATTCTCAATTCCGAACAAAAACAAACTAAACTACCATGGGATCAAGGTACGAGGTCGAGGTCACCATCGAATCCGCTAAAAATCTAAAAAACGTGAACTGGCGTAACGGCGAACTCAAGCCTTACGCAGTGGTCTGGATCGATGACGGCCCCAAGGTCGCTTCCAAGGTTGTTAACTGTTAATTAATCAATTGCTCTGAAATTTTGATATCATTTAAAATCTGTGTTACTTAAGAAAATCTCGCTAGCCTGTAGGATTTCATGCTTTAGCACCATGTAGTAACCAACGGATTAATTGATCTTTAACGGGAATTGTGGTTTGATTGTAACTTATTGAGCTTTACATAGGTTGATGTCGACAATGACGAGGACCCGATCTGGAACGAGAAATTGTTGGTCCCTTTGCCGCCCTCCTCTAGGCTGGAAGATGCCAAGCTCTACATAGACGTGGTGCATGCAAACCCGGAAGAGGGGGTGAAACCGCTCGTGGGATCCGCTAAGTTGCACCTGAGTGAGGTGGTGGATGATGTTGGGATTGGTGGGAAGGCGATCAAGAGCCTTAAGTTGAAGCGCCCGTCAGGCCGGCCGCATGGGAAAATCGAGGTTAAGGTCGCCGTGAAAGAACCCAGCAGGTAATGATCACTAATTAATTTACTGATAAAATTATTTGACTTATTTACTTTGATTTTTTTTTGGTAACCTGTCCGTAGACTAATTATTTAAGTGGTGTTATTCTGATTTAATGGACTGAATAATTGAATTGTTTAATAGTTTTTTCCGGTTTCTTACTCGGATGTGATTTGTCTATTTTTTTTTGTTTGCTTAAGGTCAGTTGGCAGTTGACACGGATGTAAAGTTTAATTTTGCAATTTCCCCCCTAAAGAGTTGGTATTTAGTTGGGTGAAATGTGCAAAAAAAATAAAAAAAAATCACCAAGTGAAATAACAGATAGAACTACCTGTGAACAAAGTGAAATGTTCAACTTAATTTATTTTTATTTTTCATAACAGATACTATGATCAGAATGCCCCACCATATGGCCAATCCGCCTCAAGAGGATATGGCGAACAATACGGTGGCTACGGCCAACCCTACGCACCACCCCAACCCCAACCCGGTTACGGCTACCCTGCTGCAGCCCCACCATCTGGTTACCCCTATGGTGGGCCCCCACAACCTGCATATGGATCCGGCTCATACGGTGCACCACCAGCATACAGTGCACCACCCGCATACGGTTCCGGATCCTACGACTCATATGGGTCTGGTGCCTATGGTGCTGCACCGGTACAACAGGACCAGCAGAAAGGTAAGCTTGGAATGGGCGCTGGTCTGGCGATCGGGGCTGTAGGAGGCGTGCTTGGTGGATTGGCATTGGCTGAAGGGATCGATTATGTCGAGGATAAGATCGAAGATGATGTGGCCGACAAGGTCGAGGATGATTTGGCCTATGGTGATGATGATGGTGGTGATTGGTGATCATTATTTCTTTTCCTTTTCTGAGGGAATTTGAGGGTAAATAAAAAGAAATTTGAATGAAATGTAGTGTGTTGATTTGTCATGCGGAGTGCCAATTAATTGCAAGGTTGGAATGAGCTTTGTATGTTTCCATTGTGTTTATCTGGCAATTTCTTTTATTGTCTGGTTCTCTAGGGGAGGAAATAAGTATCTTCGTACATTTGTTGGGTTAATTAACTCATTCTGATATTGGGATGGGATTGTAAAATTTCCATCATACAAAGAATGCTCCAATAATAAAAAAAAACTTGCGAGGGTTTTTCTGATTAATTATTGGAGTGGATAATATTTCGTTTTCAATCTACGTTAGCGGGGTGCTTGAAACTATAAAGCAAAAAAAGACCGAATTTTTTATTTATATCCAAAAAATAAATCAAATTACAAAAAATACCCATGTTATCTTGAAAATTCGAAAAATACCCAAACCGGAAATTTTTTTTCCGGATTTGGCATCTAAACCCGGAAAAAAATTTTCCGGAAATTGAACTCCAAAACAGGAAAAAAAATTTACGGTTTTAACATTTTTTTTTTTTTTAGAGTTTCCGCAAAATTTTTTTCCGGTTTTAACATTTTTTTTTTTTTTTTTTTTTTAGAGTTTCCGGAAATTTTTTTTCCGGATTTAACTTTTTTTTTTTTTTTTTTTTTTTTTTTTTAGAGATTCCAGATAAAAAAATTTAACTTAACAAATTTTTTTTTTTTTTTTTTTTTTTTTAGAGATTCCGGAAATTTTTTTTCCGAACTAAATAAATTTTTTTTTTAAGAGAAAAATAGCTAAAATACTGAAATCTAACGCTACAAAATCGAATTGTTTTTTTAAATATTTGTTTCATTAATTTAAAAAATTTCAAAATGGTGTAGAATAATTTAGAAATTATCAAAATAGCTAAAATACTGAAATCTAATACTAAAAAATCGAATTGTTTTTTTAAATATTTGCTAGATTACATTTTTTTATATATAATTAGCATATTTATACTAAAACAAGCCAAATTACTTGATTTATGCTGAATTACACTAATTTACAATAATTATGTAGAATTATGCTAGAATACGGTAAAGTACGCTAAATTACGTACGAATAGGGATGATATCTTCACTGAGAAGGCGAAAAACGACGACGAAACTTCAAACGGTCATAAAACGGCGCTCGAGTGTCCGATTTTAGTAAATGACCACTTTTCGGAAAGCTTGCGAAAATGCGCATGCGTCCGAACTACTTTGCTAGTTTTCCAAATTCAGAATCGCCAAAAAACAAATAGAAGAGCCTCAAAACTTCAGTTGAAGTTTCCGATTAAGATTTTCATTTCTATTATTCAATCTACGTAGCTCAGTAAATTAGTTATGTAATAAACTTTTAGAACACCAAATTTTATTATTTTTGGAATTTTTTTTACTATTTTTTATGATTTATGAAAGATGCCACAAAATAAGCCCCATTTATACGTAATTTAGCGTAATTTATCGTATTTTAGTAAATTTACCGTATTTTAGCACAAAATCGGCCCTATTCGTAGTAAAAAACAATTCGATTTTTTAGTGTTAGATTTCAGTATTTTAGCTATTTTGATAATTTCTAAATTATTCTACACCATTTTGAAATTTTTTAAATTAATGAAACAAATATTTAAAAAAACAATTCGATTTTGTAGCGTTAGATTTCAGTATTTTAGCTATTTTTCTCTTAAAAAAAAAAATTTATTTAGTTCGGAAAAAAATTTCCGGAATCTCTAAAAAAAAAAAAAAAAAAAAATATTTGTTAAGTTAAATTTTTTTATCCGGAATCTCTATAATAAAAAAAAAAAAAAAAAAAAAAGAAGTTAAATCCGGAAAAAAAATTTCCGGAAACTCTAAAAAAAAAAAATGTTAAAACTGGAAAAAAAATTTCCGTTTTTGGAAAAAAAAAAAAAAAAAAATGTTAAAACCGGAAAATTTTTTTCCGGTTTTGGAGTTCAATTTCCGGAAAAAAATTTTCCGGGTTTAGAGGCCAAATCCGGAAAAAAAATTTCCGGTTTGGGTATTTTTCAAATTTTCAAGATAACATGGGTATTTTTTGTAATTTGATTTATTTTTTGGATATAAATAAAAAATTCGGAAAAAAAGAAAAAAAAAATATAGCTACTCAAGTACTCAATACACATTGATTTATTTTCAAGTTTAAATAAGGTTCGCTCGGTCAAATTGTATTTTGATAGTTTTCAACATTATTTTTTTCTAATTTTAAGACTCATCATCAAAGTCAAAATGCACAACAATTGTTAGCAATTACTCAGTTAGTTTTAACTTCAATACTCGATCATCATTTATATTTTAAAATACACACTTTTATTATTATAAAATACGCTTTATTTTAAACTTTACACTCATTATTCGAACCATTCTTACAAAATATATTTAGTTATCTCCATTTTTATATTAATCACGTAGATGTCTTGATCTGCCAACAACTATGTTTAAAAGATAAAATTTCAGATTAAATATCAACCCTCCATCTGATTTTTTTTTTTTTATACATCTTTTTGATGTTTTCTACATGTAGAAGTCTAAATCTATTTAGACACATACTCCCTACATGCAAATTGTATCATTATTCTAATTGGTCCTCATTTATTTCTATTTCTTAATGTCATTTAAGGAATTTTTAATTTGATTGATAATGATTGGTGATGCCTCCATTTCTTTTATTTTTTATATCATTTAATGAATCTTATTTGTTAATATGTTATTTTGTATAAGATTTTTTTATGAAAATATGTCAAAAAATATATCAAAAAATATGTATGTCATTTAGGAATGTTATTTACGTGTAAATACCATTTAGTAATGTTATTTGTTATTTAGTCTAATTTTTTTTATGAAAATATATCATTTTGTATGAGATTTTTTTATTTTTTTTATAATATATCCCCGTTGCAAACGCATGGACACGATACTAGTAACATAATAAACACTTAAATATGCAAACCGTAGATTCAAATATTGTGGAGAGTTCACTTAATCAGTTATTTTTCGGAAAGTTGGCCAAAAGTAATTAGGAGATATTTAGAATGTGAGGATTTTGACATAACTTTTTATTTGTTAAAGATAAAACATCAAATTAAACATTTTATGAAATATTCGACCAATTTTGAAATTTAGAAAGGCTTTGTATAAAATCCCAGCAATATTAGTCCACCTTTTTCTGACAAAAATAAGAAAAAAAAATTCACTAAAACCGTAGGTTGATTATTAGGCTCTAAAAAGGACAGATTTTTATATTTCGTTCTAAATTCAGTTTTTTACGTAACAAAATATTGGACTTTCAAATCAGGGCCCTTGTTCTTTTTTGTAACTAAAAGTATGTATATGTCAACATTTTATGTTCTGGCCTTTCTAAAATTTAAAATTCCTCCAGTATTTTTTTGGAAGCTCATTCAAAATTTTACATTTATTATTACATAAAAAATCGGAATTCAAGACGTTCGAGGTAAGTGTAGTACTAGACCGCTGGTATTTGTTTAGTATTATTGAGTTAATATAAAGACTTTGAAAGTGTACGAGTTGCCACCCTTAATTTAATTAAGAGGAGATCGGATGACACTATTTTTTGGTGACATCGAATGACATCGTGTATTTTCAAAGTTCAAATAGTCGATCCAAACCGTTCAATATGATGGATATATTAAAATGTGCTTGTACATTTTTTTGAATTTTTTACTATTTATTAAGATGGGTACAAAAATTCAATGGTCTGGAAACAACAATTTATAAAATACTTAATAAATAGAAAAAAAATTCAAAAAAATGTAAAATTTGATCTGCAAGCACATTTTAATATATCCATCATATTGAATGGTTTGGATCGACTGTTTGAACTTTGAAAACTTTGAATATACACGATGTCATCTCATCCCTCCTCTTTAATTAAAACAAAAGCTGACTAGGGTGAAAACGGATCAGTAGTAAAACCATATCCGTATCGTATCGGTTTGGATACGGATTTGAATCGGATATTAAATAAATACAAAAACAAAATACAGATATAATTCAAATCCCTAATTTTATTATTATAACAAAATTAACATATTATTTAATAAAATTTATTTTATTATTATAACAAAATTAACATATTATTTAATAAAATTTATTTTTGCATTATAAAATAAAAATTAACATAAAATATAGATATAATTCGGATGTTTAATCATTATGGTGAACAAAATATATTTTTTAGTGTTAAACTTGTTACGTCATTACAAAATATACAACTCCTTATAATAATTAATCACCAATATGATCATACTTTTAATCAAATGATACCAATAGAAATATATTTCACTCTAAACTTATATATTTCTAAAATAAATGAAGAAAAAATATACAAATATAGGTAATTATCCAAATCCGTATTCGTATCAACACAAACAGATATCCAAAAAATTAATAATTTACTAATACAGATAATTGGATACGGATAATATACATATATAGTCAGATATGAAAGTAAAAATATATAAATATTTTAAAAAATATTCAAATTGATAATATTTATCTAATTATAACAATGAACTAACATGATTTTTTTTGTAATATATATTAAACTATATGGTATATATACTCCATCATACCTCCATTTTTAAAAACTTTAATTACTCAAAATTTACAACTTAAAAGTCAAAATAAAAAATCATTGGATGTGATTTATGTTATTTTCTCTATGTGCTAATAAAAAATTATCACATATCAATTTTGTTTTTATGTGAATCAATAAGTTGAAAAATCAACGTCCAGAAATATCCACATTAGTATGTTTTTTGCAAGCACTTGATGACAACCAAAACAAAATTGAAATATTATAATTTTTTACATATGCATAAATAAAATTATGTAGATCATATCTAACAGTTTTATTTTGACTTTTAAGTTTTAAATTTTGAGTTATTAAAGTTTTAAAAAATAAAAACATTTGAACCCTCCTCTATTTGAATAAGGATAATTATAATTTAACGGGAGAATGGTTTTGAACTTTTGATCTAAATTGACGGGAGAATTGGGAGCTAAGGGAGTTCGGATCAAGTGAAGTAATCCAACTTTTGGGTTTTAGATTGGAACCGTCCGATTCGAATCTGCGAAAATCCATCCGAGAAGTGAGTGCACACATTCCGACAATGAACTCGAATTCCGAGACAATCTCAAACGATGAATTCGAATCGGATGGTCTCGATCCAAAACCCAAAAATTGAGTTACTTTAGGGGATCCGGACCCGAGCTAAGCTGCCTTGATGCTTCTAATGTTTGGTGGGTGATCCTACGGATAAACCTAAGCATATCCTTGGAAAAGAAACACGCTTTCTGCTTTAAGGAACCTATCCCTAGTTCGAAACCATAGGAAAGAATTTCGAAATCCATCTTGAAGCCACTACCAAAGTTTAAAAAAAAAAAAAAAAAAAAAAAACTAATTTCGAAAGCTGCAATAATTTCCCTGGTTCACAGAGTTAAAAAATAAAAGAGTAAATATACAGTAATACAGATGTATTTTTTATTAAATAAATATTCATATATAACTTTATTAATAGAGAAGAGTTCAAATGTCTTCATTTTTTGTACTTCCATCTTGTCTATACTTTTTAATTTTCTAATAACAATTTTTTTAAAATTTATATGTCAAATAAAACCGTTAGATGTAATTTATATTATTTTTGCTACATGCACATACAAAATTATCATTTTTCATTTTTTATTTGGTATGAATCAATAAGTTGAAAAATAAACGTCCAAAATTTATCTACATCAATGTATTTTGTCAAGATCTTGATACTGATCAAAATAAAATCGAAATGTCATGATCTTTTACGTGTGCATAGAGAAAATGATATAGATCATATATAACGGTTTTATTTTGACATTTAAGTTTTAAATTTTAAATTGTTGTAGTTCTAAAATTGAAGACATGATGGAAGCTAAAAAATATAGCTATTTGAACACTCCTCTCATTAATATTATTATCACTATAGTTAAAACATGAGGAGGGCTGAAATGCCCCCATTGATTCATTGCTC
Organism: Carex kokanica; assembly: GCA_025461125.1. NCBI lineage: Eukaryota > Viridiplantae > Streptophyta > Magnoliopsida > Poales > Cyperaceae > Carex > Carex kokanica. Next base: position 1,219,386 of record JAJGRX010001034.1, on the reverse strand, counting down.
CAATCATATCTCACATTCTTATCTCCATTTTTAAAATTCAAACAATCAATCTGAACTGCTCAACATGATCTCCATATTAAAATGGTTTGGAAACCAAATTTTATATTTTTTTAGAATTTTTTTAGATAAATACAAAATCATTGTTTTTGGATGGTTCAGAATCTTCTGAAAATAGTGATTTTGTACATATCTATTTTTTTTTTAATATGGAAATCATGTTGACCGGTTCGAATTGCCTTTTTGGACTTTCAAAACGAAGATAAAAATGCGGGACATGATTGGGACACGAAAACAATAGCGCATTTTAATATGTAAATCATTTAGATTAGATGAATATATAGTGCTGGGCTTAGCTACTTCATGGAGTAAAACGACTTGGTGCTCCACGCCTCATTATTTTCATTTTGAAAATCCAAACGACCGATCCGAACCGCTCAAGTTGTTCTCCATATTGATATGTGCTTGGAGACCAAATTTTACATTTTTTGGAATTTTTTTACTATTTATTAAGCCACTTTGAAAATCACTGATCCGGCGGTCCAGAAATTTTTACTGTTTTTTACTGTTCATAAGGATTTTCAGATTTTCAAAGTGGCTTAATAAATAGTAAAAAAATTCCAAAAAATGTAAAATTTGGTCTCCAAGTACATTTCAATATGAAGAACATGTTGGAAGGTTCGAATCGACTATTTGAACTTTGAAAATGAAGATATGGCGTGAAGTACAAAGTCGTTTTACTCCATGAAGTAGCTAAGTCCATCTCTATATATATATATATATATAGTTATATAACTAAATCATTATTCTTTTAAATTAAAAGCACGTTTTCAATACCCTCTCGCTATTAAAATTTTCAAATTTTAGTCCCTTCGTAATTAATTTTTAGGTTCAAGTTAAATCAAGAACTACGTAAATAAAAGCTGATGATTTAAGTACTTTAAAGTAATTTTAATGCACTAAATAGAAGTGCGTAAAAGTAATTTTAGCGCACTCAATAAAAGTGCTTTAGAGTACTTTTAATGCACTAAATAAAGTGCTTTAAAGAAACAAAGTTTAAATAATTTAACAGGCAGTATAAAGTTAAAACATCAAATACCTTAACTTTCGATATAATTATTTTTATCTTTTCACTTGCTAATATAACACATGCAGACATCTTGATCTTGTAGTATTTAATACATTGCTTCATCTATATTTTACAACTATAGTAAACATCAACACATTAAAGTAATTTAGTGTTTACTTTGCTTTATTTTTATTTCACTTGCCAAACACAAATACTATAAGATAAAATAAGTGGATTAAATAATCTTTTTATTTAATTTTTTTTTTTTTACATCTTGGGTCTGTTCGGCAAACTATTGAAATAGAGGAAAAGTGAAGAAAAGTGGAATTTGAAATAGATTTCAATTCTTTACTATTCCGGTCGTGTTCGGTTGATAGTTAAAGAGTATTGATAAACGAGCCAATTTCATCTCTTGAAAAATATAAATTCCTCTATTCCATCTTTCACATGGAATAGAGAATTGATTCATGGAGAAATAGATGAGGGATCAAAATGTAAAAAATAGAAGTTTGATTACAAAGTTAAACTCAATTTCTTATTTGGCGGAAATAAAATATATTTTCCACTCTATTCCTCTGGTTTTTTTTTTTTTAAAATAGAGTAATGGGGTCAAGCCACCCAAGACCCTTTATTTCAATCTTTGTAACAAATGATTTTCCTCATCTAAATTTTGAACCCATGACCTCTCACATAAAAGACATGTGCCTTTGTCACTAGATTAAAAACTAGTTTTTTCTGTTCCTGTGTTAGTAAAACTACTCCGCAATATTAATTTTTTAGACCCCAAATATTCCAACTCAAATATTCTAATTTTTTATATCATACAAGTGGGATATGTTAAGTAGAACTAGGGTGTGATGTGCTCACCAAACTCTTTGGTAAGCATAACTCCATAATCTATCGTATTCACTTCAAACGAGATGAATCCAAACCGTTGAAACCGATGTACTTCACGAGTGATGTGCGTACATGCAAGCTGTCAAAATTGATGAAAAATGAATGCATTAAAATAACTTCTAAAACTTCATTTTAGATCATTTATTTTTAATCAATTTTGACCACTTGACTTTAGACTAAATGAATTCAAAAAATTCAAAATTTTGCATGTACGCATATCACTCGTGAAGTATATTGGTTCAACGGTTTGGATTCATCTCGTTTGAAGTGTAATCGATAAATTATAGAGTTATGCTTATCTAAGAGTTTGATGAGCAGATCACACCCTAGTTCTACTCGGAATATGTTTTCACATGCAAACCATGGTACTAAGCAGAGATGTTATGCCTCGCGCCACAACCTACAAACTTATATCAGACCAAAAAACCCAAAAGTTGGTAAAAATGTATTTAACAGCTTAGGCTACAAACAAATAAGCCCATTTAGAATCACTCAATATGATATCTAGATCCAAACAAGATCAGAGCTATCTGAAAAATACTAAAAAAATTAAGGAAACAATTCAGTCATGCTTTGCTTAATCAATTCATGATAAATTAAAATAACAAGGGGTCATATATATACATATTTTTTTTGTAATGATAATATACCAGTACGAGACAAAAAAATCACCAGTCGCATCATTCAGTCCATTCCACAATCCATATCACAAGTCACCAGCCGAGATACCTCTGCGATATTTCTAGCATCTAAATCATAACTGGGTGAATATCGCAACCTAAGCTGGACGCGGTCGCTTGAATCACTACTTGCATAGGTGTACCTACTCCTAGAGCGGGAAAAACGTGACGTGCCGTACTGTGATCAAGTAAATTTTTCACGTGCCGTGCTGTGCCGTGACAAATATTACAAGGGGTGGTCATGGCACGCAAGTCACGGCGTGACTCGTGTGCCGTGACTAAATGTGCGTTAGTTACGTTTAATCGCATTTAACGTTTAAAAAAAAATGAAATGATTCTTTAAAATTCAAATGTTTTAATTGAAATTTAAATGTAAATATTTTAATTAAAATAAAATTATATCTTATAGGAAGGTACGTTAGTGTATTGCCTCGTGACTGCCGTGACTGGCGTGTCTTCTGTGTCTACTGTTCCATGTGTACTCCCGTATCCCGTGCCATGCTGTGACAAAGGCAATTTCTGTGCCGTACCGTGCCGTGTCTTCTTTGCCAACAATTGATCACGGCACGTGAATGGTCACGGCATGGGACACGCGAGTCACGGCACGTAACTGACATGCGTGCCGTGCCGTGCCGTTCCGTGACAGAGTCGGCTCCGGCGTGCCATTTTTCCCACTACCTGCTCCGTAGCCCCCTTGACTGGTACACGGTGCACCGAAGAGGGAGTAATATAATGTATACTGGATGGTTTAGACTCATGAACTCATCTCTTGATGTTTTAATCAATTCAGCTACAAATTACCAAAACTAACGAGGATAAATCATGTTCAAACAATTTGAAATTTTCAAAATTTTATACTATTTTTTGAAAGAGAGAAGAAACATTAATTTCAAGAATTCTGAATTCTGTAATATTCACGGAATTTAACGAATTAAAAATAATAACGAGAATCTTAAACATCATAAATTTTATTGAAACTAAAATTTTGAACTAAATATTTGCATTCAAAATGCTGGACAATCTATACTTCGCAAAGCATATCAGGCGACATCATTTTCGATTATAATTTCGCTTAGAGTGGGAAAAATAGCACGGCGGAGCCGGCTCTGTCAAGGAACGGTATGGTTACGGCACGGAACGGCACGACACTCGTGTCAGTTACGTGCCGTGACTCGCGTGTTCCGTGTTGTGACCATTCGCGTGCTGTGCCTCAACTTTTGAAACTTTAGCACGGTACGGCACGACATGTGAAAGATTTAGTCACGGCACGGCACGACACGTAGTCACGTGTAATTAGGACCACTAGATATTGATTTAATAGTGAATCTTGAATAAACTAACCTAAATTATGATTAAATGGTCACGCGAGTCACGACACGTTAGGCACGGCGTGACTCACGTGGCGTGACCATTCGCGTGCCGTGACCACCCCTTGATATTTTGGTCACAGCATGGCACGTGAAAAATTAACTTGATCACGGCACGGCACAACACGAGACCAAAGTCACGGCATGTTAGTCACGGCACGGCACGACACGTTTTTCCATCTCTAGTTCCGCTGCTTCGGGCTTCGGCTGTCTGACATGGGCCTAGACCTTTTTGGGTTTGAAATTTCACCATTGGTCTTTTGAAAAAAAAAAAAAAAAATCAAGCAAGCAGGATGGACCATTACGGTTTTTATGTTTTCTTTTGTGTAAATGGACTTCTCATTACGTTGGTTAATTACTTAATTTCTTTGTATAATGAGCAAAATTCAAAATTTTCTAGGTTTTGATTGAAATGAAACTTAATGAACCAGGTACAGAACGGGATAAACTATATGTTTTGGTTTGGACTGATAAAACATTGTATCATTGGTCAACCGAACAAGGTTCGGTGACATTGTGAGACGCTTTTAGGGCCTGTTCGGCATTTACTGTTTACGTGTGAAAAAAAAATTCACTCAAAGTGAATTTTTTTTTTCCCACGTGAACAGTGAAAATCAGTTCAAAATTTTTATTTTCCTGTGTCCATTCTCCAATCCACACTGCAGCTGAACAGACCCTTAAAGTATGGACTAACAAGAGAGTACTGTTAATTAAATAATTTTTTTTAGTAAAATATAGGGCTAAATGTTTCTCCAGCTTATTTGTGTCGTACGGTGTGTTTATGGTTTTCAATTTATAAGAAAAAAAAACGAGCAAAACCGAAATCTGAAACAAAAAAACAATACCATATATCTCTTAATCAAGCTGAACTGCATAAAACGATACACAGAAGCGTCTTCACCAAATTAACTGGCTCAAAACAAAAATAATATCTGACCGAGATCATTAAACCCAAAACCCCCTGCATGTTAATAACTATAGAGAGGCAGATCAAGGCAGTGCTGCAGCTAGGGGTGAGTAAATTGCTCACAACTCGTAACTCGCTCATAACTTGCTCGCTAAATGCTCATTAACAACTCGCTGTAACTCGCTCATTAACAACTCTCTCATTTACTTAATGAGCCGAGTATGAACATATCCCAACTCGCTCATTAGCTCATTAAGAACTGAGTTACATAAATCCTACCACATCTAATCTCTTGATTCTTTTTTTTTGGAATGGCCCAAGAAGCAAGTTTGAAGCATGCATGCCATAGGATCGCTGGGCTAAAGAAAGCAGGCCCCAGAAGGCCAGAACCATCCGTAATATCCATTAACAGATTAACTACAGGCCCAGCTCATTAATCAGGTTGGAATATCCATTAGCTTGGAATTTTAATTAGGTTGGAATTTCAAATCTGCAAGAGGAAGAGTTGCTAGATTTTGTTAAATTATGTATTGTTTAATTATGTTGGATTATGACAATTTGTTAAATTCTATAAATGAAAATTAATTTTTGAATGATGTATTTTAAACAACTCGGCAACTCGCTCATAACTCGCTCATTAACAACATGCTCATTAACAACTCACTCATTAAGCTAATGAGCCGAGCATGTGCATACCCTAACTCGCTCATGCTCGCTCATTAATCAGCCCTAGCTGCAGCCATTATTTTATAGTACTTTCAGAGACATAAGATGCTCTAGCTATATATTATGAGATCATATTAACATGGTAACCTCCTCTTGGCAGCATCTGCCAATTTTTTTTCAAAAAAAAAAAAATTTATTAACATTGTCACCATAGGTAGTACCATTTCCAGTTCCCCACCACAGTTTTGTGAATTCGTATCCTCTTAAGTTAACTTAAATTTTGAGTTAAGATCTGGACCGTTTGATTTAAACTGCACTAATATTAAAAGGCCCCGTGCATTATAGGCGTGAGCCGGATTGGTTTGAATTCTGATCGCACGGTTCGGAAATTAACTCAAACAATACAATTCTGATCGCACAGTCCGGATTGGCCCGGATTCTGAATGCGGAGGAAGCGGATTCCAGTTTTGTTGGGGCTGCAATACCACATTATGATTTTTTTCATCTCTTCTCTAACTTTCTCCAAATATCTATTATTTTCTAATACAACGTAATATGTCGCCTTTAAAATCTTGAATTTCAATTCGTCCACCTCATCAGTTGGTCATTAGAGGTGTTGATCTGTGCTAGCAAATTCATTGTAAACATGGAAGAAACAGAGCATAAAAAGCTGAGCTACAGTACATGTATGCTAATTTTAGAAGGAAAATTTTGCAATTAGGTTGCGTTTGGATAGACAGAGAATAGAGCTATTCTCAGATTAGCTGTACTATTTTCAGATTAGCTAATCCAAACGACAAATGGAAAATAAGAATAGCGGAGGAATAGCTCTAATCCGCTATTCCACATAAACGTTCGGTTAGCGGAAAAACATAACTCCTGAGTTAGCAACATTAATAAAAAATTCGGACAATCTATTTTTTATCATTTATTTCGAAATTTGGGAAGGGTCCGATTCCTTCTCCAAGAAGGAAAGCAGAAGCCAGAAGGGGAATTAAATGGGGTGGGGTCCGCTAGTCAGTGGGCGGTAAAAAGAAAAAAGGTTTAAGTTGGGGTGGGGGGGGTCCATCTGCCATAGTAATATTTTAGTTTAAATATTATATTAGTATTAAATAAAATATTATATTAGTATTAAATAAATATAATATTAAATTAGATTTGATTATTATTAAATAAAATATTGGATTAGTATTGAAAAATTATTAGTTTAAATGTAATATAATATTACTTTAAATATTATATGTATTAAATAAAATATTAGTTAAATATAATATAATATTAGTTTAAATGTAATATAATATTAGTTTAAATGTAATATAATATTAGTTTAAATATTAAATGTAAAAATATTAGATTAGTTTAATCAATATTTTATTCATTCCCTCCATCGCTATTTCAAATATACAATCCAAACGACATTTTTACTAACCGGAATAGTCCAAAGTTAGCACTATTCTCAATAATTCAAAAGAATGAATAGGACCCTGTTCGGATTTAAGGTGAGCCCATATGCCGACATTTTTAAAAATACCCTAAGTTAATTAAAAATTATTAAAAATACCCACGGTCCCAAATTTTTATTAAAAATATCCATACCGGTCAATTATTGGCCGGTACCGATTAAAATTCCCGACCGGCCAATTATTGGCCGGTTCCGTGATTTTTTTTTTTTTTTTTTTTTAGAGAAAAATTGCTAAAATGCTGAAATGAAATCTAACACAAAAAAATTGAATTGTTTTTTTTAAATATTTGTTAGATTATTTTTTTGATAGCATATTTATACTAAAATACGCTAAATTACTTGAAATTATGTTAATTTATACTGATTGACACTAGATTACTTTAAATTATGTTAACTTTTTTTTAAGAGACATTAGCTAAAATGCTGAAATATAACACTAAAAAATAGAATTTATTTTTAAATATTTGCTAGATTACATTTTTTTATATATAATTAGCATATTTATACTAAAACACGTTAAATTACTTGATTTATGCTGAATTACAGTAAATTACAATAATTATGTAGAATTATGCTAGAATATGGTAAAGTACGCTAAATTACGTACGAATAGGAATGATATCTTCACTGAGAAGGGAAAAAACGACGACGAAACTTCAAACGGCCATAAAACGGCGCTCGAGTGTCTGATTTCAGCAAATGACCACTTTTCGGAAAGCTTGCGAAAATGCGCATCATCCGTGCCTGTGATGCTAGGTTGCCAAATTCAAAATCGCCAAAAAACAAAGAGAAGGGCCTCAAAACTTCAGTTGAAGTTTTCGATTGAGATTTTCACTTTTTTTATTGAATCTACGTAGCTCAGTAAATTAGTTATATAATGAAATTGTAGAATACCAATTTTTATTATTTTTTGGAATTTTTGTTACTATATTTTATGATTTATGAAAGATGGCACAAAATCGGTCCTATTCATACGTAATTTACCGTATTTTAGCATAATTCTACATAATTATTGTAATTTTAGCATTTTAGTAAATTTACCGTATTTTAGCACAAAATCAGCCCTATTCGTAGCGTATTTTCTTACAAATATTTAAAAAAACAATTCAATTTTTTTGTATTAGATTTCATTTCAGCATTTTAGCAATTTTTCTCTAAAAAAAAAAAAAAAAAAATCACAGAACCGGCCAATAATTGGCCGGTCGGGAATTTTAATCGGTACCGGCCAATAATTGACCGGTATGGGTATTTTTAATAAAAATTTGGGATCGTGGGTATTTTTAATAATTTTTAATTAACTTAGGGTATTTTTAAAAATGTCGGGCCCATATGCTCACAATTATATGCCACCGCATGCGAATTTATACCATTAAATTTATATTGTACTGGTATCAACCATACACATTAAGGGCCTGTTCGGCTACACAATTCCATCTGGGAATTACGTGGGTTTGGACTTGATGGGTTGAAATTTCTAATTGGGCGTTCGGCGACCCATTTTATTCACCGGAAATTCCGGAGGGAACACCCCACTCGTTCTCTTCTCTTTGTAAAATTCTGGGATAAAAAACGCGAACTCCAACTTCATTTTTTTTTTCCCAATCTCTCTCTCTTGCTGGGACCCACATCACCCATTATTTTATTTCATTTTCTACCTCACCTCACTCACGTGGCTCTCTCATGTCTCTTCCATTTAACCAATTCCTTTTCATGTATATATAAGGCGAGAGGGGACCAATTCATTTCAATTGTGGGACTAATGAATTTGTCCGGACCGGCCTTGTCTTTTTTTTTAATTACATATTTCAAATTATTGTTCGTTTATAAACATTTAATTTTTTAAATGTTTTTAATTATTATTTTCTTATTTTTTTTAATACATATTTTACGTATTTATTTGTTTTCTAATTTTTGTAATTACATATTTTTAAATATTTGTTTGTTTATAAATATATTTTTCTTGTAAATGTTTATAAAAAGTTTATTTTTTTTATAAATGTTTTTAATTACATATTTTAAATGTTTGTTTGTTTTCTAATTTTTGTAATTGCATAATTTAAATGTTTATTTTTCTGTAAGTGTTTGTAAAAGTTAATTTTTTTGTAAATGTTTTTAATTACATATTTTAAATGTTTGTTTGTTTCCTAATTTTTGTGATTATATATTTTAAATGTTTGTTTGTTTGTTTATAAATGTTTATTTTTTGTAAATGTTTTTAATTGTTGTTTTCTTATTTTTTTTAATTTATTTATAAATATTTTCTTATTTTATTTGTACTATTTTAGTAATATTTTTTTTATTAGAAATGGTTCATCTTTTTAATATTAGTATTTAATCAATTTTATTTAATTTCATTAATATAATTAAAAAAATATGTTTACCAAATGTTACAATTTAAAACCCATTAAAATATTAAAATTACAATATATTATTGGTCTAAATAAATAGATGGTGGCACGAAAGTTTTTTTTCATTGTAATTTTATATATAATTACTTTTTTATATTAAGCTAACTTTAACTTAATTGGTTAAAATCAATATAAACAGAACGTTATACTATTCAAAAACAATAATTAAATAAAAAATAATTTATAACTAAACTAAACTAAAACAAATAAACATACATATTTTAAAATAAATAAAGATTTCCCACAATTAATCTCATGATATAAACGAACACTCATTTTCTCATATTCCTATAGTTAATCCCGTGCATTCCGTACCCGTGGGTTTCCACTTTTTCAAAAGTGAATTCCTATTCCCATTCCCATTCCCATTCCCATTCCGTAATCCCGTGACATCCGAACACGCCCTAACTGAATAGTTTACCACAGCTTTATTACTCCACAGCTTACTGCTAGATGAACAAAATTCTGGGTATAATAATCTTTACACATTTTGATATATATACCTTTCCTTACTTTTTTTTTTTTTACTTTTTTTTCAAAAGCAGGGATGCACAGATTAAATACTTCCAAGTACAAAACATATTTTCAAGTAATTCTTATTGGTTACTGTAAAATGAGTCCGTACCTTCTTAGGAATTCATATCCAGTGTAAATAATACCTGACCGTGTAGAATGAGATCTGAGTCGTCCGTTTTAACCTGGCACGAATCTCAAAGCAAATCCCTCCTACATTCCAAATAGACACCAAATTAATTTTGATCATGCTGTGAGTATTCTGCACGGTCCGATCGTTCAATGGATGAGTCGGTCCGTTTTGCGATTTAAAAAAGTTCTACATGTTACTGATCTATGTTAGGTACATGAGCAGATGTGAAGTCCTACAAAATTTCAGGAGGAATTGAATGCAGCTTTGGTTAAAGGGTTGGGTCTATTTTTGTTAGTTGTTTTTTCATTTGTAGTGCTGAAAATGGATTTACTTAATTGTTATGATCTTTACTTAATTTATACCTATACAATGAACTACATATGATATATGAATTTTCCTAAAATAACTGTATCTGCACATTTTCTTGAAATATTCTCGTGTCGTACTCGCATTAGGGGACCACTCAAACGGCATGTGAGAACCGCAATTGTTCCAAAACTGTAATTTTGTTTTACAAATTTTAATAGTAACACTGTGAAGTATATAGCTCAAACATGGCAAGTATTTATACCTATACAATGAACTACATATGATATATGAATTTTCCTAAAATAACAGTGCAGGTACTGTAGCGCGTACAGTGTGCGTACAGTGCGGGTACTGTACTGAAATAATTATTCTAAATTAATAATAAGCTGTGGTAACATAAGTGCTCAATTAATATATGGCATCTCCTTTGACGAGCTCTCTTCCTCAATAAATAAACAAACAGACAAACAATTACCAACTACTATTAAATGTGTCTGTCAACTACAAAACGAAGCACATAATCAATGCGATATTAACTATCAACAGGAAACACTTTACTCTGGTGTCGTATCAACGGAATTATCCGAGCAGCAGTGCACAATTAATGGAGTAGGTGTATTTCTCTAAACTTTTGGAGCTAATGTCATCTTATAAATTCATGCTAGATTGAGGTAGTTCAGATCTGTTTATTGTGTTTTGTTGTTAACCCAACCCGATTGAGACGAATCCGAGCTTTTCTCAGAGAAAAACACCTTCCTGCTTTTTTAATTTCAGCCATTTAAATTTGTTGAGATTTGTACATGAAAAAGTTTTTTTTATCAAGATACGCGAATGAAAATTTTGAATAGTTGGAATCAGAAAAGCAGAAAGTTGTTTTTTCCTAAGAAAAGCAGCAGAGTCGGATCCGATTGAGACAGCTCCCACGGCTTTTCTGATTTGTCAATTTTAGTCGGTGGCGGAACCACGTCGATCTAGAGGGCACTTGTCAATTTTTAACTATTGTAAAGCATTCAGATAGAATCACATATTGTAAAGCAGAAGAAATTTAATTTGGATTGTTATAAATTTTGGGTAAAAAGAGTGGATGGTAAGCAAACATGCCAATTATACTTCATTCTATGTTTCATATGTTGAGTCCAATACTTATCTTGAAATTGCAATTTAGCAAAGAACTTCTGAATACCTATCGCTTCTCAATTCAATGTCCACCTTCATTTTGCATATTACTCTATTATCAACAAAGGTTTAAATAGCGTTTATCGCGTCATAGCGGAACAGCTGAAAAAAACGACGCTATGCCCATATAGCCGCTATAGCGGCAATAGCGTCATAGTTTTTATGATCCAAAAACGCTATAGCGGTGCTATAGTGTGCTATTTAGAACCTTGATTATCAATGATGCTTGTTGGACGTTTAAAAATTTGTGATATAAAATATTTGTTCACACAAGAAAAATAAGCACGCTGGAACTCTTGTGAAACGGAGGTAAAGATTGGAAAATTGTTGTCTTATTATTAACTATGTTACTTGCTTGCTTTGTTTATTGTTGTAGTTTCACTTTAATTTTTATTTCATTCATAATTTTGTAAAACTCTTTATTTTATTCAATAATATTTTGGTTGCAACTCCAACAAACGACATTGTTAAGTTCTTCATATGGAAGTTACAGATTCAAAATCTATTTGAAAGGCTTTTTTGGAATATTCTAAGTTAAATAGCTTGATCTTATCTTATCTAAAAAAAACAATAACAATAATAATATTCACGGTATGGATTAATTCATTGCATTGAAAGATACCCATGTAATAGTGCAGATTAGGTGACAACATTGATTTATTATACCGTAACTGTCCGTATAATTAAGGTTTTTGAATGAAAAGGCATGATAGCCCCTTTATTATTAACAAAGCAATTTACAATTGTTCAAGAAACAGTAAAAGAAAACAATCCCTTCCTATACGAAAAACCCTAGGCCCCAAAGGTCTCATAACTCGACACTTTTGTTCATCGACGGAACATGGTAGCCTCTTGCTCACCCGTACCAGTACTGGTACAGGAGCTAGGAGCTGTCAGCTCAAGTCCATCTGTTTCTATTTCCATTGGAAGAACGCCAGCGGGGCAAACGGTATTTAATGTGTACAATACACCAAAAAGAGGCAATTGGAAACGATCCTGCACAAACATTTACACCTGATCGGAGACAACAACTCCATGGAGCTCATAAATACTCACCTCCTCCCCAACTAACACCTCTTTAGCCATTACACCTTCAACATGTTAACTTGTGACTCATGTCAGTGCCTAGTACCAAGTGGGTCCCCTTGTAAAATATTTTCCTTATTATCTCCCTCTCTCTCAAAAAAAAAAAAAAAAAATTGCTCCTCTTTAATGAGCCGCTATTAACAGTTGAGAATTTTTTTTTCCTTAAAATCACAATATATTTGATACGTCCTACTTCGGAGAGAGTAGGCTGTATGTGAGGAGAGTAATTGGGTTGGGCTCGTCCTGTCACGGGGTGGCAGGCCGAGATTGGTGAAGTCGGTTTCCGAAGTGAGAATGGTTGTGGTTATGAGATATTCAGACTCTAGCCTGTATGATATCTCGCTTTAGGTATGCAAAAAATTCGACCCTTGTTCAATGGGTCGTCTTGCTTTAAATAGGTCGTCCCCTAACCGTCATTCTGCGTTGTCAGAGCGGTTAGGGAGATTGCATAGGAGTAGTTATGGCTGCATGGAGGCGGTTATTCTCGCATAAGGACGGTTACATCCGCATAGTTTGGCAGTTACTAAACCGCACCCGTCCTGTACGGACGTGAGGGCGGTGAGTGTAAGTCGGGTCCGGGCTAGACCCCTGCTGGATGAGGCCAAGTTTGGCCTTATTGGGGCTTGGTTGTTGACGGATCCCGAGCTCTTCATATTGAACTCGGGTTGACCCTTGAAGGGAGTCTGAATTCCGATCTATTCATGACCCGTGAGGAATCCGTGATGGCTCTTGAAACATGGTCCTATTAATATTTACATCGGTTGTTTTCTCATTTCCAACCAAAAAATAGTAATTTAGAATTATGTGCTTGGATTTCTTCGCAATTAATCTGCCTTGACTTGGCATCTACATTAAACGTCCCTGTACAACATGCCAGAAGTTCAGTGAATTGGGACAAACCTATGAAATTCCCAAAATGCAGAGCTGATAATGATTTAAAATTGCTTGTGACCTCAGATGAAATAGATACCAAATGTATTAGATATACTTGATGTATCAAGGGAAGGAGATAGGAGTAGGTCCGATGGGCATCGGATTTACAGTTAGGTTCAATTAGCTCTATCACCGTACGATTAGCATCAAGATCTATGTGCACGGAAATTGATACAGATTGCACGGATTTTGATGCACAGCACACGAATTTTGATGTAGATCGGATGGTCACCACACCCATCGAACCAAGGTAGGTCCGATGGGCATCGGACCTACTCTCATTCCCTTGACAAAGGGTTGTAAGAACATAGCAATTGAACTTCTTAGGTTGGAATGCAAGCACAAAATCTCAAGCAGCCGCTGTAATGACCAAGTCTTTTTGGATCATTAAGTCTACGCAAATTATTGTAATTAATAAACTCAAGCACATAATGACATGCACACAACTGTATATCTAAATAACCCATTTGTTATCGAAAATCGGTCAATTAAAAAACTAAACATTTTTCTTACACACAATATTCTGAGCATTTTTGCTCTCGAGCACATCTTTATCGTTGATTTTTATGGTGATCGCATGTGTTTCCTGATCCAACGACAGATATCTATTCTTTTTCTCGAAAAACCGCAGAGACAAAATCTGTAAATATTTCTGTGTAGCGGGTCTTAGTTTTATGTATATACGGCCCGAATCACTCTGGTTGCACTTTTGCATTGGTTCTGTTCTCACTTCTCAGACTCAGCACCTATTTATCATCACCCCATTACCAGCCTCAGCATAAATATCCAAACTCTTCTCCATTTTCTTCATTTCCCATAACTCTTCCCTTTCTCCCTCACACAACATCAAAGCACAAAAATGGCAATAGAGAATGGGAAGCATATTGACAACGGGAAACCCCAGACAACCGTCAAAGTAACAGGCACCACCACTGTACAACCCTCCAAGAAACCCGAACTTGCCACGTGTCCCCTTGCCACCTTCGACCTCCCGTACATAACCTTCTACTACAACCAAAAACTCCTCCTATACAAAACAACTCCAGAGCAACAATTTACTGATATTGTCAGTAAATTGAAAGATGGGTTGGCAGAGGCGTTAGGGTACTTTTACCCTCTTGCAGGGAGGCTGAATCAAGATGACGAGAAGGCATTATACGTAAAATGCGGCGGTGATGAAGAGTTCGAAGGAGGGGTGGAGGTTTTAGAGGCGGCGGCTGAGGGGGTTGAGGTGGCGGAGTTGGCGGCTGAAGGTAATCAAGCCGAGAAGGAGAAGATCATGCAGGAGCTTATTCCGTATACCGGGGTTATGAATCTCGAAGGGTTTAACCGGCCTTTGCTGGCAATTCAGGTATCAATTTTGTTCTTTGTTTTTTGGAGGAAACTTTGTGAGGTTTGAAGGGTTTAAGAGTAATTATATTAGTTAACGTTCAGGTGTAAGAAATGTTTATAACGCCCAAATTTGTTTTATACCGGGATGCTGCTAATATTAGATGTGGATAATGTTTTGAAGGTCAGTGACAATTGCCACTAACATTTGTATTGATATAAAAAGGAGTTTTAACAAGATCCTACGCTCCTACCTCATAAACAGTATTTACAGTAGATGTGGATAATTAAACTGGATCTATACAAGTGGACCACGGGAGAGGTTTATAATTGTGGATCTCTGTTTTAGATTAGGGTGTTTATCAAGTTTGAATTAATTAAAATTTTAATTTGTTATTTATTACAAAGCTGTTAAAATTTACTGTTAAAAATATTAAATTCTTTAATAAAAAGGCTATATATTTTCTAAATCGATACAAATTTAATACATGTACTGTTTCAGAAAAGAATACCACATTAACAATTTTATTTTTCTATTTTTTTTTAGAACGATGAAATATATATACACATAAAAGTTAGATATACGGTTGAACAATTCTAACGTAACTAAGTAACAATAAAACTGATTTGTTTAGAAACTTCAAACATATGCATACTAAAAAAAAGATGACAGAAATTTTAAAAACAACCTAAATTACTTTAAAGAGTTTTAATATATAATCTCTTACACCATGGATAAGTCATGCAGAACATAAATCAATTAACAATTTTTTTTTCTCATTTGCAATTAAATTAAGTCCAAGAAACTTCTCCTAATTCATTTCCTTTTCAGTTTACAAAGCTGAAGGATGGAATCGCCATCGGCTGTGCCTTTAACCATGCGGTCCTTGATGGCAATTCGACATGGCACTTCATGTCTGCCTGGGCTGAGCTAACCCGTACCCCTTCCTCTGCTCCCTCTGATCTACCAATGCACAACCGCCTCGCTGCCCGGTCAACCCGTGTGCCCTTAACCCTCCCTGCATCACCAGCCGCTCACGAAGCAGTCGACCCAAATGGGCCCGCAAAACCCCTTGTACCCCGTCTCTTCCACTTTAAATCCGATACAGTCTCTAAACTGAAATCCTCCATAAACTCCTCGCTCCCACCAGAGGCCAAGCCCTTCTCGACTTTCCAGTCCCTGTCGGCTCACATCTGGCGAGTTGTCTCGCGTGCCAGGTCACTGGCACCGACAGACATAACTGCATTTGCAGTGTTTGGTGATTGTAGGCCCCGTGTTGACCCACCGATGCCTTCCTCCTATTTTGGTAATCTCATCCAAGCCATTTTCACTGGGACCGCTGCCGGTCTATTACTTGCACATCCACCAAGCTTTGCAGCCGGGCTTCTTCAAGCTGCAATTGATGCACACGACTCAAAGGCTATAATCAAGAGGCTTGATGAGTACGAGGCAGCACCAAAGCTGTTTCATTATAGTGATGCCGGGATGAACTGTGTGGCAGTCGGAAGCTCACCAAGGTTCAAGGTTTATGAAGTTGATTTCGGGTTTGGTCGGCCTGAGAGGGTCCGAAGCGGGTCGAACAACAAGTTTGATGGCATGGTGTACTTGTACTCTGGCAGAGATGGTGATGGAAGTATTGACGTGGAGCTGACGCTGCAGCCGGAGGCCATGGAGAGGCTGGAGAAGGATGAGGAGTTCCTCAGTCCGGTCATATGGCAAAGTGAGAAAGCAGAGATCATTAATTAGGAGTTACATTGGGTTGGTTGTTTGGGTTTGGTAGGAATGAATTTAAAAGCCTGGTTGTTATTGTTATGTTGTTATATGGTTTGACTGTTAGTGCTTGTGTTTAATAAGGTTCTGCTTTTGGAACTCAAAAGGGCTCAGATTAAATGTTTCAACTAATTTGAGCTCCCTGTAAGGGCATGGATATCAGTATTATTAAATATGTACTTGGCTGTTTGTGGCAATTATATATATTATCTGGCTTATTTAATCAGTAATTGATTGATGTCATTCAAATTTTCTTATTATGGTTTGTAATATCAAGTCTCCATGGAAAGTTTGCAATTAATGATAAAGAGAGAAGTCCGGCTAGACCGTTAGAGAATCTATATATATAACAAGAGGAGTGTTCGAATGCATTAAAATTTTTGTGCTTTAATATGCTCCACATCCTTTATCTTTATTTTTAAAGTCCAAACAGTCAATCCGAACTGCTCAACATGATCTTCATAATAAAATATGCTTGGAGACCAAATTTTATATTTTTTAGAATTTTTTTACTAATTTTTTACATAGGTACAATATCACTTTATCGGATGGTCCAGAATCTCTTTAAAAAGTGATTTTGTACCTATCTAAAAAAATAGTAAAAAAAAAAATGCTAAAAAATATAAAACTTGGTCTCCAAGCATATTTTATTATGAAGATCATGTTGAGCGGTTTGGATCGACTGTTCGGACTTTGAAAATAGAGATAAAGGATGTGGAGTATATTGGAGCACAAAAATTATGGTGCATTTGAACACTCCTCGTATAACAAATCGACCTAATTAAGTTACAGAAAATTCTTTATATACTCATAGACAGATTTACAACATGTCTTCTGAAGAATTCTTATGTACTAAAAAGGAAGAATTGCTTAGCACACTCATATTTTACTAGGAAAATATAGGGAAAATGTTTGCTGAAGATTTCATAGAAGGCCCAATTCTTCAGCCCGTGATCTAAGTGTCAATAATGTTTAACTCATAGAAAGGCCTAATCTTCAGCCCGTAATATAAGCCTTAAGTATACACCCCGGTTTGGATTGTTGTTCACTAAAACAGTAAAACCATGCATCTTAATCATAAATATAATTACTACATTTTTTTTAATCATATTTTTAATTATAAATAAAAAATAAACTCATTTGATAACACTTTTTGTATATATTTTCCTATATATATCAAATGACAGTTAGAACATTCAGTTCATTAGTGTTGATTTGTCACAAATTAGTTCTACCGTTAGTCCGTTATCACTGGTAAAAATAAACCGGATGAAGATCTATGTTCGCATTCAGTTCACAATGATATTTATAATAAAATTTATGTAAATTTTATTTTTAGTTAATTTATTTGGCATGAACATTACTGCTAATATACATTTAATTTATGATTGATATTATTAATAATTATATTTAATTTCACTTTATTCGTATTGTTTGATTAATACATTCATACTAGTTTTAATGTTAAAAAATGACGGTACAATTAGATGAAAATATCATAATTTTCAATGGGTGTTAACCGTAGACCAATTAATTAAAAAATTAAAGGTCAAATGATACTTGTGAAATTTCAAATCTTACCAAGTGATGTTTTTATGAATTAAAATAACACTTCTGAAATTAGGACTACTCTAATATACGATACTTTTTAAGAGGCATCTATGTAATTTACTCTTTGTTTTAACTCAAGAAACATACCTCTGAGGTAACAGAATAATTATGTTTGAATCACGGCCGTCCGATCGGAATCCGGGCCAATCCGGCCGGAGGTGGAATGCACGTAACCGCTTTAATATTCGTGCGGATTCCGATTGGACAGTCCAGATAGAAACATAAATATTTGGGAGAATTTCATATATACCACTCAAAAACTGTGAAATTACGTATTTACCATCTAAAAATCTAATAACTCACATATTTACCCAATATAACTTTAGTATATATCAAATATACCCAAAACTAAGATTAATTATGCTTAATATTCTTAAAATTATAGTTAATCAAGGATTAACTTAGCACCCTCTCTTTCTCTTCTTAAATATGTTATCTAATTAATCAAGGATTAACTTAGCCCCAGCACAAGCAACTGCCTTCTATTTTCCAACAGGTACATGAGCAACATAACTAGGAATGTGAAACTGTTTCGCTAATTTTAGAATTTCTTTCTAATTTTCAATTCATATTATTTAGGCTGATTATGCAACTGGTTTATTTATTTTCATCCGCAAGTTAAGATGTGATGTAAGATGTGTAAACTTGTATTTATTTTCGTCCATTTGATGCTAGCATTCCTTTGATGAGGAGAAAGTTTTACCAGAGCAGGAGAGGAGGAGGCGAGAGAGAACGATAACTTTTAGCATAGAAAAGAAATGTCGCGTAAAAAAGAGAAGAAATTATGTGCGTAGAAGGGGAAGGGACTAATCCAAGTATTAATTATATTATTTATAATATTAAACTTAATTAATCTCTTATTAATCTAAATTTTTGATTAATTAGATAAATATGTGAGTTATTAGATTTTTAGATGGTAAATACGTAATTATAAAAATTTGGATGGTAAATACGTAATTTCACAGTTTTTGAGGGGTATATATGAAATTCTCCCTAAATATTTTGTCAGGTGATACAAATTCATCCCACATATCTATCTCTTTCCTAGTTCATACCATCAATCAATCACATC